>CM042144.1:22366746-22386746 GCA_023376005.1 Doryteuthis pealeii
GGCTTTGACCTTAAGTTGGCCAGGAACAGAATTCGCTGTTTGATTGATCGAATCGTGGGACCGAGAGACGCATGGGAATGTGCAGATTTGCGTTCTGCTATCCATATGTGTGAATGTGTTATTGTGGGATCGGGAAATTGAAATATGTGTAATGATAAGAAAAAGTCCACACCAGAAAAGAACATAACCCAAGCCAGCAGGGAAGATGTAGCCGATAAAATAAGCAATGAGAAATAGAATATCCACCAACTAATTTGGTTTAGTGACCTGGATATGGGTAATAAAGGTGGTATTCATGAAGATAGATTAGTTGGTTGGTTGGTTGGTTGGTTGATTGGTTGGTTGGTTGGTTGGTTGGTTGCTGTTTAAGGGCATATAAACATTTGAGGGTTATTCAGTGCCAAACATTGTTTTTATATATACACTGATACCTATACTTCCAAGTGGCCCAAATTACGACATTTCCGAATTACCAGCTGTTGATTTGTCGATTCTTATCTTGGTGTTGAGAGCTAAAATTTGAACTTCAGATACACTTATGTTAATGAGTTTACTAATAATATCTTATTACCCGAATGTATTACGCCAATGACAAATATAATTTATAGAAAATAAAAATTCAAATTTATTACAGTAGACAGTTCATTATATCATAATGTATTATGTTTTTATACAATACAGTGGGTTTTTTTCTCATTTAAAAAACGTAACAAAAATTGTTTGGTTTTTGGTGGGGTATTCTAATGGATTATTTGCATTTCAGTTTATTTCAATGGGAAAAGAGGATTTGATGGATGAGAAAATCGAGTTACGTGCACGAATATATATATATATTATATATATATATATATATATATATATATATATATATATAATTTGTTTAAATTCATGTGTATCAATAAATTGATAGATATATTTTTCATTAACTTCGTATTTATTAAGAAATTTTGGCGTTCGACCCTCAGACATATGGTATAGGATTTTTTAAAAAAGTTGAATGTTTGCCATTCGAGTAATTTGAAGAATACGTTTGAGGGAATCATATTGTTGTTCGGGTTTGACATGACAAGCCAATTGATAAGGAGGGGCCTCTCCGACCGGCCGTCTAGCTCAAGTAATGGCCGAAGCGGAGTGTTGCATGTCACGGACCACCACACAAGCAGAGACGGATTCTTTACATGCATACGATTAGCTGCATAGCATAACGAATCATTCCCATAATGCACTCACTTTCTGTTGTGCATCCTTCCTTTTCAAATCTATCTTATGGATGGTTGGTACAAATTAATTAACCGAACAAAACGAGTCACAACTAATTACATTATATCATAACTTCCGCTAAAACTTTCTTACCAAGAAAAAGCATCAGTAATTCAATTTTTGTGGGACTCCAGAAAAAGATGCAATTCTATGACTATATATATTTAGCTAAATGTATTTACAGAGATAGCCACAAATACGGGCATCCCTGTGAGTACTGAATCTCATTAACCATTAATCTGCAGTAGTCAACATAGCGGGCTTGCAATCTTACCGCGTGAAGATGCTGTTTCTTATAAATGGATACAAGTCCTACACAAAGATATCACAGCCCGAGAAGCTACAGAATTATTTGGGGGACGGTAAGGCGGGTGCTTTTCGAAGTGACAAAAAGTAAAAAAGAGGAAGTAGCTAAATAAATTGTTACAGGCAATTTCAATGTCGTTTAGTAAATGTATTTGTACGTTAAATGGTTGGTTGGTGAGTTGTTTTACAGTCTTATAACATTCAACAACTTATTGTGTTAGTTATATCAGCACACTAAGAAAATGAACACATATTTTTTCAATTTAGCAAATACTGATAACACACACATACACACACACACACACACACACACACACACACACACACATATATATATATATATATATATATATATATATATATATATATATGTATATGTGTGTGTGTGTGTGTGTGTGTGTGTGTGTGTGCCCGAGAGGTTAAGGAATCGGACTGATGAAAAGTCAGTCGGATTTCACTCCTTGCTAGAAGTAGTTGCTAAATATAGCCAGACTGATGAGACCTGAAACGCCGAAACACAGTGTCTATATATATATATATATATATATATATATATATATATATATATATATATATATATATATAAGTCACCCACAGACACCGTGTTTCGACGTTTCACGCTTCATCAATGTGGCTAGACACAGCAAATAACCCCGAACAGAAGCGAACCCCCACTGACCTTACGCCTGTCCGATTGTTAACCTCTAGGCCATTGCCAGCTACAGTGTAAGGAGCGTTTTATAACTCTTTTAAATACATACATCTGAGTATATACTTTACAATCACCAGAGAGATCAAATATGTAAACAGATGCTCATTGCGTTATGTTGGCGGTGAAAGTTTATAGTCGTTCCTAAAGAGCTCTAACGGTTTACGGGAGCGTATAATAAGCCATCCACAGACAACGTGTTCCGACATTTTACGCCTCATCAGTGTGGCTACACATAGCAACTAATTCCGACCAGTAGCGAACCGCGGCTGATCTTATGGAGCTACGTCAAAATTGTCTGACAAAAGCGAAGAAAATTATGGGCAAAGTTAAACATCCTGCTGAAACACAGACAATCTGGTTCTTTTCCGATGAGAAAAGTGTTTGCCAAGCTCAAAAGCACAACACAGAATAACAGATAGCTTGCATATAGTCCAAAGAACACTCCTCGGGTCATGCAAACTAAATATCCCCAAAATGTGATGGTTTTCGGATGTTTGCCCTCTGAGAGTGATGTGATGCCTCCGCATTTTTTCAGAGAGGGTATTCAGGGTTAAATCCACTGAATTAATCAAGATATTGATTAATCACAGCTAACTGCAGCAGTTCATTTTGTAAATATGACCGTTGAAAACAGTTTCGCAGTTTCTCCACAGCTATGAGTAAATAGTGGAAATACTTGATGGTACAACCGGAATAGGAAAAGGGAAATTCAGAATTCAAATTCAAGTTAATAATTACGTGATCATAGTTTCGAGAGAATAGGTGGTCTGATGCCTATTTCATGGCATTGACACAAAGTAAAATGTAAACTGCTTCGTCCGTGATTTGAAACTCGCTCGACGGGTCTATTTCCTATGACATGAATTGTTAGTTTTATTCATAGCTTTGTTATTATATTAGTTTAAAACAATAAGAAAATGTTCACTAAGATTAATTACAAGAATGAAATATTGAGACATAAAAACAGCACACAAGCAACAACCATCTTGCTATCGTAGAAATACATCATAAATAGAAGTCATTTCATCAATAAATACATTATTGTATGTTACAAACTTCACCTTGAACAAAAGTATGATTCCTAAATATGGCAAAAGTGCAATGATTTGTTCCAAACATCGAGAAAAAAAACTATGTTTATACGTTTGGTGATTCAATAAGATCTTATTTCCATAATATTGTTTACAATGTATTTCATAAATTTTAAGTAAACATTTTTTTGTGAATTTGATAGTCACACTGTAAGACCTCCACTGATTGAACTATACAGATGAATGGTAATAAACCATAAGTTAACTCGATTATTAAGTCATTATAAAGTTACACAATACGTATGTTATCTTTATTTCAAATGGAGTGTTATTTTTCCAGTATTGTAAGTATAGTTTTTCAAACTGACCTTATGTCACATTTTAGCTTCGTGGTGGGCCAAATGAATACTTACTTAACGCCTAGATGAGGCTGGTTGCATTTCACATAGTGCTAATGCAATTGGGAAAGTTATGATTTAAATATACTCCCCACCCCAGTTAGAAATTTAAGAGAAGAGAATCTGCTAATTCAAATCTGTTAAACACTTACCTGTATGGTGCAAGTGAACTGATGCAAATGGTAATGGTAGCGCCATCTATCTAATTAGTCAATGAAATGTCTTCTTATTCATTCTCTATTGTAAAGATTTCCCAAGAGTTTCCATTATTGATTTGTTTTTACTTGGATCAATCTGGTTTGAATCGATGAATGGAAGAAACCCCGAATAAATCCGAAATACCCCTTATCAAAATCTCCAATATTTTAAACATTTTTAATTAGGATATATTTTCAGGATTAAGACACTTCACAAAACAAAGTCCCCCAGGTTGGCCGTGGTTGGTGATCCGTGATGCTTAAGGATGGGACCGTGGAAGCTGAGCAGTCCATGACAAGCAACACTCGACGTTGGTACTTACTTAGGCTTGGCAAGTGGTCGGAGAAGCCCAACATCGACAGGACATGTCAAGCCCAAGCGTCTATATGATTGCTCCAGCTCTATTGCCATTATGGCCAGCCACAACCCTTTTTATCATATATGGTCAAGAAGGCGGTGTTTGTTCGAACTAATAACCTTGGGAAATGTAGGAATTCCTCATGTCACAGCTATGTAGTCCACAGTCCGTATTCTTCTATAATGATGGCTTGGGAATGAAATAACCCACAACGTTTGATGTATCATTAAATAAAGAAACCAAGCCAGTATCTATCTCATTGGAATATAAGTATTATACTTCTGCATTGAATATGTCGTAATAATTTGTTTCAGTTTATCAGTATATTCCCTCCGGTATATCATTAAGTTCTAGAGGAGGAATACTTTAATTGCTTCTCTTCAAATATTACCAAATATTTATTGATAAAATAGGGGCTATCATTTTCCATTACCAAATATATACATGCTTGTTATTCGGCAATACTTTAAAACTTTTGTCCGCAAGCCAAATCAGAAAATTAAATCAATTAACGAAAACGACTTTAAACATTAATCATGTACGTCGACATTAAATCAATAGATTCATTACTAGATAATTTACAGGAAATAAGAATAAACTTCCTTAAAATATTACAGGTTCTCTTTGTGTTATCTCTTGTTTTAAACACACACACACACACACACATACATATGTTTGTATATATATATATATATATATATATATATATATATATATATATATATATATATAATAAAGTAAGTCTGATGAGTCAGAGAATATCTACCTAGGATTGCCCTAAGGGATCATCAGGATAAGTCGAACTCAGAATTATCCCCGATGGTCATTTAGGTGAAACCTAGGTACATATTTCCTAGCACATTATGCTAACTATTATTCCTTGGCTCAACTTATTATATATATATATATATATATATATATATATATATATATATATATATATATATATTCACTAGCGCTAGACCAAGGAGATTATTTTTTAGCATCTGAGGCGAAGCGCCCCACCTACCATCAGCTCCTCCTCATACGCTGAGTTGGCGAGGGCTGGTATCGAACCAAGAACCTTGTGTTTCCTAGCCGAACATTCTACCGATATATATATATATATATATATATATATATATATATATATATATATATATATATATATCTATATATATATATATATATATATATATATATATATATATATGACAATTTTGATAGTACCAACTGATTAATTTCAGCAGGTGCATATGGTATTTCTTATTATCTTTTTTAACCAATATGTTTCCCCAGGTTAAAATTTTTATTGTGTAATTACAGACTATAAAGTGTTTTTTTAATACAGTCGTAGTTTAGAAATACAAATAAAAAAATTATATATATATATATATATATATATATATATATATATATATATATATATAATTATTAAAATTTAAAACTAATGACCTTATTAACCAGTAAAAAATTTACAGTAATCTGTACTACTAATACATTAAAATATATTTCAAGTATAGAATAGGATAAGGAAATAAGATAAAAGTCACCCGTTCGAGTTTCACGTAGTCGATTATTAAGTTGATGTATATACATACGCACACAGACACACATACACACACACACATATATACACACACACACGAACACACACACACGCGCACACACACACACACACACACACATATATATATATATATTTATAAAGCGAAAAATGGAGATGTATTGCCACTAATATTAAATATTTTTATCGAAAAACACATCGATTTAATTACTAAAACTTTTAGTAGTTCAATGTGTGTGCAATAGGTCACAAGTCATATATGATGCAATTTTCAATTTATTATCAAACAATTATTTTAATTTTCTGTAAACTTAGCTCTCGTGAGACGTTGTTTCACAGCGTCTCAATTAGCGCCAAGGTACGCGAAAATACCTTAAAGTCTTAATTGTAAATTTCCTATGTTTCTCGGTTGAAAAACTGTTTCCTGACTGTAAATATCTAAATTATTTTTATTTGTATTTTTATGATACTAGGCATAATATCATAAATATATCGGATTCACATTAACATATCTTATTATAATGGTGATTGAGTGTCTAACTATCTGTAACCCAAACTATATCCGTACCCATGTTACAATTCGTTTAGTCATTTTCATCAACTTCTCTATGATTTTATTTTTATTTAAAGCTCAATTATTGATGCAAATGTTTTACATTGTTAATACTGGTGGACCACCAGTATTAACAATATAAAACAATTTTATCAATAATTGAGGTTTAAATAAAAAAAAAAATCCTTATTCTAATAACATGTAATTGTATTCATATATACAACAAAATAGCGGTTTACAGAGTTAACGGGAAGGCTAATCTGCAGATTGATATTAAAAGTTTGATTTTAACAAATATTTGCTTGGTTTATTGATTCTAATTGATTGGTTTATTTTAATAGATATGAGCAAAAATTCCGGGTATAAATCTTAAAAAGAAATCCATTTATAAGAAGAAATAACTGTAATTCTATTTAACTAAATAGTTAAATCAGGGGAATTTAGCAATGAAAGACGGGAGGGATAACAGAGTAAGTTTCAGTTGTTCTATTTTTAAAAAAATTATACACCAATGTTTTTCAATTATTATTGTATGCATTTTTATTTAGTTTCATTAAGCTTTCTAATTTGATATGTTATTACATATATTCTGGCAGCCAGGGTGTGTATATATTTTCTAGTATATATAATACGTCATGTGTCACACACTATGATTATTTAAGATGAATAATGGACCCTCCCGTTTTCAAAATGAGGAAGGAAAACAAAAGAAATATTTGATAAAGAAACATAAAATAGAGATGGGAAGATAGAGATATGGGGGGTGATAGAGGGGGTGAAAGGAAGTAACGCTAATCTGATGCAAATTAGACGCAAATTAGACGCACAATTTTAATAGAATGATATGGAAAGGTGAAAGGAAGGGGAAAAAGATAACACGTGACGGGGGTGGGGAGCGGAAGTTAAACTGAGATAGACAGACAGATAGATAAATTGATAGATAGATAGATAGATAGATAGATAGATAATCAAAGCGAGACAGAGAGGTACATATGTGAGAGAAAAGAGAGAGACATACAGAAAAGAAGAGATAGGAGAGAGAAACGCAGAGACAGGAAATAGAAATGAGTAAAAGAAATAAAAATAAAAATGCTGAACCCATTTGTTGATATAAAATTATTATATATATATACCTACCCCTCCAAACGAGCAGAATTTGACTTAAGGGGAGTGTAACAGGTTTGAATTCAGAGTTTTCGTTTTCCTAGACTGGTTGCATGATTGCTGTCATGCTAGTAATATTTATTACATTAAAACTGAAATACTTCTGCCCGGGGGTCGCATACTTTTGCTAGTACATTTAATATTAAGCACCAGAGTATTTCCTGGGAAGCAAATTCCGATAATCAAAAGGTAAGATAATCACAGCAGACAACACTTGTCTGAAACAGGTGAAGAGTATTCTAATGCCAAAGTAAAAGAGTCATTTACTCTTCCATTAACAAAAAACGGGCATTTTTCAGAATTGTAACCCTCAACAAAGAGACATTTTTATCCAAGATATTTTCTTTTCTGGTTTTCACTGGCTTCCATTTTGGCAGCATCCTGCAAAGAATTATTGTATTCTTAAAGAGACCAGCCTACCCTAATATTTACCCATAGATAGCGGAAGAATAATTGGATTCATATATTTCCCAATTGTATTAGCGCTATGTGAAAAGCAAACAGATTCGTCCAGGATTTGAACTCGTTTTGCAATGTTCATTTCCTCGGACGGAAACCGTTAAAATAAAATTAAAAATGAATGTTGGTTGTTATGTTTTATGTGTATCAACCCGTTTCAGGTCGTTTAATGCCGAATCAAGTCATTTTGATATTCGGTTTACTTAGAGTACCCATTGTTGCTTAAATGGTTACACATTTAGTATTGCTGTTAAACTTTTTGTGATCTATCGGGAAACGGTACTTTCAGCGTAGCTTGATCGTAAATATTAAAAATGAAGAATTCTTTGTTAATAGAACATTATTATACCATATTATATCTACGGCCCCGCTAATATAGTATTACGTAAATTTCGTGTACTAAGGTAGACGTGAGGTAAACGTTCGCAATTTAGGACTTACTTAGCTATTTTCTTTCTCTCAGATTCATGCCTTTACTCAGGTTTCTCCATGCATTTTCAGAACTTATTTAGTAACTAATTTACGTTATTCACAAGTTGATATCTTTCGTGGCTCATATTGCACAATGTTGGTTGATTAACAGATAGCCACACAGTTGTAAGCAGTGCACAGTGGGTTTAATATTGATTTGTAAAACTAAATTTGAATAAATATGAAATAGTTGTTGGAATGAAAAGTGAAGATAGAGAGGAGAATTGTACGATCTGCAGAAGGAAGAAGAAGAAGAACGAATCTATCGTTGAAGTGTTCAGTTCATTCACTACAATAGTTCCCTCGTATCATTAAACGTTAGATCATATCTAATCAAATGAAATTACCTGAATATTAAAGTCTACATATCCGTGAGACATAAACACAAAAGAATTTAATCTCAAAGACACACATACACAAAACTAATGAGCCAAACATATCATTAGATAGCTTAGGTACACGCACGCATACATATATACACACAAACAAAAGCAAACACACACAAAAACACACACACACACACGACAAAGACGCACACGCTCGTGCACACAAAGACGCGCACACACACACACACACACGCGGTGTATTAACACCATCGTGGGAAATGGACACGGCAATACGAGTTCAGATTCTGTACGAGGCTATTTGCCTTCCACATACCGATAATATCTTGAGAAAGGTATGCATCACACCATTCTCCCTCAATCTCTGGGTAAGTAATAGGACAGGTTGTGATCTTTATCTTTACTCTGGCAACTGGAGAATGAAATCTCTGAATTCAAACTCCACTTAAAATTGTCCTCGTATCCCACCCTGCTCTTGCGGAGGGGTTGATAAATACACCCTACCCCCGCACACATACAAAACATTATGCGTGCGCGCCTGTGTGTGTGTGTGTGTGTGTTAAACTGACTACTCTATGTGTTATGTTGGTTAATTGGCTAAAGTTCCATGTATTAAACAAAACTATAACCATTTTATGAAACACAAGTCCTAGCTCAAGATTTCATATTTGTAATAGCAGAAACTTTTAATCATGAACCAATTTGAGGAGTTGGGATAAAAGTTTCTTTACATTTTTGCCCTGGTCTAATGGCCAATATTTGCACATTTACTTTATCTGATTTTGGTTTGGTTTGTTTTGTTTTACGACATATCAACCTCAGTGGGTCATTTAATGCCGATAAAATTTTTTAAATAAATAAATTCTTAATGCATAATACAATTTCTTTATAAATACATTTTTCTATTTAACCCATAGATGGGAGCCTAACAGGTACTACCACTCCGGGTCAGAGTGGACCAGGGAGCAATGGTGATGAAAGGGGTGCTCCACATTCTCCAAACCTCCAAAACTGGAACCTCACCATCAGATAGAGTTTAACGTCATTCCCAGGACATGTAGTCCTGCAGCCACCGCCTTCTAGCCGCCATATGATAAAAAGGGGTTGGGGCTTGCCATAAGGGCAATAGGGTTGGGAAAATCATATAGGTGCTAGGGCTTGACGTGATACTTTATCTGAGAAAAATATATCTTTAATATTGTGTATTACCCACACACACACATATACACTAGTGAGTTGATTATAATCTTTTGATATTAAAATGATTATATTTCAATACCGATAATATCAATGGATAAGCAACACCAGATAATCAGGATTCAATTTTTTGCATTTCATCTTCCACGATTTGGACTGTTTCATTTTTAACCAGATGGAGTTGCAAGATGATAATGCTCGTACAATTAAGGAACACGAGTATTAAGATGCTTGTAGGTGCGTGGATAAGTGACCAGTGGAAGTAATCGGAAAAAGTAATTTTCATTGATATGATGTCGAATTTAGAGTCTTTCATGTAGACTGAAGGTATTTTCCAGAAAGTGACAATGGTTATGTCTTTTTTATTCTGAATTTTCTATAGCATCACCAAAATATGGCCCGCGAGCCAAATCCGACCCGCGAGTCATATCCGGCCCGCGAAGTCATTTTAGCAGCCCCGTCGACGGTACTTGAATTTGTTTCGTAAAAAAGAAATTATATATGCGAGCAAAATTTTGTTTTACATATTTTTCTCAGAGCTTTCGTTTTGGCTAGCAAGTATTGAACAAAATAATAATGTGGTACGCGCTCGTTATTTTTTCAATTATCCGGCCCACCGTGAAAATTGTTTGAGATCTCTGTTCTAAAGCAATGCATCTTCGACGAAAACGATATAAAATACGATGTGAATACATTTTTTTTCAAATTCAAATTCTAGCATTTAAAGTGCAGTTGCTCTCTATTAAATAATTCATTTGATACATTGATATTAGGAAACGCTAAATACCTTACCTGAAGATCGTGATATTTCTGACTTGTGTACTAAATACAGCTGAACTCCAGAAGATTTGTCGTTTCGAAAATGATATCAATTTTGTAACGTATATAAGTGAACATATCGAAATAAAGTATTAGAAGCAAGCTTTACATTTTATAAGCCTCTGACACAGACGCGTGCAGTTAGTCTGAAACGGTAGACGATATTACTATAAGGAATTGCTCAGAATATCAAACAATGTATGTATGGATATATCTATGCAGCATTAGAAATTATGCTCTCGAACATGTGCGAGTGTGTGTCTTTGTGCATGTACTTGCGTGAGTGTATATATATATATATATATATATATATATATATATATATATATATATATATCTTATTATAATGGAGATTGTGTGTTTTTCTGTCTGTAACCGAAACTATATTACTACTCGAGTCACAATTCCCTTAGTTATTATACATCACATTCTCAATGATTTTATTTTTTATTTAAACCTCAATTATTAATAAAATTGTTTTACATTATTAATACTGTTAACCATATCTACATGCAAATATCATGCAATTATATTTATATATACAACAAAATAGCGCTTTACAGTGTGAAGGGAAGGCTAATTTGCATATTGATCTTAAAAATTTGATTTTAATAAATACGTGCTTAGTATTATTGATTTCCAACTGTTTGGTTTTATTTTAATGAATATAAGCAAACATTTCTTCAATGAATCTTAAATGAAATCCGTTAACAAGAAAAAATAACTGACATTTATTCTTCACTTCCTCTTTTAACTAAATACTTAAATAAAAAAAAACAATGAAAGACGAGAGTGATGGAAGAGTAAGTTTCAGTTGTTTTTTTTTGATTATACCCCCCTCTGTTTCAAATCTTTTTTATCTGCATTCTTATTTAGTTTCATTAGCCTTTCTAATTTAATATAATATTTTATTACATTAAAACTTAAATACTTGTTTCATAGCCTTTCTTATTTAATACAATATTTTATTACATTAAAACTTAAATACTTGCACCCAGAGGGTGCATATATATATATATATATATATATATATATATATATATATATATATATACCTCCAGCTTTGGGTTAAATAGTAGGGCAGACTGGGCCCTTCAGCCTCGGGTAGGTAACCAGTCTAGGAGAGGGATAACTCTGAATTCAAAATTCCTGAGGTCAGTCGTTGATTGGGTTTGTGGCAACCCTTGATACACCAATTCTTTCCTATCGACTGTGCCAAAAAGTGTGGATGATCCAACACAAGCCTTCACCACTATAAACAAATCACTGTGTGGGTGTTCATTGTGTGTGTGAACCCTCATGCGTGGAAAATCGACGAGAGATATATATATATATATATATATATATATATATATATATATATATAAAGTGCTTTTATGGGTCCAACGGGAGGAAATTAAATATTTTATAAAAAAGAAGGTCCGCAAAATGGATTTTTAAAAAGTTCATAATTATTATTTTGCATTAGTGATACGTGTTTCAGATCTTCTGATATCTCCTTCAGGTGTTAATTAATTATCATTTTTCAGGCGTTAATTAATTAACCACACACACAGACACACGCACACGCACACGCACACACACACACACACACACACACACATATATATATATATATATATATATATATATATATATATATATTGAAATAATCACGACAAGCAAACTCGGCGAATACCGTGTGCGACGTGTGGAACATTGTACAGCTGTTTCGACCTAATTAGGTCTCATCAGCAGTATATATATATATATATATATTGTCTAAAATAAATTAAATTAGGTTCTCATCTTATTATTTCCCATACATTGTTTTTCTCTCATACCTATGAAGTAGAAAATGCAATCGACAGAATTTTCCAAAATATTATTATGACATTTTATGAAATTAAAAAACGCAAAAGTCAGATGAAACAATTGTGCTTTCTATTTTGTTGTAGGAAAACTTTGAATTCAAACCAGTTTTACTTTATTATATAGTGTCCTTCTGATACATCCTGCCTATAGCGGAGGGGTTGTCTAAATACATTATTCACTGGAGCTGCAAGCTTGTTTATTCGTAGGGGAATCTCATGAAGTGTGTCTTAAGTAGAGTAACTTGCCGAACCCATCCCAGTTTTACAACTGGTTTGAATTTGCATTTTTCCTTCTCCTAAAGCGGTTGTCATGCGAATTTAAATAAGCCCAGTCTGTCCATATATTTACCTATTGCTGGAGGTAAAATAATTTCCAAAGGTTATTAAAACAATATGAAATGCAAAAAAAAATATATTTAAAACTTAAACTCGGGTAGCTGAGTCCTATCCTACGAAGATAACCGTAACGTAACAAATACGTCGGACCATATGACCTTTAGGCACCCCTTTTGCGATCTCGATTTGTGGGGACATGTTTTCCATTTACACCGTCAAAATCCGGTTAAAAGTTAACAGACGATTTTTAGAGTTTTTTTTAATTATAACCCTAACCCCTAACCCTAACCCCTAACCATTTATTAACCGGATATTGACGGTGTAAATGCAAAAATGTCCCCATGAATCGAAATCGTGGAAGGGCAGCGTAAAGGTCGTATAGGCCAATAGCTCTATGTAAATACATTCTGAACTACTTATTCTCGACATAACAATACAAACCTCATTTTGAATATTGGTGCAACGTGACCTTACGAGAACTACTTTTCTTAAAAATGCCAGTTATGTCTTATGATAAGTCTAGTAAAATCCAATAGGAAAGTGATATCAACTAAATAACTTACACTTATTAAAATAGCATTTCATATTTCTTCCTATATTCTTGAGTTTCAACGTTCATGTTACGTCCAGTCTCCGTAAAGAAATACCGTATAAGCAAAGTGCAGGCCAGATTATGTCTAAGTACACTTGATGCGCCTTGATTTGAAGCGAAATTTCCGTATTAGACGTAGCGTAATGTAATCAACGGGTGACACTAAGACGACACACGGCGATCAAACGTTAGATGGGGAATCATTGTGTCGGCTTAGTGGCATTGTATCTACCATGCGACGAAGATGGCAAAATCAGAAATGGTCAAGAGATTCATTCGGTAGTCGACAAAGTTCACTTACAAACTAGAGTCAAATACGAAACCAGATTCTTAAACACTGCTTAAATGTTGTTAAGCCGACTAAAGGCATTCACGGAAAGTGTTGTTTTTTTTTTTGTCATATAATTGTTACGTAGTGCCTTTTCTTCGACGGTACCAAATAGGTATATGTTGTAATACCTCTTTACCGGCACTATATATCTATATGTTATATACCTCTCTTACGTCTTACTCTGTCGTCTATTCTTCTGGCCGGATCTGGTATATCTTCTAATGGTCTGGTCTTTCTTATATGGGGATTTCGGTCTGGTTTCTGCTGCTAGGGATCTCTTGTTATCAGAATCCCTGTGTCATTGTTAGCTTTTAGTAATAACAACAAGACTTCGATTTACGATGATGTTACTTTATTCAGACCAGACAATCAGGCAGTGAGATTCACATCTTGCTAGCTTGGCTTCTAACTCCTAACTTTCTGAGTTGCTTACACCTTAAACCGGAAGGGGGCTTTCTATTGCCTTCCGTTTCTCACGATCATACCCAGAACGCAAGGTCAGAGTGAGGTCAAGCATTGTCACTCACTCTCAAGGCCATCAGCTGTACTAATCGCCATAAGGATTTCTATACTACCTTAAAAAGATATTAGGGATCCATAATTATGTAACAATAATATTCTTAAATTAATGTCGTTTAGGTGTAAGTTACGGTTGGGATAATGACAAATTGGGACCATATTACCTTTAGGCACCCCTTTTTGATCTCGATTAAGAAAGTTCATGTTTTTCATTTACGCGGTCAATATCTAGTTGTTTCTTAGGGGTTAGGGCTAGGGGTTAGGGGTTAGTTTTATAATTAAAAAATCTAAAAACCTTCTGTTAAAACAACTGGATATTGACGGTGTAAATGAAAAACCTGTCCTTTCTTAATCGAGATCAAAAAGGGGTACATAAAGGTCATATGGTCCACAAATTTTATACATGAAATAGGCTAAATCAATTTCAAATAGTAAAGTACTGGAACGAGAAAGGGCAGAAATTATTATTTCTATAAAAATGCTTAGTCTACCGTTTCTACAATTCTATGAGGGAGCCTCTCCAACCGCCTGACTTGCCTAAGTGAAGTCCAAAATGGAGCATATAATGTCATGAGCTTTTTAGTAAGCTACACTATTTAATAATGTGTCCTCTGGTAATAAAAAAGAAAATTGATTATGATATATTATCAGGTATTTACTAAAAATAAATTTCCATTTACGACAAACAAATTCTCTACTTTGAATGAAAACCTCACTTATTTAAAATAACAGTTTTAATCTCTAGAAAAACAAAGGCTTATTATTCCGATAATATAATACTTTCCGATGGGCGAAGATATTACATTCTTCTATCTATTATGGAAGCCTCAGCAGATAAAGAGTAGGATTCCTAAAATCTTCATGTAATTTTGAAAGTAGTAGCATGAATTATTTTGATTTTCGGACTCATCATTATCGTGATGTATAAGGACATTTCTTCAGGTGTCCCCTCTTTCACAAACGGTGATATGCCATAAAACTGAAAAGCTTTTTTAACCAGCTGTACGTATGAATTGAGCACTTCACTCTGTGAAAGAATTTCCATAAATATTGCTTTCATGACCCGGTGTTACAAAGTTACGGCATATATATATATATATATATATATATATATATATATATATATATATATATATGTGTGTGTGTGTGTGTGTGTGTGTGTGTGTGTGTGTGTGTGTGATATAGGATATGACGCAATGTCAATATTTTAAGCGTAGTTTAACTGGTTTGTATTCAGATTTTTCCTTCTAGACTTGTTGCCTAATCCAGGCTAAACAGTCTTCCATAATATTTACCCATAGCTGGAGGGAGAATAGTTGGATTCTTATATTTCCCGAGGATACTAGCGCTATGTACAATGCAAACAGGTCCGTCTGGGGTTTGAACTCGTTTCACCGTGTCCATTTCCTAGGACGATAACCATAGCACCAGGCAACTCTACTATACAAAAAGAAATATTATAGACATTCTAGTATTATATTCATATAGACATTTCCACAATCTATAACTATTGGTTTATTAAAGTAACTGTCATTTACAAATTATATATGTATTTAGCAACCGCTCCGCTCCATTAGTATGTGAATCAAGATCAATTTCTTAAGCGGAGTTTACAGGTTTGAATTCAAAGCTTTCCCTTTCCTAGACCGGTTGTCTCACTAAGTTAGAAAAGCGGGGCTTGCCCTAATATCTACCATAAACTGGAGGGAGAATAGTTGGATTCATACCTTCCCAAAGGATTTAGTGCTATATGAAATCCAGAATTCGAGTGTCCATTTCCTACGACACTCAACATTGAACCATACGCCTCCATTTCATATTATCAGATAAAATATCATATTTGCGAGTAAAAAAATAAACCGATTTCCCTAGCACATAGAATGGCACATAGCATATAAATAAAAATTATAGGGCTATGTACGTTAATCATTTGAGTATAATATGCGTTATTTCCCAGCACAAAAGTTAGAGGTCCGTAATATACATTAAAATTATCTTTTTTTCCAGCCACAGGTTCAGCCATAGTCGGGGCAGGGTGATCAAAACGATATCATATCTATATGTTGCATACCCTCTTCATTACTTCCTTACTTACTTCTTTCTTACTCTATTCTTCTGGCCGTCTTTGGAATCTTATAACATCTCGTCTTGGTCTGGAATCTTCTAAGGTCTGGACTTTCTTGGGGACTTCGCGTCTGGTTTTCTGTTAGCGATTTCTCTCTATCAGAAGCCCTGTGCCATTGTTAGTTTTTTGATAATAAACACAAGACTTCGATTTATTTTGATGTTACTTTATTTTCAATCCCCAGCCCAGACATCTGCTAACTAACATAGCGCTTGTGAGTTCCAGTTTAGACAGAGCATAAAATGACCGACCGCTCTGCCTGACGTCCAACTAACTGGCGACCGAACAGGTCCCACGTGACTTCACGTATTTTGGCGGGCTTCTGTAATTTTCCATGGAAGGACCCGGCCATGATATGAAAAGGGTCACCACCTCAGAATTACAGGGGATTGACAATAATCTTATGCAACCGCATAGATTATGTAACATATATTCGAAGATAATGTGTTTTTCCTTTAGAGAATATTACCCATTGAAATGTGTGCATGTTTTTTTTTATATATATTTCTCTAAATGTGAGTTTATTTTAACTACAAGATTATCAAATTGTGCGTGTGTTTGCTCTAAATACAGTGTACATAGCGTAATTCAAGACATGTTAAATTATATTAATTCTTATTCTCAGACAGTACAAACCGATATAAATTGAACAAATTTTAAATGTTAGTTAAATTTAGTAGTTAAAACATCAGTGTGTATTATACACGATAATATTCTTCCAGAATTTTGTAGTTCAAAGTTAGGGCTGCGTATTGAACATGAGTACGTGTTATGTATAATTACGGTATTAAATATTTAGAACAATAATTGATAAATTAGGAAGTCGAAATGAATAAGCGTCAATAAATAAATAAAAAAAACCATGAAGAGATCGTTGTAACTTCCACATTTACCCAGGGAAAAAAAATCATTTTTTGTTTACAAAAATTCCGTCCATACAGAAACTAATTCTATCATCAAGAGACGTGCTAATATAACCGACGCCTTTGTTCACACAATTTCTTTAAAGCGGTCATCATTAATAACACATCCGCCATTTTTCACTGAAATTTTGAATACACTACTGAATACAAGATTCAACGTTTTTCCTGTTTCCTTCCTTAAACTGTTCCGGTGCCAAAATTGCTTCCATATTAAAGCAAAGTAGTTTCCGGCAAACAGTCATTAAGCCAGACCTCAAACCCAACAGCAAAACGTTTATTACCGAATCCAAATATAACACTGAATTGGTTGAACAAGACCAGCAATCGTATATATACATATATATCTTTCAAAGAAAGAAAAACTTAATAAACCGTCATTTAGCTATCATAAATTTATTTCGACCAAGACTCAATATGAGTCTAGTCTCATCAGATAGTACTTACAAAAGTAAATTTTGTAAATACTATCTGATGAGACTAGACTCATATTCAGTTTCTAGTCAAACAAATTTATTATAGCCAAAGGACGCTTTGTTAAGTTTTTCTTCATATATATATATATATATATATATATATATATATATATATATATATATATATAAGATAAGGTCCGCAAAATGGATTATGTTTTTTTTAAAATTATTATCATTTTACATTTACGTGTTTCAGATTTTCGGATATCTTCTTCAGGCGTTAATTAACCAGATTCTGTTCGAATATGGATATTTACACACACACACACACACACACACACACACACACACACACACACACACACACACACGCGCACACACACACGCACACGCACACGCGCACACACACACACACACACACACACATATATAATATATATATATATATATATATATATATATATATATAATCCCTCCCTTCCTGTTTGGTGTGGTGGTGTGTGTGTGTGAGTGTGCGCACGTGTGCGTGTGTGTGTGCGTGTGCGTGTGTGTGTGTGTGTGTGCGTGTGTGGTTAATTTCGGTTTGGTTATGTGTTCTGGTGTGTGTGTTGTGTGTGTGTGTGTGTGTGTGTGTGTGCGTGCGTGTGTGTGTGTGTATGTGTGTGGTTAATTTTGGTTTAGTTGTGTTCTGGTGTGTTTGTGTATGTGTTTTTGTGTGTTACTATGTACGTGTGTCTCTGTTTATGTTTGGTGTATTTTGGAGAAATTTATTTTTAAATAAATGAATAAATTAATTCAAATGAGAAAAAAAAACAACTATCACACTACAACCTACAATCCCCCGATGATGACCGGCGAAATAGTCGAAAGTGCTAGACTACAAAGTATGAGACAGTTACTCTACCAACTGGATCCCAGTTTACGAAAAAAAAACAGGAGGACTAGAAAGAATGCAGATCAATAGGACCCAATAGCATTGATAGATCACGTATATTTAATTTAGGGTAAATATGATTACATCGAAACGATTGGAAGAGTTATATATACTAGCAAATATATGCACCCTCCGGGTGCAAGTATTTAAGTTTTAATGTAATAAAATATTGTATTAAATTAGAAAGGCTAATGAAACTGAATAAGAATACAGATAAAAAGATTTGAAACAGAGGAAGTATAATAAAAGATTTGAAACAGAGGGAGTATAATAAAAAATGGAACAACTGAAACTTACTCTTCCATCACTCTCGTCTTTCATTGTTATTTTTTTCTAATTTAAGTATTTATTTATAAGAGGAAGTAAAGAATAAAATGACAGTTATTTTATTTTGTTAATGGATTTCATTTAAGATTCATTGAAGAGATTTTTGCTTATATTCATTAAAATAAAATCAAACAGTTAGAAATCAATAATACTAAGCACATATTTATTAAATTCGATTTTTTAATATTAATATGCAAATTAGCCTTCCCGTTCACACTGTGAACCGCTATTTTGTTGTATATATAAATATAATTGCATGTTGTCAGTATGTAGACATAGTTAACAGTATTAATAATGTAAGGCAATTTTATTAATAATTGAGCTTTCGATAAAAATAAAATCATGGAGAATGTGATGTCAATAACTAAGAGAATTGTGACTTGAGTAGGAATATAGTTTCGGTTACAGACAGAAAAACACACAATCTCCATTATAATAAGATATATATATATATATATATATATATATTATATATATATATATATATATGAGTAGAAACAAACAAACAATGTGTTTTGATATGGCACAAGGACATTTCATGCAGACCTGAAAAAATCCTGAAAACCGCACCCTTCAAAAAAAAGCTATAAAGCCAATTAAGTCCCCAAATCAAAGTAAGACACAACATGCTGGATATCACTGGAGAATTAAAACGAACTAATATGTGACGTTCTCTTGTAAACATCTACAAATGGAAGCACCAAAATAGGCCTACCAGTAAAAAAACTACATCAATCAGCTCCGTGTGGATTCTGGGTACTCTGCGGCACACCTACCAAAAGCGATGAACAATAGAGACGTTTCACGTCTCTTTAGTGTGGCTAGACACAA
>CM042144.1:22389246-22394246 GCA_023376005.1 Doryteuthis pealeii
GCTCAGCGTTATACAAAAGAAACGAATATTATTAGGCATTATATATGACTGAAGTCTGAAGACTTAAAACTCAGTAACAAAAATATAATTGCAACATCTCTCTGAATAAAAAGTATTAGTTCTTATATTCCAAAGACATTTATGCCACTTATATATTCTAAATTAGTAAAAGGCTCCCGATCGGTTGGTAGACCACACCTACGATTTAAAGATGTCTGTAGGAGAGGTATGAGGATATGCCATATTGACACAAACACGTGGGAGGTGGATGCCAAAAATAGAGCGGCCTGGCGCCTCAACGTTAAGCAAGGTACAGAGAGGAGAGTAGCCTCAACAGAAAGAGCCAGAAAGAGAGAGAAAAACCAGCAGCCCTAGAAAGTATCACAGTCTGTGTGCATTCAGTGTACCAAAGACTCTCACTCAAGAATTGTCCTGCAGGGTCACTTGCGCAGATGCAGATAATTTTTTTTATTTTTCTATTTTTTTTTATTTTTTTTATTTTTGTTTCTGGACACTACGCCATCGTCTTTAGTGGATGGAAAGGGTCCAATAAAAATAATAATATTCTAAAGAAATAAGAGTTTCGTTTTTGACACGTTCAATGTCCTAATTCGTTTATCTACTTAAAGAAAATAGTTATATGATTATCAGATAATATTATAATGTAACAACTAGTATGTGACACAAATATCTACCACATGTTAAAATGTTGTATACCCTTTTCATTACTTACTTCTATTCTTCTCTGGCGTCTTTTCTAACATCTCTTCTAGCGTCTTGGGCTTCGTTTTGGTGGTCGGTCGCACTTAACTCATTTCTTCTTCTAGATCAGTCTTGTTACCAAGACATCCATTAATCACAAGACCGTGTTATTTTTCTTAAATTTTTATTTCCTTAACTAAACATTTCATGTAACTAACATCTGACAAACATAGCGCGCGTATGCAGTGAGTTCCAGTTAAGGCAGGACATCTTCACTTCCTGACGTCCAACTGAAAACTGAGGACCCAACCAGGTCCCACGTGACTTCACGTATTTTGCGGGCTTTCTGTACTATTCCATGGAAAGTCCCGCCCGTGATATGAACATGGCCATCCCTTTAGAAATACAGGGATTGACAATAATCTTATGCAACCGCATAGATTATGTAACAAAAATTCATCGTTTGTTACAAGTATTCTCATGTCAGTGGTATTGGTAGCCTTATCTACTTATTGTAATCATTTTTTATTCTGGTTCAATCAGTTCCAATCATGGCTTGGATCGGTCATGTTTTTAATGGTTGACACGGGACATACTTCACGAATACCATCCTTTAATTTTATCATGGTGCTTCCTTTTAATCGCTCCCCGTGTGGTTCTGAATTTTCAACGCATAACAGTGTCGATTTTCTATCCTGAACAGTGTCATTCGGACGTCACATGAAATGGGTATAATTATTTCTTTCAGCTTAATCGGTAGAGCGCCCGACTAGGAACCACAAGGTTCCGGTTCTATACCGACCCTCTCAAATCAGCATATGACTAGCACAGGAATCTGTGCGGTAAAGTGAGGAACTGATGGTCGGTTTGACACTCCGCCTCAGATGCCAAAACAATCTCCTTGGTCTAGTGCTAGTGAAAAGGGGATATACTCCCCAGTTGTCTGGCTGATATCGACTTTAGGCTACCCAGACGACTTTACTTACTTTGCTTATAGCAAATACAGATTTACAGTCTTAGAAAATATTTCAATTGCAAACACATGGTGTGTACCGGTCCAATCTATAATTGTAACAGATCGTAACGAGTTGGTTGGATGGATGAATTTTACGCATGTCAACCCATGTTGGATTATTCTATGTGCGAAGACGTTTTATTTTATTCATTCTTGATGGGGATCAATTTTTTTAAATATCTTAACTCATTTGTTTCATTCCACCCATAGATGTGGCCCTAACAGATATTACCACTTCGGGTTAGTGTGGACCTGGGAACAATAGCGATGAATGCAGCTGCCGAAATGTGTGCCAGTTGCGAAAGCATTGCAAAACTTTTGACTCACCAGAGTACGATAATGAAATTATGTATAATATACACGTATACATACACGCACACATACACACACATAGACTCTCGCTCTCTCTCACGCACACACATACAAACACATTTACACTTACACACACACACTTACACTTACACATACACCAGTGGGGTCCTGTATCCTTTGGGAGGAATCCTGATTAATAGCCTCATCATTCAATGTACATTTTCCAATAGGGGAATCACGTTGGACCAGCGTGCCTTATGGATCCGTAAACCTGGAGTTTACGATCATAGCTTGGATCAGTGTAAATTGTACGGTTGCAGATTGAAAGTTTTTTTTAAAGTCTAGTGAATTTACAATTGATGCAAAGCGAGTTTCGTGCTCATTTTCTATTACATCGGAATTATAATGTACTGGATAATGTTCTGTCATAATCACACGTTGTAGCAGGGTACATTTAGTTTCAGTCAGTCTCATGAGTGATATATTTCCCCTCCTCAATACAGTCAACCAGATGATTGTTTCTACTTTTGTATTATTCATGATTATTTCATAATTAATAATGATCACACGCACACACACACGCATACACACACACACACACACACACACACACACACACATATATATATATATATATATATATATATATATATATATAAAGGTAAAGGTAAAGTTTAAGTAGTGCACTTGTGTCGGTATCATCCGGACAGCATAGGAGTCCCCTTTTCGGTAGTTCTAGTCCTGGTAGATGTTTGGGGGAAGAGGTGGAGCGCCACACACACACACATATCCATATGTGTGTGTGTGTGTGAGTATATGTATATATATATATATATATATATATGTGTGTGTGTGTGTGTGTGTGTGTGTGTGTGTGTGTGTGTAGTATATTAGGAAAAATGAAAAAACATAGGTTTAAATGGGTTAAGTAGCGAGTTTATTGGCCGGTGCTGCAGTGTTTCGATCTATTAATTAGATCATCGCCGTAAAATAGAATATTTGACGTCATATTTCAAAACCGTTCTTCTTTCAAAAAATTTTTAAACTGAATAACACATAACTAGCACTCGCTTTTCTCGTTATTCTGTGATAAATAATTTCTTATCACCTTCCATATACCAACAAATGCCCTGAAGATGATCTAATTAATAGATCGAAACACTGCAGTGTAAACTCGCCACTTAACCCATTTAAACCTGTTTTTTTCATTTTTCCTAATATACTACATACCGTCGGATTCACTTCCTTTCTTTACACACACACACACACACACACACACACACATATATATATATATATAATATATATATTTATATATTATATATATATATATATATATATATATATATGAACAAATGATAAAGCAACAATTTTTAGTTTTTGGCAATTATCACAGACCTATTTGACATCAGTTTTCATACATTTTGTTGGGCATTTTTTTTTTGGGGGGGGTGTTTTTGTTTGATGAAAAACCTGATTAAACAAGTGTAACAACCTCTACATTAACTGGAGATTTGACATTATCACCAAAATCATCATGTTTTCTGAACTGAAAATTTCAAGGCTTAAGGGTTGTTTTGTTTTACGGCATATCAAATTTGTCGGAAATTTAATACCGTATCATGTCTGTTGGATGAGAAATTTCTATGTTTCAAGTTCTTGATCTCTTCAAATATTTATTCATCATGTACATTTCTGTCCAGCTTCATCAATAATTCACCACCAGTATTTAATGTATCACTCAGGATATGGCTTTTTAAAAAATATTCTAAGCCCCGCCGATAGGGCGGTTGAACAAAGGGAAGACATTGATACAATCCACATCATATAAAATCAGATTTCATAGACACTTCGATCAATGAAAAATCCGATCGAATATATGTTGAATGCCAAGGGTACCTTTTAAAAATGGGAAAAAATCATTGATTGTTCATTCTCTCTGAATGAATATAGTCTCACTCTTGATTCTTTTTTGAACACAAATAGCGTATACATAAAAAATACACATATAAGCATGCATAAATTCATACCCGTCACACACACACACACACACACACATACATACATACATACATATACATATATATATATATATATATATATATATATATATATATATATAGATAGATAGATAGATAGATATCGTTGAGAAGAAATGAAAATAATGGGATCGATTCAGGTGTAAAAGGTATATCTATTTATGAAATACTAATCAAATGAATAGCCTTTCGTTACTATTTATTTCAAGGCACAAATCTATCCACCTATCCTCAATACAAAATGCATCGAGTATATATATATATATATATATATATATATATATATATATATATATATATATATATATTTATATATATGTGTGTGTGTGTGTGTGTGTGTGTGTGTGTGTGTGTGTGTGTGTGTGTGTGTGTGTGTGTGGAGAAAGGTAGACAAAGACGGATATTGTAGAAAATGGATGTTTATTGTAGGTAGTGATGTCGACGAAAACACGTTCTAACACTAACAACTGACCACCCTATCCTTATCCACGACCTCCTGATTCATCAGTATGAAAATGTTCACCATGGACGCAAGAACTCTATCCAAAGTTCTGAAGAAGGTCTAACTGACCGAAACGTTACAGCTCGATATCACTACTTACAATAAACATCCATTTTCTACAACATCTCGTGTTTGTCTACCTTTCTCAACATTGTCTACCTTTATGCACATTGGGCTCATCAATAAAGCATTTTATCCATCCATATATAAATTGTTGTTTTAAACGCTAATACGGATGACATAAATAGTAATATTTATTTTAATGAATTTCGATTTATTTCCATTGAATCAGATTGATTGAATACGTTGATTGATAAGTCAACACAGAACATGTTATTAAAATCAGATAATTCCCTGATTTTTGATAAATTTGTTTAATCAATGTCGGTCCTCCGTAGAAACAGAGGTCACGCGATATTTTCTCTCGGTC
>CM042144.1:22399246-22419246 GCA_023376005.1 Doryteuthis pealeii
TGGTTAGGTTTAAAGTGGGGGCTACTTTTGTTGTAGTTATTTCTTTTATTTTCTTTCTTTCTTTCTTTTTTTTTTTTTTTTTGGCTTTGGTACTCTAAAATAAAAACGTCAGATTTTAATCATCGTCGACGAATAAACAAAATTACGGTCATAAAAGGAGGATCCAATTTATGCCTAAATTGTAAAACGAGCCCCCACTTTAATTTATTTCAGATTTATTGCAAAAACACGGACATAAAATGAGGGGTCAGTTTATTTTATCGTAGGAATTTACGAGGAAATAGTTAAGGATTACAAAAAATGTACATTATAATGATACAATTTTCCTTCAAATGGCCCCGCTGAAATAGCGCATGACGGTGAGATTTTATCAACGCAATAAAGTGCTCGAACTAAGGGAATATTGGCATTTTCAATCTATTTTGCAATTTTAGAATAATAATCGAGGTCGACATACGCGTATAACCCAATCCCAATAATTTATTAAAATGAACGCTTATCAAGTGTTAGTTATTGAGGATTTATTTATTTGTAGTTTTATATCCAGTTTGTAATAGTATAATCTCTATAAATAGAAAATAGCCACGCTCAAAATGGTTATCGTCGTAAGCAATGGACGTGTCGAATCGAGTTGAAATCCTGGATTGCATTTCACATAGCGCTAATATCCTTCGGAAAGTCCAGCTTAAAACATTGACCGAGCGTTACATCCTTAATCATGCGTAGGGACTGATAATTAAACATTCATAAAATGTGGATTGATATCCATAATAGAAAACCGGAGGCTGTCTTTAAGTATATCTAGGAATTATATTCATAATGAGATGCGATTTGCGCAACGGTTATTGTCATAGGCTATAGAATCGGTGAGACGATTAGCAATCCTGTACGAAGCTGTTTCCGTTTCACTTGGCCAAAATGCTCCAGTTACAAATTCAAACTAGCTTAACCCTGCTTAAAGATTGACCGCGTGACGCATCCCTCCCAAGATAGAGGGGAGAAGATATATATATATATATATATATATATATATATATATATATATATATATATATATATGAAGAAAGGAAGTGAATGACGGTATGTAATATATCAAGAAAAATGAAAAACAATGGGTTAAGTGGTGAGTTTATTGGCCGACGGTGCAGTGTTTCGATCTATTAATTAGATCATCTTCAGGGCATAAGATAAGAAATTATTTATCACAGAATAATGAGAAAAGCGAGTGGTAATACTTGTCATTCAGTCTGTTAAAAAATGTTTTTGAAATATGACATCAAATATTCTATTTTATACTTAACCTTGAGTTTCACTTCCGCTGTCGTTTATCGCAACAGAAAAAAATTATACACACACACACACACACACACACACACACACACACACACACACACACACAACTACATACCTAAAAAAATGCACAATGTTTCCTTTCAATACACACACTTACAGCGCCACATACTCACGCCATAAAATAGAATATATATATATATATAATATATATATATATATATATATATATATATATATATGGGCAATTCCATGTCAAATCATCAGAAAAAATTAAATTGTCACCACCCGCTTCAATTTTTCTGAATTGTTATCATTTTTGTTACCTTCCAATTCTAAAATGAAATGTGGTGCTGATATTGACGTTTGTATATTGTCAGAATTTTGCAGGCAATATGATTAATACATGGAAAATATATTGTTTGTATATTATTTTAAATATATCCAACCATCCTGATAATTTCCATCGAACTCTGACAGTTTTTTTGCTCCATAAGGTGCTTATTGAATGGCTGTACGTAAAAGTGCCAAATCTTAACTGATGTTGTAACTTCGCTTGTGAGCAAAAACCAAACTCCATTTTTGGTACAAATAATGTTCAATATATGTAGAATAATACTTTAAAGGAAAAAGAAAATTATATGCAGTGCCACATTGTGATTTTTTTACTTATTGATCTTGCATTGAAAAAATCAGAAATCATTAATAACGTGAAAAGGGTTGACTTTATGCCTATTTTGATAACATTTTTGGATTCCTCAGGCCTAAAAACTTCTAAAAGCAAATTTCCAGAAGTAGAGGAGCTCTAGAACCCATTTTATAGACAGAAATAGATTACAAAATGGTGCCAATTTTCTCAGCCCTCCTCAAATTTTTCGAGTTTAAAATCGATATAACTCGGCGAATATTTCAAATTGGAAGCTCAAATTTGGGGGATTGTCTAATTCCAACCTAGTCTACAACTGTACAAAATTTCAGAAAAATTGAAGGGGGTGGGTGACATGGCCCTGATGATTTGACATGGAATTCCCCATATATATATGACGTAGTGATGATTAAAATCCCCGAAGTAAATAAAGATAACACTTTAATTACTTCGGGATTTTTTGCACTAAAAACAAGTAAAATAAAATGGTTTAAAATACGAATGGTTTAAAATATCACGACTTAAGTTTCTCGCGTACGCGAATCTTCGAAGATTTGTGTTACGCGAGAGACTTAAATCGGTTTACATTAAACCATTCGTATTTTAAACCATTCGTTTCTAATCATATATATATATATATATATATATATATATATATATATATATATATATATATATATATATAGTCATCCAGATACAGTCCTCTTTCGACGTATCCTTCTCATCAGCATGACTAGACATGCAGGCAGTTTTAGGCCGGGATCTAAATTCGACCGATTTGTCCTCAGAGTTCTTACCAACGCTCCATTTCCAAATAGAATGGATGCGTATATTTATACGCATGCTCGAGGGTGGGTTGAAAAGTTCGTAGTTTCGATTGTTCATATGATTTCTTTACAGTAGCTGTTGATGACATTTTGACCAATGGGATCCAAACACTGCAATAAAGATACAGGCAGTGTGCGAACCACAAGTGTGACTATGTTGAAAAGTAAAAATTATTTGGTCAAATTCCATGGGAGTATCTTGGTAAGCCTATGAACTTTTCTACTGTCCCTCGTAAACCGTGTGCACTTAATAAATTATGTCAAATATCCTATCTACTTACCTAATTTTTGCCAACCTTTTAGAAACTTTCACCTGTATAAATAAGAGCAAAAATACAAAGTCATAGGGGCAAAAAGTTAAACTTTCTCATGGAGTTGCCTGCCAGTTCCAATGTCGGATTGATCAGTGGCCAGGATAATCTCTTATCTCGCCAAGTCTCGTTAGTTTGCCGGCCGGAGACGTTATCTACTGCAATTTATAGGTCGGAGGACAGCCGTTGTGACCAAATGTACGATAACCACTCTCCCCGGCACCTGCAAACCTAGACCAAACGTTAGAGACAGGAGATGGCAATTAGTTAGAGTATGTCTCATTAGATGGCCTGACGAGGCCCTGCACGCCAATTCAGTGATAAGGCCCACGACAGAAATCCTGCAGATATATGTGAGACTTTAAATCATGGCCGCTAGCTGTCGATGACTGCCGGCAAGAAATGGACTAACATTAACGTCATTGCTCTTTGATACTGTCTCTGTTTTCACTTGAGAATAAAGATTTTTTTTCCTCATAAAATGTAGCGATGGCAAATATAGAACTGTGGAAGACGATAACAAGTGTAATAACTCAAGATAAAATCAGTTAAAACAATGCACTTTTGAGCAATGTCATTACTAATATGATATCGGGGAAAAATTGGTCTTGAGTTGGCTCTTCAGGGTCATTACAGTATTAACTGTACATTTATTTTCTTGCATTTATTATTTGATAACGCCAGGGGAACTTTAAATCGTCTGTTTAACTTTCTGTTCAATATTTCGAAACATAAAAGTATAAGCCTTATGCAAAAGAAAGGATTTAGAATGATTTACAAAAAAAAAAAAAGAAGAAAAAAAAATTAAAATTACGTCTGTAAATATATCTAGATATACCAAAGAAAATCCTTCGAACCACAACGTTCGGTTTCGATATCGGTTCCAGCGAACTCAGCGTATGATTATCCCAAGTGGGATCTGTGCGATAAAGTGGAGAACTGATGTTAGGTGTGACGCCTCACATTTTCAGCAAAAAAATCTTCCTCATCAATCGCTAGTAAGAAGGGTATGAACTCCCTCACTCTCCGGCTGCTACCGACAATAAACCACTCCGCCAACTGTAATATTTCTGTTATGTACCTGATTCTATTGTCTTTATTGGTGGTTATACTCACGACGTTTAGGATGATGTATTCTCCGGTCATCTTCAGGTGTATTATTGGCTTATGTGTAGCCGGTAACCAAAAGGGAATTTCAAAGCGATCCATTTATTTGCAAAAAAAATCTGAAGCGGGTGATTTTCAGAACACATATTTTAAGATCTTCAAACAACATTATTGGGCCCTCATGCATACATGCACACACACATTGAGAGAGAGAGAGAGAGAGAGAGAGAGAGAGAGAGAGAGAGAGAGAGAGAGACAGAAAGACAGACTAAAGAGAAGAGTTAGACACAGACAGAGACACACACAAACACACACACACACACACACACACACACACACACACACACACACATATATATATATATATTATATATATATATATATATATATATATATATATTTCTCGACAATGATTTAAAATCAAATGCAAATTTCTGGCACAGCCACAATATTGTACAATTGTTACTTTGTCGGAAATATGAATAAAGAAGTTTCGTTTTCTAAGGCCCAATCTAATATGAATAATTTTTAAACATATATTTCTTACATATAGATGAGACCCGTTTACAGTCTACCTGGTAGTAATGTGATATGGTGAGTAACCACTCACTATTATTAGATGCAAGTCATACCCAGGATATTCTAAGAACCACCGACAGCAATTTAGTTTGCAGCTTAATTGAACGAAATAGAATAGGTCAGTCGGGACCATTTCTCTTTTTGAAAAGCTGAAATCGACGAGCAAACTTGTGTTTTTGTACTTGACGATAGGATTGAGAGAAAACCATATGGTAACTGTTTTATTTTTTTTATTTTTTTTTCAGTCAGAAGAAATACTTTGGTTTATCTTCAAGAACAGAGTTTTTTTTTTAATTAAATCTACTTACAAAAATGTGTGCCCTCCGGGAACAAGTATTTAATATTTAATATTTAATATAATTAATATTCTTAAATAGTATATTTAATTAGAAAGACTAATGAAATTAAGTAAGAACACAAAATATTTAATTCTATTCTTACTGATTCAATATCAAACTTTACATAGGATTTGTTTTTAATATGTTCGAGAATAAAACAATAATAATAGAAATCAATAACGCCAAGTAATTATTTATTAAAAATGGTTTTGTTAAAACCGGTATGCAAATTATTCCCCAAGATGTTATGTAATACTTTATTTCTTAACGATTCATAACACATATTGCAGAATGATAAACGCATTAATAACATGGGCTGTTTTGAGGCAAATCTATCTCAGTCAGACTTTAATAGAGATATCATTAATAAATAAGATGGTAATTAAGATTAAATAAGGATTATTTGATAACCATTGTGAATATAACATAAATAACTAAATTGTGAGGTGGTGTTGACGTAGTTTCGGTTAAATACAAACAGTTACTTACTCCGAATTATAATAAGATATTCTTAGTTTCGATAATATCATTTAAAATTCTAATTATCAGTCCCAAAATAGGTCGCGACCTTGGCTATGGTTGGTTGGTTGGTTGGTTGGTCTTTAAGTTTTGTCAACCCTTGGGTCATTCTATGATGAAGACGTTGTTGTTTATTCATTCTTGTTGGGTATACCAATTTTTTAAAACTCCTATTCCATTCTATTTTACCCATTGATGGGAATCTAACAAATACTTCCACTCCAAGTTAGTGAGTACCTGGGAGTAATATCAATGAAAAGACACTCAACACTCTCGAGAACGTCACTAATAGATATAGTAAAATGTCATACCCAGTACATTAAGACTTTCAGCCTTACAGCCTTATGGCACATACATGATAGAAATGGTTGTGGATTTATCATGAGAGCAATGCAGTCGGGAAAACCATATAGGTGCTAGGGCTTGACATAACCAGCTGATTGATAAGAGGGGGCATCTCCGACCACCAGTCTAGTAAGGGCCAACGTTGTGTGTTGCTTGCCATGGACTGCGCAACCCCAGTATTCTATCCTTAAGCATCAAGAGTCACCCCAACGGTGAACGTGGCCGCTAAGGGGGGTGTATTACCCCTCTGCCGAGGTGCAGTCGAACTATTATACGGTCCAGTCAACAGGGCTGGTCATCTTAGTTATGTCGCCCTTGTAATGATTATCTTTTTTTTTTTCATTAAACCTTGGCCCGTGGATTGAATGAAAAGATTAATTCAAAATATATTGAAAATTACCGATTCTGAAAATAACAAAAAGACAACTTTAAAACACCGTTGATAACAGCTGGCCAAATGTAGTCCGATGAGTGGAATTAAAATTTCATCTCAGAAACTAAGACAAAAGGGTTTTTTGTAATTAAATGTTTAAAAAAACAACAATAATTTGATGCTGATTAATGTAACTGAATACCAAAATAAAAAACAAAAACAAAACTCAAATCAGAAAACGTATTATTATTATTATTATTATTATTATTATTATTATTTCACTTCATTTGCGTTTTTCACGTCCGCCTTAGCCGGTGGTTTACTGAGAGTGAACAAGAGTGACAGCAAGCCACCTCAGGTCTTCAGTACTCTTCTGAGTATTCTAGCCGATCTCAATAGTGGTGTAGCCTGGAAGATCTCGATTCTTCCTCTGATTTCCAGTTCTTCCAGACGCTTTTGAAGACCCTTGGGGATCGTTCCAAAGGCACCAATTACAATTGTCACAAAGTTCACTTTCATGTTCCGCAGTTTTCTTAATTCTCTGGCAAAGTCCAAGTGTTTGCCTATCTTTTCGCTTTCTTTCACTTTCACTTTCACTGGATGATCAGCAGGGACGTAAATCCACAAAAGTGACAAGTTATTTTTTTCTTGTTAATCACCACTAGGTCTGGTCTCCTTATTATTATTATTATTATTATTATTATTATTATTATTATTATTATTATTATTATTATTTTCACTCCTTTTGAGTTTTTCACTCAAGCGTTAGCTGATGGTATTTCACTGGAGTGAGTAACAACAAGTCTCCTCAGGTCTCCAGGAATCTTCTGAGTATTCTAGCCGATTGCAGCAGTGCAGTAGTTGGATGGTCTCAATTCTTTCTCAGATTTCTAGATGCTCAAATCTTTTTTCCAAGTTTATTGGGACCGTTGCAAGTGCACCCACTACAATTGGTATCACTTTCACTTTCATATTCCACAGCTTTTTCAATTCTCTGGTAAGGTCCAGGTATATATCCATCTTTTAATTTTCCTTCAGCTTCACCCTGTGATCTGCTGGGACCGCAAAATCCACCAGTTGACTAGTTCTCTTTTTTTCTCTTTTTTTTCTTTTCTTTTTCTTTTTTTGCTAATCAACACTAGATCTGGTCTCCTGGCTTGGATAGGGTGATCCGTCTTTATCTCGAAGTCCCAGAGAATTTTATGCGTTTTCATTATTATTATTATTATTATTATTATTATTATTATTTCTTTTCCAGCTTTACTTTCGATTTTTAAAAATCCTTAAGCAGCTCTTTAATCAAGACCTAGGGTCAAAGAAAGTTGTGATTATATGAATTCAATTTTCCACGCATCCATTCGGATGTTGCTTTTCCAATGACACTGTTAGTACTCTCTGAAGGAGATCAGCAGTTTCTCAAAGCACAATTTAATTGTATTTCGTATTAGCTTGGACTGCCAAGTATAATGTTAATGTGTTTATCCGTCTCTTTCTTGCTTATACCCATGCTACCATCATTACTGTCATGGTGATAGATTTAAGGAACCACATGCTTTTTAAATTCCTATTTCCAAGTCTTTTTATTTATTATTTTATCATAGTTTTTGACTGATATATCATTATATGTTGGCACTGACATATCAATTATTTTTTCTTTATAGTCCTTAAACCCTATCAGTTTATGCTGCTTCCATTGCTTCCTATTTTATGTCTATTTCTTTTGGTGAGAGGTCGAGTTATTTGGCAAATTTATTACTGTCTTTATTAATTGAATTTATATTTTTTTGCTTCTCGTGTGTGTTTATTAACTGTAACATCCAGTTAGTTGTAATGTCTGAGGCGTTCTTTAATCTTTTAGTTGTTGTTTTTATAGATCAATTATTGTCATATTAAGACTCTTCCATCATTTTTTCTCTTGACGCACAGATTGTGGCAGGTTATTAGTTTCATAACTTTATTATCAATTTGTTTTTTTTGTTTTGTTTTGTTTTTTTAGCAAACGTCCAGTTTATTATATTAAGACTTTATCTCCCTATTGGTATTGTCAGGGGTTCAATTAGTCTAACTTTATTTTTTGCTAGCAATTCCAATCTTACTATGGCTACTATTTTGTTATTTTGTGTTATTTGGATTATTCAGACAATTTTCCTCATCTTTATGGTTATCTGCACAACTTTTCGGCTGATGTGCCCTCCGGCCTTCTTCGGGTATTTCTGGTCGGAATAGGGAGCCTTCTCAAACTCGGAAACCTTCTTTTCGAACTCGCTAATCTTCTTGCCGTAATCGGGAGCCATCATGGAACTTTGAACCCAACACTTTATTCAACCCACGGGGGTATCTTGTTCTCGTTCCGCTAATCATAAATGGGTAGGGAATATAGGCGTTGGCTTAAAACAATTCTAAGTGACAGTTATCTCTAAGCTGAAGGTTAAATCCTAATCAACGGTGAGAGTAACATATAATAATAATAATAATAATAATAATAATAAAGATGAGTAAGTTGTCGTCGTCGGGGCGGCCTCATATCGGTATCAGCCAAACAGCGAGGGAGTCTATCCCTTTTCACTAGCGCTAGACCAAGGAGATTATTTGAGCATCTGAGGTGGAGCGCCACACCTAACATCAGCTCCTTACTTTACCGCACAGACCCCTGTGCTACTCATACGCTGAGTTGGCGGGAGCCAGTATCGAACCAAGAACCATGAGATTCCTAGCCGAACATTCTACCGTCTGAGCTGCAACAGTCTAAATAATTCAAATAATAAAAATAATCAAGTCTCATCTCAAAAATTCAGAGAAATATTATTTTGGTGTATTTTCTTTATTTACATACCATGATTGATAGAATTCGCTTCATTAATTTCTAACCTTCCAAAAACTTTCCAAAACCTTTTCCAATCCTTTTGGGACAGTTCCAAGTGCACCAACTACAATTGGATTCACATTGACTTTCATATTCCATGATTTTCCTTTACCTTCACCCAGTGATCTGCTGGAACTGCAAAATCCACCAGTTGACAAGTTCTTTCTTTTTTGTTAATCAACACTAGGTCTGGTATTATTATTATTATTATTATTATTATTATTATTAGTGTTGTTGTTGTTATTTTTTATGTTGCTCCTGCTGTCGTTGTTGTTGTTGTTGTTGCTGCTGCTGTTGTTGTTGAAGGTTTTTACACCATTTTTTAAACCTCAGGCCCTCAGCTCTTTTCTAAGTATTTTAGCTAACCGTAGCTGTTCTATAAAATATTTTGGTTGTGGTCTGAATGCTTACGATTATTCCTCTGTTGTTCAGTTCACTCTCTCACTCTCTCTCTCTCTCTCTCTCTCTCTCTCTCCTCTCTCTCTCTCTCTCTCTCTCTCTCTCTCTCGTTCAGACAATTATGCACCTTTCCAAGACAACCGACAGCAATTAGTTTCATTGTCACATTTTCACTGGTATGATCCAGTAATTTATCTTTTAGCCTTCATTTATTTTTACTGGATGGTCACCTGGACGGCAAAACCTACTAGCTGAAAATATATTTCAATCTTGTTAATTAATACGAGATCAGGTGCTCAGTCTAGGATTTGATGAACTATTTGTATCATGAAATCCCACCTGATTTAATGCGTCTCATTTTCTAGAATTGTTTCTAAATTGTACATACTAGGGTTAGTCAAAAAGTAACGCCATTTTATTTAGGATAGGTATAGTTACCAACACAGGGACATGTATAATACATCAAAATGAAGCTGGTCCTCTGTGGATCCCATCCTCATTTCTCCACGTAGTCACCGTTTCTCTGAATAGCAATGTTCCAGCTTCGAATATATCCCTGCCCCGTAAAATTCTCTTGACTGTTCTTTGAGCCACTTTTTTACAACAGTTTTCACTCTCTCATCACTGGAGTAATGTTTGCTTCTTTTCGGCTCCAGATTTTGAGAGGCAAACATTATTGCAGTAACAAGGAAGTAAAATCTTATTTGTCTTCTTTCTTTTTTGTACATTTTTGTTTTTATTATTATTATTATTATTATTATTATTATTATTAATTATTATTATTATTATTATTCTCCTTTTAAAGGTTTTAATCATTCACTATTCTTATCTCAGTATCTCTCTTCTATTCTTATTCTTTCTCATTTCAGCCTAGCCAGTATTGCAAAACAAATCCTCTCATTTGATTAAACATGGTTCGGCTTGAAATACCATGCTGATTACTGTTACGTTGGGCCTTTTTCTTTCACTGCACTAATTCGTATATGTTATGTGGCCGTCGTCTTTCTCATAAGGCATGTAAACTTCCAGCGCTTGTTTACAACCTCGCAGAATCTAGTAGTTCTTTTGGTCATTCAGCGGATGCGTATCAACCGAGTGTCAACTTACACAGGCCGCGTGCTCTTCGTTACGGCCAATTTGACTTGTTGACAAGTAAATATCTCCTTAGCATCAGTCAAGTATCTATTCACATTTGTTTGTTTAATGGCTTTCATTCATGATTTCCCGTACGATTTCTTTGGCGTTGTGAAATAAAGATGAGGACAGTACTTCTTGCTTTTCATCAATTTATTTTCTTAATGCAAGTTATTGAGAGAGGGAAAGATAGTCAGTTTCCTTAAATATGTTTTTAATGATGCTCTTAACTTCGTTCCAATTATCAGGCTTCACACTTCAGTGACACCGGCCTCAGTCGCTCACCTCTGACTACTAACTCGGTCAAACTGCTAACCCCGACTCTTGCAAAATCCGTAACCCGGCCGTCTAATCAACTCCGCGACCCCAAACCAACTCACTCAAAATCTAAGGTTTCCTCATTATATAGAAATCGATGTCAAGCTTTCTAGAATCTTCTGGAACCTTTCGAACGTTCTAACTGTTTTACCAAATTACACGTGTCATTTAAGAGGTCAATGGGTCAACCATCCTTTCTTCTGACAAACCGATTAAACTAAATTTTAAACTTAATACCAAAATCCCAAAGGTGATAATTAGAATTTCATATTGTTCTTGCTCGCCCACTCCCGTAAGGTCTGAGAATCATGCTACATCCTATTGAGGTTTCTCCGTGTCTGGCACAAGGCCACAAATATGGTGTTCCTGGGTCCATTATGCTACATTTCAAACTTCGACAGCCACTTGGTGAAGATCGGACGACACCAGTGACCGAATCGTTATGACGACGACGACGACAACAACAGTAACAATAGCAACCACAACAACAGCAAACTAATACAAATACTTCAGCGATTAATAAATACAGTTTTTAATCAGAAAAAAAGTAATATAATTATTTTCGATTGTAAAATAGAATTATTTGAGACGGTTCAATAAAAAACAAATGTCTCTTATTCTGACGTTAAACCAACCATGATCATTTACAATTGTCTATAGTATCAAATCGTGTTCAATAATCGTGCTAATTAAATTTGGAGCGTTCTTTTGTTCTCTTCAAATGACCAAGATCCAGTGAGATTATAGTATCTTCTTACATCGAATTAGTCATCATATTGATATTTTAGTTAAATTATGAAAAGCACGAGGAAACTACAAGATTTATTTCTCTCAAGTGTTTAATTTTCAGTTTTGCCAATCTTATATTATTATCATTTGTTTGTTATGATTCTTGGGCATGTTTCCTTTTTTTCCTACTCATCACATCAGCCATAAAAAAAATTAAAAAATTATTTTTACAGAATATATACACTACTAATATATTATCTTTTTTAAAGATCAAATTGACTTAAGTGATTCATACGAGAGTTCCCAAAAATGTAACCTTAAATTATTTTCTTACTATTTTTTTTCTGAAATCATCCAACTTATTTTATAACAAATTCTACTGTTGACATTTTGATCTGATTAGTCAATTTGTCCCTAATATACATTAATCTATAATCCAAAACAATCAATTTGGTTGATAGACTTAGTATTATAAATTTACATTGACAATAACTTTCCAGATCGTGGATAAATATAAATAAAAATTTCTGCCACAATTAGAAATTATTCTTTTTTTATTATTTTAAAGTTAATTCCATTTATTATTTTGGAAGTTTATATATTACTTTCATTTATTCAGTAATATTATACTACTATATGGTTAGCTCAGTTGGTAGAGCATTTGGATAGAAACCGCAAGGTTCCTAGTTCGATACCGGCCCACGCGAACTCAGCGTATGAGTAGCACAAGGATCTGTACGGTAAAATAAGGAGCTGATGGTAGGTGTGGCGCTCCACCACAGACGCAAAAACAATCTCCTTGGTCTAGTGAAAGGGGGATATATCCACTCACTGATTGGCTAATACCGACTTTAGGCCAACCCAACGACTTACATTACTCTCCTTTATTTAACAATATTATATTACTTTTTTATCTCAATTATATAGTCCTCGTAGTTTGCATTCAAATGTACTAGACTGCGACATCATAGTAAGCGAGTTTGAGCTGCAGTCGGTCTAAAACGTTCACTTTCGGACGGATACTACTAGTACAGGAATGAAACAGATAATCACTCAAACTATGAGTTAAATAATACCACTACTGTTCTTCTACAAGTATAGATTTGGTATTAAAAAAAAACACGATGTGTATTATGCGATTAAACAATGAAACCAAAGCAAACATTTTATAAGCAAACATCTTATATTACAATCAATGAATATGTTCAATGAATATTTCATCACTGAATATTTTTCGACGAATACTTTCATTGAAAAATATCAGTAATCAAAATCAGTGTCAAATTCTCTGTTTTATATATATATATATTATATATATATATATATATATATATATATATATATATATATATATATATATATATTTGAAAAGAAGGATTAACTCAACACCGTTATTCCATAATAAATATATTTCGACCAAAATTGGGGCCTTTATAAATCTAAGTTGATTTAATATAGCTCCCCAAAATTTCGTCTCATCAGATGGTAGATATAATACTACTACTACTACTACTACTAATATATATATATATATATATATATATATATATATATATTATATATATATCATGGTTTTATCTCGTTTATTTTTGGATGAGAACGTTACATTTTGAGAAATGAAGACAATGCACGAAACTAAGAGTAAAGAATATCAGTATTTAATATTACTGAAATAATCAGAAGTATATTTTGATATGTTTCTCTTTTTTCTTTGATTTATTTCTTTAAATCTCTTTCTTTTTTTTTTTTTTTTTCTTTTTTTTTTGGCTCTTGTTTTCTCTCATTTCTCGGTTTTGTTTCCGATTTAATTTTATCTAATACAATGGCGACTATTTCACTAAAGGGATGTTCATAATTCCCGTGTCATTTAAAACTCACTGAAGCAAATTTACTTTCATTTTGAATAAGTAAAATAATATCGGTTTCACGAACAAATTATATTTAAATAAAAAAAAATGGATGATTGGTTTTAAATTATATTTTCGTCTGTCTGGTTTGGCAATCAAAATGTCGCATCTGTAAGATGTATTTAGTTTAAGAGATTTAATCTCTTACTGTCCTCGGTGGCTTTAATTGAACTGCAAACCGAGAGCTTTCGTCCACAACAGTAGCGTTAAATGAAATCTTTTTATGAAATATTTCCATGATATATGTGAATGAACGAGCAAGAATTATTACTATCTAAACTGCACATTTCTCTCAAATCAATCTTAGGTTCCAAGATGCCATTTTTAAAGAATTCAAATCAATATTTCATAAATTGATAGAAAATACTTTTTATTGTCAAGGAATTAATTTTGTTATGAATTCATTGACGTACTCATAAGTGACGTTCTCCTGTAGACACATACACGGAGACTCACTAATATAGGCCGATCAGCAAAAACCTATATTAATAAGCTATGTACGGATACTGAACTCCGAGCTGAAGTCCTGCGATGACCGATAAGGAAGGGTGTGGAGAGGATCATAGAAATCCGTGCTGTAAGAGAGAGAGAGAGAGAGAGAGAGAGGAGAGAGAGAGAGAGAGAGAGAGAGAGAGAGAGAGAGAGAGAGAATGAAGAGAGAGAGTTGTGAGAGAGAGAGTGTGAGAGAGAGAGAGAGTGAAAGTAAGGATTTTAAAGAAATAATAAAGATAAGAATGAAATAAAATGAAAGGAGAAAGAGAAGAAAAGAAATTATGAAAAAAAAGAAGGAAAAAATAAATAAAAACAGAATAGGATGTATTTTCCCAACCAGTTTGTCACGGCTAGGATATGACATATAGTCGCAAGTAGGGGGCATCTAACGAGGTTCAAACTCGCTTTTCAGTAGTAATGTATCCGCGAGACTATATTGCCAACTATTACTCCACGCCGTGGATGACCTATTTATACAACCGGTTCGCCAACCATAGGATGTAACGCAGTAATAGTTGCTGGTTTTATTTTGCGACGGATCAACTGTCTTTCATGTCATTTAATGCCGACTCAAGTCATTTATATATAATGGAGGCGCTTGGTCTAATGGTTAGAGTTGTAGGAAATGGATTCGTCGACCCGAGTTCAATTCCTTGATGAAGCTCTTTGCATGATAAAGTTTGTTTGAATGATCTAAAGAAGTGTTAATAACATTATTGTAATCTATGCCATAAAGTAATTTAAATATTCAGATTACTATATATTGTTGTATAGCCTGCTACTGGACTTCAATGAAACCACAGACACGTGTATATAAAAATATGACCCGTCTTCAGCTTGTGGGTGGTGAGGGGCGCAGAGTGTTGACAATGAAAATGTCCGAGGGAGTTGGTGACAGGAGGCGACGATGTTATGCTCACGGCTGACTCGCTGCGGACTCACTGGCCTTCGAGATCCACTAACCTTTATATACGATGCCCCCGTATTTTTTTAATCTTTTGATCTGATAACGGACAGACTTCATTTTTGAATATATTTCTTTATCTTTTACTCCACCTCCTCACCGGAAAAATCCTCTTCCGTTTTCCCTTTTTTTATATATTTCTTCATCTTCTCCCTACTTCTTAACCGGAATACCTCTCTTCCGTTCTCCCTTTTTAAAAAAATATATTTCTTCATCTTTCTCTTTTGTCTCCTCGCCGGAAGATTTCTCTTCCGTTCCATTATATGCAACAATATATTACCCTGTAGAAGAGTAAGATCTCATCACCTGAAGTGTGCTCTGGTATGGCACTAAAATGTATCGGATGGTGAGGCTCCGGTAGCGGACATTTCTGGAGTGTCGAACAGCCTTTCACTCCCATTACTTCTAAGACCCGTAATTCCCTGTCAGTGGGTCTTAGAATACGTTGCATATACCAATAAAAGTGTGTCTTATAAATGACAATAAACTGCATCTGATGGTGAGAACTACTTCATTGACATTAATCCCATACCATTTCTGACCCGTAGTGGTAGTACCTAGTGGTAAGGTTTCTATCAATGAACCAAGTAAATCTTCTTTAAGATTATTCGTAATCGATATTACCGAATATCAAAATGTTATATATTCATAAACCGTTTTTTTTTGTTTTTTTTTTTGATGGTTAATGTAGTTAGATATTGAATTAAAATTCATTGAAATTCAAAATGAAAGGGGTTAGATTATTGTTAGTAATGACATTTAGTTGCCCCTCTCCCCGGGCTTCCGCCACTGGGAAAACATGAGAACGGAAGTTAAGTTTAGTTAGTAAGCAGATTTAGCGGAGGACACCATGTAGAACAGCTTCTACAGACCAGCATCTTTAAGAAAAAGAAATAAAAGTCAGACAAGCATCTTTAGAAATGGAACAGCTACGGAAGAGAAAGACCAAAGTACCAGCCAGTTACTCAAGTAAGTAACAAGAGATAAAGATTTTAAATATACAATTATATTATACAAATGCTTCTAATGCCTAACACCTTTCTCTTCCTTCTCCCAATGAACGTGACACCTTAACATCTCGGCATAAATGTACATTTCGGACTCTTATACCTCATCAGCAAAGTTATAAACACAAAGCGGCTCCCTGTCTATAACTCTGCTGATGAGGCATAATAGGCCGAAATGTACATACAGTGATTGACTTTTTTTCTCGATTTGTTTACGCCTTACATTTGAACAGATATATTCGCCTAATTCATTAATTATAAACTAATTAATTCTCAGATTAGGAATGACTTCAATTAAGCACATATTCTCCAAATATATATATATATATATATATATATATATATATATATATATATATACATCATTTATGTTTTCCTAGCAGTCTACATAGCGTTACATATTCCGCGTTACGTAGTCAGTCTAAATAGCGTTTAGATGGCGCTTGAAACTGCCAGCAATGAGGCAATTCTTTTTCGCAGACATTGCACGTAGATGTCATCCACGTGATATTTGTGTGATTTTGGATCCTGCATTGGAAAGCCAGAAACTAGAAGACATTTTAAATACGAACGACATATCCACATTTTGATGCTAGAATCGTTTACGATTGAGCGTTATAACTTTTCATGTGTGGTTCAATTTAATTCGGCATGATTCGCCCCCAAAGAATCTTGTCTCTTGCATTTGCCTTCACGACAGTTAAATGATTCCAGATTACCTATGTCACAATGACAGACAGGTTACTTGAAGTAAATGTTTGACTTGATCATCGGTCTTCTACCTTCAGAAAGTTCACCATAAAACACAAGTTCAGTCTAGCGAAATTCTGGCATATGCGCAAGGTCACAGACCCAATACACATGCACGCAAACACACGTTTATATATATATATATATATATATATATATATATATATATTAATATTTTGAAGGCCAGTACAATGCGTATGAAAATTAAAAACAAAAAGATGATATTTTTTTTTATTTTTCATACGCATTGTACTGGCCTTCAAAATATTAATATATTATAACATACTTAACAATGCTTCAAGCAAATTACCAATTGCTTTTATATATATATATATATATATATATCTATATATATATATATATATATTCTTTCTACACAAAAATTCTGTCTGAGGACTGTGTTTTCTATCGCATGAAACAGACAGGAATGTGAAATAATAATAATAACTTTAGTTTCTATGGCTATTTGTGACATTTTTCTTGAAACGACCCAAAAGAAAATGTTTTCGTATATTAATTTTTCTTCTAAGCTTATATATATATATATATATATATATATATATATATATATATATATATATATATATATTACTTTTGTTATATTATATATATATATATATATATATATATATATAAATCTGACATATTTGTGTTTGGTTTATTTTTCTCCTTCGTCATTTAAAAAGACTGGACCCTTTCTTCATTCGCATACGTCATGACAGATAGAATGGATGACTGGAACCCACCTGAATCATGGAAGAGAATAATTGCTATCATGAGGATCTACACCGGTCATCAAAATAAGGTGATTACGGTTGCTGCCAAATGCTCCCTGAACACTGTAAAAACAATCAGGCATGAACTGGAGAATTGCAATGAAGACAACGAGGCTGTGGCGAGACAAAAGCAACATAACAGACGATCTGATTGCGTTCATACAGCAGAATTCTCGAAAATCTGCAGAAAGAATGTTTGAAGACTCTCAAATGCCTATGTAGAGTTGCTAAACACTATAGTCAAGCACTGGATAACAAGGGTAGCCAATGGTAGGTCATATGTATGGCAGCAGGATTCGGCCCCCTACCACACCTGTGGGAAAATTTTTTTTAAATGTTTGTCGGGGATTATTTTCATTACACCAGTTCCAATGTTTGGCTTCCGAACTCCCCAGATCTTATCTGGATTATTATGTATAGGGCACTGTTGAGAAAGACACCAATCGCCGTGACAGTAATATAAAAGCCAAGTTAATCGACAGAATTAAGGTAGTTTTTGAGATCCTTTCCAAGGAAACTGTAACATCAGCTCACCTCCAAGTTCCGGAGCAGGATTGAGGCTGTGATCTATGCTAATGGCGGCTAATTCTAGTGAAACTTGTTAACAGTAGGGTATTTCCCGGGAATGTTGAATTTTTTTACAATCCATTAAATTTTTTAGTTACCAAACACTTATATATATATATATATATATATATATATATATATATATATGGGAAAGGTATGAATCCTACTCTCCCTCCAGCTATGGGTAAATAGCAGGGCAGACTGGGTTCTTTAACCATGGCTAGGTAACCAGTCTAGGAGAAGAAAACTCTGAATTCAAACCCGTTGAAATTGACCTTGTGTCGTATCCTGCTCGTGCGGAAGAGTTGGTAGATATATATATATATATATATATATATATATATATATATATGTATGTATGTATGTATATATATATATATTATAATATATATGTGTGTGTATGTGTGTATGTGTGTGTGTGTGTGTGTGTGTTGTGTGTGTGTGTGAATCTTAAGTCTGATGCACCTGGTCTGATGATCGCAATTGCTAGAAACTGACAATTGCCAAGTGCCGTTTAGGTCAATATATATGCTTCATCATATATATATATTATATATATAATATATATATATATATATATTTGTAGAATTAAACAATTTTATTAACAATCTTTTCAATCTTTCTGGCCAACTTTTTTCTTTATTTGGATGGAATCCCTTGATTATTCCACCAAAGTTTTTATCCCAGGTACTTTCGCCTCTGCGAAGTACAATTTTCACTAGTGATGTGTTTGTTTTCCAGTATTTTTTTTGTTGTTGTTTTAAGTTAGTATTAGTGAGTGTACTTAATATAATTTCTACAAGCACCCTACTTTTACAAATTATATTAAAGGGTGTGGGGACAGGAAGGAGGAGAATTGGTAGGAAAAGTATTATATATATTTACCAATACCTCCGCACGAGCAGGATGTGACACAAACTCAATTTCTTAAGTGGGGTTCAACAGGTTTGAATTCAGTGTTTTCCTTCTCCTAGACCGGTTGCCTAAACAAGGTTAAAGAGCTCTGTCCGCCCTACTATTTATCCATAGCTAGAGGGAGAGTAGGGTTCATACCTTTCCCAGGGGTATTAGCGCTAAGTGAAATGCAATTACCACATCCAGGATTTGAACTCGGGGCGACGAGTAACATTTCCCATGTACTTTTAATCATTACGCCACGCGTTTCCATTAGGAAAAGTGTTTATAAGCATTTTAAAATGTGACTACTGCATTTAAAATTAATATTATTCAAGGATGGTTTGTATTGTTTATTGTATAAAGCTTCTACTATTTCGAGTTTTATTTTTCATTGTGCAGAATGTGTGTATTTTCCGTTACCATTTTCCTGTAATTAGAGTGGAGGCTTGCATGTAATTTTAAATGTGAAATGGAGCTATTATCTGACATACGAAGTGTCAAACGGTGTGACATGGTCGTTGGGGTAAAACCGATGTAGATACTTTCATTTTTTGGGAGACAGCTTTCTCCTAATGGGCATTTAAATTTGTATAATACATTAGTCTCATTAAGACGAAATGTCTACGGGGTTGAGTTATTGTGGATAAGAAGATTAGTGGTTTTAAATTTGGTTTAATAAATGATTAATTTTACCTTATTATCGGGCTTGTTGGAAGTTACGTTGTTTTTAATTCCTGTACATCTGGTTACGATAATAAATTATGTTATTTGAAGAGGTATTTATTGTAGAATTTTTTCCTTGTAGTTAGCGTCAATTTTATAGATGGTCTGTTTGATTTGTTAGTCAATAACGTGACTAGGA
>CM042144.1:22431746-22434439 GCA_023376005.1 Doryteuthis pealeii
CTTTTTCTTTTTTTCTTTTTTTTTTTTGTCGGTAAGCTCTACGTAATTTTAATTTTCTCGCTCGTTTCTCTTTATTTATTTTCTTCTTGATGAATATACATCGGTGTCAATTTTTTTGTTGCTGTTTGTTGTGGGAGGCATTCTCTTCGATGTGGTACGGATTCCATGATGTGATATTTTGATAATAAAATCTGCGATGAACCTTTAAGTTTTGTTTTTTGTTTTTTATATAAATCACGTCGGTAGATCACCATTTATAGGGAATATGAAATGATGTGATGAAGAGAAATAAAAGACACATCAAACTCTGTTTCGAAGTATATAGATGGCGACTTTATTTGTTGATCAGATCGACCGTTACTCTCTTTGGGACGCCATAGTCGAGACGCTCAGAACTTTTATTTTTTTATTTAATTTTGATTTATTTTATTTTATTTATAATCCCCACAGGCCCATTTTACGTTTCCTTTCCATGGCCGTCAGACAAGTCACCGGCAATCCTGTATCTCTCAGAGAGTAGAGTTTCTATTCCAACCACCAATCAAGTGGCGCCAAATTGGTGCGGGGCTTACCTATTCTACAGAGGTAGAGTCCTTTGTATTCTGAAGAGCCGCCAGCTGACAGAGCAGTGGCATAATGAATAGGAGCAGACAAACATTTCAATAGACTTCATGGCAATTCACGTGTATTTTATTTTGTCTATTATGATTTACAGAAGCAAGTTTTCTTGTTTTAAACGGATGACACAATCATATGTGAGCCTTAGTAAATATTAGTTGGCGAGACTGGTGTGTATTTCAGATAGCGGTAATACTCCTGGAGAAAAGTATTAATCCAACTATTCCTACCTACAAGCTATGGGTTAATGGTTAAGAACAACTGGGTCTTTTAAACATTGATAATTGGAAACTGGTCAAGGAGAAGAACATCGTCTGGATTGCCAACCTGTTTAAGACCGCTTTAAAATTGCCTCGTACGGAGGGTTAGGTAATATATATTAAATCTTATCTTGACGGTTACTATAAATGACATTCTCTTCGGAGAATGAAATTGTACAAAGTATTCAAATACAGGATATGTTCATGGGGCAACTCCTTCAATGAATTTCCTCTTACCTTTCCATATTTCGTAATGATGGGTTGCGAAAAAACATCCTCAGTAATAAAGCAATAAGGTCAGTTTCTTTCTGTTTTAACTGTGATTTCCTAAAGATATGACGAGGGTAAGAACAAAAAGTAATGGCCATTTTGTTTAGGGACAAGGTATATATTCCAAACACCGGAACATGCATCATATATCGAAAATAGATGCTGATCCTCTGTGGTCACATCCTTACTTTTTCCACATAGTAACCGTTTCTCTAATAGGCAATGCATCTACCACCTCGCATGAGAACATGGTAATTCTGCACAGTAAAATTATCTTGGACTGTTCTTGTTGGGCCACTTCTTCACTGCACTTTCACTTCTTCGTCACTGGAATGACTGTTTGGGGCCTCTCGCGAGCCCGTTTTTTCTGGGCAGAGATAATAGTCTGGAAGGCGCTAATCTGGTGGAGTATTGAGGATGCGGTAAGTTGACGCACCCGAATGAGTGATGTTTCTCCCTAGTCTTTGATGCTTGGGATTGGCCGAGCAATTGTCATTCAGTTTAGAGGACATTGGCAAGTGGTCTCAGCTCGTTGGATTCTTGCTCTGTCTCGTTAGGGTCCTCCATGTATGCCTTAGTTTTATAAAAACATAAACAAATTCACATGAATAAAGAAAATTGGGTTATTTTATCTTTATTTATTTTATATCTCTTGTTTTTTTTATTTTTTATTTATTTTTATTTATTTTGTGTTTTCTTATTTCTTTTATTTTTTTTTCTTTTTTTTTTTTTTATTTTTTTTTTGTTCTTACTTATTTTTTTTTTTTTTTTTTTTTATTTTTTTTCTTTATTTTTTTTTTATTTTGTTTTCGATCTATTCCGATGTAACTATGATTTTTTTTCACCCGCAGATAAATACCATAATTGACAATTTAATGACATCAGTTTAACAAAAAAGTGTTCGTACATACAAAAAGAGAGACAAGAAAAAAGAATCAATTAATGTCATTAAGTCGATATAGTTGATCATAACACTACAATTAGCTTATTATGAAATTATGTCTTTCGGTAAAAAGCATTTCTGAATTCTTTTTCAAATCAGCTAAGGCAAAAAAAAAAAGAAAAAAAAAAGAAAAGATTGAAATTAATAAAAACCAGCTAAATATGCTAATATGCAACAGTCATAGGATTTTAAGAAAACTGTATCTCCTAACAAAAAATGTTTATGGGTACTTGGCAACGTAGTCACTAAACGGCTGTTAATATCGGTGGTGTCTATTTCATGGATGACGTGAGGGAACACGAAAGGCAAGAACCTAGGTTTCCAAGTTGAATACGACTTCTGGTCTGCCTCCTTTCTTAGGCGAGAAAGTAGGGTGGAAATGGACATGCAGCCAACGTTCGTAAACAAGAATACTTCGGTCTCTTGTTCTCCTCGTACCTCAGCACCGCCACAAAAAGAGAGAAGAGAGCTAATAGAGAAATAACCGCTATTATTTGGAATATCTGGAATACCATCCTCTTTTTGCAACCTATGCAGCATTTGTAGATTGGCCGATGCCGAGTCTTTGTGGACTCAGCATTTCTGGTTACCTGTTGTTTTTG
>CM042144.1:22434539-22463414 GCA_023376005.1 Doryteuthis pealeii
TTGTCACTGGTTGTTCATACGTATCGTTCTTTCCAGTCCCCAAAGTTTATTTTTTTTTAATTCTCAGAGGTTTATTCGGGTTTAGTGTATTGTACAATCGTATCCGAGTTGAGGCTGAATTCATTCATCTCAGTGCTTTTTGCCTATTGTGGTTACTTGGTGTGGGGTCGGTTATCTCTCGTAGAGGTCAATAAGGTTCCGGTTTCGAACCAGGTTCAAATCACGATTAGTCCGCGGCGGCTTTGGGTCTTACTCATCTGGGAGCTAAGGTAAATGTGGCGCTTCCTGGCCAATTTTTATAATATTATTTATATATATTATTTATATATATATATAAATCTGGAGGTAGGGTTTTTGTGGCTTTGGGTGGGCTTCTTGAGCCATAGAAATTTTGGCTATTATTGTCCATGGGCAATTGATATGTCCTAAATATCCTATCCAGCCATCATGAATACATCTTTTAAAATCAGCTATCTTTGTTATACGTTTATGAACTTATTTTTGATTTAGATTTTTTGCTGTTTATTTAGAATGACATTGCAGGAAGGAAACAAAAAATTGGCTATTTTCGAGGCCCGTGAAAATCAGCTCTACTATCCTTCTAATAAAATGACTCCACCGAACAGATTTCTAGCTCAAAATAATAAAGGATAACTTTTAATAAATCTCAAATAATTTTGACTCGTTTCCTTTAAAATAATATATTTTAAACTTTTTGATCATTCTGTTAATTTGCGATATTATATGAGGAAACCTAATTAGAAGACATTAAAGCCTAATCCAGCTCTAAGAATCCGTCTCATAATATGAACTCAGAGGAATAGGTTACTAGCCGAAAATAAAAATAAAAAACAAACTTTTAAAAATTCCCAAATATCTTGGCTGGCTTTCCTTTAAAATTATATATTTTAACTTTTAAGATTGTGACTGTTATTAAATTTTTGTTATTGCGATTATTTTTATGAGGAAACGTTAATTAAAGAACATTAAAGGAAGACATCAAAGCATAAACGTTTTGGAATCTCATCTAAATTCTGTGTGCGTATGTGGGTCCTGTAATCTGTTCTCTAAACCCTTATAATTGTGTCCGTTCACATAAAACATTCCAGTAGTTACTTAAGTGAATCGCATTCAACTCGTCAATCCAGATTTGAAAAACATTGGGTATTGATTTCATTTTCTCTGAAAAACCGCACTTCACACCAAATGTTTTCATATCTAATACGTATTGAATGCAGAGGAATGTTCACGATATGAAAAATAATTGGTTCTCCTCGGGAAAGAAGGAGAATCTTAGCATGTGGGGACCTCTTATATGAAAGAAATCAACAGCCTGCAAAAAGGTAGAGATCGTAACAGTATCATTGTAATGCATTTAATATCATTTACATCAAACATTCCCAAATACTTGGCGATTATTTAGCTGGAAATGAGGGTACGAGGAGAATCCCAAAGTAAAGGACATCAAAGAGTTGGGGCGGCCTGTTTGTAGGGCTATGGCAACAAGCTTATGTTTGTTGTGCATCTTTCTGCATCTAACCTGCGCTGTCTCTTTGTCACCTGCAGTCTTGTTTTGGCAAGTATTTCTGATGGACGCCTACCTCTAAAGTGGTGAGTTCGAACGCAGGTTATTCGGTTTTTTCAATGCCAGAAACAAACATTAAAAGCATTGGAAATTAAACACGGACAATCAACGAAAGGTATGGCCAGTGAAATTATACCATATAAACGTGCCCGTAAAAATGTGTTAAACATTTTTCAAACAGCTTTATTAATTGTTAAAAATTCTAGAAATATAATTTATTTCAATTGTAAATTTATTTGACAGAAAAAATTATTGTAAAAACGGACTCCACTATTTCTGTTTAACTAGACTCCAGAACTCCATTTATTAATTGAAATATAAACCTAAAAGATTACTACATATTGTTGCACCAGGTGCAAGCCAGTCCATTACATACAACCATTGTAGGAATATCCTGTTATTCTATAATGTATTGTTTTAAAGCATTTATTTCTTTGTTTATTTTGTTCACTTACTCAGAAGTGGGGTCTTAATAAAATGTATTTGTCGAATCATCTTTCGTTTCCTTTCGTGAGGAAATTACGAAAACCAAATAATTAAGTGTCAATATAAGATTGCAACTATTAATAACATCACTTATTATAATGGAGATGTTGGTAACTGTCATGTAACCGAAACTACGTCATCAATGGCGTCTCCATTCCCTAGTGAATATTCTCAAAGATTATTAAATAGTCCTTATTTGATATTATTAGCATCTTATTTTTTTAAACCGATCCCTATATTAACGTCTAGTTGAGTTAGATTTGCCACAAAACTTACATATTATTAATGCATTTAAAAATTTCAAAATATGTGTTATATATCTCATAAGAAAATAATATTTTAACGGAAAGGTATGGCCACTGAAATTATACCATAAAATGTGCCCCCATGATGGTGTTAACTTTTTACACGCTTTATTATTGTCAACAATTCTACAATATTATATGGTGGTAATAATTTGCATGATAATTTTGACAAAACTAGATTAGATAAATAATTATCTGTTGTTACTGATTTTTAATACTATCATGTTTTTCTCAAACGTATTAAAAGCAACCCTATATAATAATCTTATATAGAAATCCAGTTAAAAATGTGTAATATGTGTATATTTGTTCTTATTTTGTTTCTTTAGACTTTCTAATTTAATATTATATGTTATTACATTAAAAAGTAAATACTTGCGCCCAATGGATAAAGATAACACTTCCAGGCAAAGGAAAGACAATCCCACAGTACCTATAACTTAACACCCGATAGAGGAATCCATTCGAAACCAAGTAAAATTACATCGCCTTGTAAATCTAGCTTTAGCACATCGTAGAAAAGCTCATGCCGAAATGCCCCGTTTCCCCAAAAAAAACCAGCCACAAACATAGACGAAGATTTAATATTAGCTCAAATATTTATATATTGATTAACAATATTAAACTAATAAATCCGGCATAACAAATGTCGATGCTTAATCATGAAAAAATATTACTAACATGTCAATATACAGAGTGCCGATGGTTAAAATTGTTTACATAGCGATAATTTATCCATCGCACTCTGTACGTGTTAAATGTAGAACCAATCAATATAAATGGTAAATGAAATTAATAGAACTTTGAAAATTGCATAGGTCAATCAACGAAGGGTCAAGAGTCAAGAAATTTATGGGAAAAAGGTCAAATGAGAATAATGAATACACGGATAGATTTATATCTCACTATACAGTAAATATCATTCGGGAAAAGTGCGTTGTAAGCTGGAAAAACGAATAAATCTTGTGGTTGGTACTACAGAATTAAACGTAAAGGGTATTAATTTCCTTTCCTGGTTGAAGCGAAAAAATCTACTACGCAAATATTTACTTTTCTGCACAACACACACACCACACACACACACACACAACACACACACATATATATATATATATATATATATATATATATAATATATATATATATATATTTTATTATTAATTATTATTTATTATTATTATTATTATTAAATTATTATTATTATTATTTACACTCCATTTAGCGTTTTTCAGCACCCCGCCTTAGCCGGTGGCTCACTGGAGGCTGAGTGGCTGCAAGTCTCCTCAGGTCTCCAGGACTTCTGAGTATTCCAGCCGATCTTCAACAATGCTGTTGTCAGGATGTCCGCCGATTCTTCCTCTGATTTCCAGTTCATCTAGAGCTTTTTTCTAGACCCCTGGGACCGTTCCCAGGGCACCAATATTACAATTGAACGATCCACCTTCATATTCCACAGTTTTCTTAGTTCTCTGGCAAGGTCCAAGTATTTTTTTAAATCTTTTCGCTTTCTTTCATCTTTCAGTCGGTGATTGGCCAGGACGAACAAAATCCACGAGATGACCAGTTATTATTTTTCTTATAGATCAACACCAGGTCTGGTCTCCCTGGCTGCGATTAGGTGATCTGCCTGTACCTCAAAGTCTCAGAAAATGTTGTGCATCTCATTCTGCTGGACAGATTCAGGCCAGTGCATATACCATTAAGTTGAATAAAAAAATTTTTTTACACAGTTCCCAGTGAATCACCTTTCCCATCCAGTCGTGCATTAGTACTCTCTTTGTGCGTGTTTACTGCATTCGCTTATTATGTTATTGACAGTTTCGTCTTCCCCCAACATTCTACTGTTGCTATTATTTTGTGTCTTATCTATTTTTGCTTTTATGTAATTTATCGTTATGGCATAGTCTTGTACTGCAATTATAAGATATTCTGTTTCTCTCTTGAGGTTTCCCCTTCTTAGCCATGTCCATGACTTCTGATGTGCGATCTTTCTATGTTCGCTTGAAACTGTCGATATAGTTGTTTTTCTTCCCATTTCTGCTTTCTTGTTTTTGTTATATATGTGCTCGTCCATATGTTGCAATTGTTTTTTTTTCTGCGGCTGCTATTAATCTTTCCTTGCTCTCTTTAGTATATTCATCGAAGTGCTCGAATTGTCGAGTCTACACAATCCTTCAATGCTGCGAGACCCCTCTTCTCCTTCTTTTCATGCATATATCCAGCCTGTCTGTTCGTCTGTCGGGAGTAATAACTTGTGCAATTGTCATCAGTTTTCCATTTGATCCATCAGTCGGAGCCCCTCTCTTGTCCATTTTAATAATGGTCCAAACTTATTATTATTATTATTATTATTATTATTATTATTATTATTATATTATTAATTATTTGCTCCTTTTGAGCATTAGCTGATGGTCTTTCACTGGAGTCTGAGTGGATAGCAGTCTCCCCCAGGTCTCCAGGATTCTTCTGAGTATTCTAGCAGATTGCAGCAGTGCAGTGTTCTGAATGGTTTTCAACGCCTTATCTGATTTCCAACATTCCAGACCTTTTTCCAATCCTTTAGGGCCGTTCAAGTGCAACAACTACAAATTGGTCTCACCTTCACTTTCAAATTCCATAACTTTTTTAGTTTCTCTGGCAAGGTCCAGATATTTGTCTATTTTCATTTTCCTTTAGCTTCACTCTGTGATCTGCTGGTGCTGAAAATCCACCAGTTGACAAGTTCTTTCTTTTTTGGTTTATCAACAACTAGGTCTGTCCCTTCTTGCTGGATAAGGTGATCCGTTTTTATTTCAAAGTCCCAGAGAATTTTATGCGTTTTTCGTTCTCAAGAAACAGATTTTCTGGTTTATGCATATACCATTTTTTGCATGGTCAAAATTAATTTTATTATTATTATTATTATTATATTATTATATTATTATTATTATATATATTACGGGGAAAACGGATAAACCCCATTTTGCAAAAATAAAGAATTTACAAAAAAGGTAGCCAGGAAAAAAATTGTAAAATAAATAAATAAAAGCCGAACCATCTCTAATTATAGCGGACTGATAGTGGAGGAACTTAACTGTCTTGCATCCAATTTTTTGGTGACCGGCAAAATTGCCAACTGCCCTTAACGCCTAGAATTAGCGTATCTTTAAAGTGAACTGATTCGGATCCAATACCTCTTATATGAGTCCAACTACGCACTTTGATAATAGATATTTAAAAATGATACTCTAATTTATATACTATTAATATCAATATAAATCCTAAGTGGAAAAAGGGAAGAATTCAACACGTGGTCAGTCGCTTGTGTTTAGATTTCCTTTAGAAACGGTTCTTAAAAAAAGAAGAACGTAAACCCGACAATCTTTTAGATGTTGAAAGGATTCCAAAATTGTAGACCCCACCCCCACGATGGGAGCGGTTTTCCTAGCTCAAAATTAAAGTCGTTTCACTGTCCTCTTTCGATTATTGACACATTTTCCCAAAATCATCACTTATCAACGCTTTCTCGCACCCTACGGCGAATGTTCACGGGAAATTGACCCTTGCTTTTCGCTTACGGCAGTCCAAGCACCTAAGCTTTCTGTTCACTTCTCGGAATTGTATGAAAACGTGAGGTGCCCTCTACACAATACACACACACACAGCACACACATATATATAATAATATATTATATATATAATATATATATATATACGAGGTAAAATAAGGAATGAAAGCATAACTCGACAAAATGTGTAGGATAATATCGCTGGAACGTTATGTTCCGCTCCCTCAAAGCTTTATTGATAAAGGCTGAGGAACGGAACTTAACGTTCCAGGCGAATTTCCTACACATTTTTGATCTGAGTTTTTGTTCTTTCATTCTTTAATTTTTACGTTCATTCTGTGGGATTCATTCCCGATCCCATTTTGCCTGCATATATAATATATATTATATATATATATATATATATATATATAATATTAAATCTGTGTGTGTGTGTGTGTGTGTGTGGCGTCATGTGTGCGTTGTATGTGTGTCGGTGTAAAGAATGGAGTAAAGCACGAGAATATAATTTAAAAAATGAAATTGCCTTGTTAGAAAACAACACAACACACATGCACACAACCCCACATGCATACACTCACGACACACTCATATAATATATATATATATATAATATATATATATATATATTATGTATCAACACACGCAATATGTATATGTACAAATATATACTATATTATATATATATATATATAATAATATATATATATATATTTGGTTTGTGTGTGTGTGTGCGTGTGTGTGAGTGTGCGTGTGTACATGTCATATTTATGTATGCGTATATTGTTTGTTCTGTATGTGCTAACACGGTTAGTCACTCTGGGTCGAGTTGAACATGTGGGTTACTTCAATTTCGTATATCTCTATCACTTCTACATTTCTGTGTTTTTGCTGTTCTCACAGAAACTCAAATTCTTAAATTTGCCTTAGTCATCAATATGTTAAAACATCACCATCAGTTTCGATTTCTCTTGCAGGACAAATTCTTAATCGGGGGTTCATCGCACATATAATGAACACCCACACAGTGGATTTGTTATGTATGATATTTCGTAACCATCATTACACACTAGAGAGGCCGCGATTTTTTCCTCACAAAGTGAGGAACGAATATAAGATATACTTGCGTCCCGATATCGAGCGAGAGCGCTTCTCTACAAAGCGAGCGTACACAATAGTGAGCACAAAACCACCGCACGCGAAGTAGAAGAGAGTTAGCCACATGTCCCAGTCATTAACCATGAGTCACACAGCAGTCGTGAACATTGTACCAATTGACTCGTATATAACAAACTTGTCTTATTTTACGCGCGCGCGTGGTCTAAGTTCTACATGGGAACGTTAAGAGCTTCTTTATTTACTGTTGGGACTCTACACAGTCAGATAAAAAAGCTATTGGCGGTACGGGATCCAAATCCGTTCTGTTTTTTACTGGCACAGAAAGAAGAAAAAGACGAGAGAGAGGAAAATAGCTATTGGATCGGCAAGCTTCTTCGAGTTTTTACGCGGTTGCTCACCGAAAAGAATAATCAGGGTAATATAATATTATAAAAGAAGTGTTGTTACTCTAAGTATATTGGGCGCTTAGTTTGACGACACTAAAGAGAACTGTATAAACGCACTGTCCAAACAGCGCAGTTTATTTAGTGGTGACAATTCTCAGATTTAAGCAACGTTGAACGTGGAATAACAATGAATTGTACAAGTGGTAAAAAGCATGGCGTTAGCAAAGGAATTGAGAAAGAATTATCCTTAGGGCGACTATTTTCAGAGAAGATTCTTCGTATACCATATTAGGTCTAGAGCACGTTACCAAAAGCTTCGGAACAAAAGATCGTAGCGCATATCTTATATCTAAGTAATCAGACACATGTATAATTACGGAGCCAACGCAGTACAAATATATGTAGAAACTCAAGATAAGAAACGAATTAGAAATGTGAGGCGTAAGGAAAATATTGAAGAAAAGAGAAGACTTTATGGAGACCCAGCAAAACAAGACCCAAATGGAAATTGAATGCTCGACCACAAATAGGGAGCTTCTTGCTCGTACCACATACACTTAGAAAGAAAAAATTCCAAAGAAAGAACTGCTCAGCAGAGCAGGCAAAGAAACTAGACTATCGAAGAACTCCTTGGTAAATAACGCGCTAATCCAGGTTATATAAACAGAGGAAAATTTTTCACGAAGACACAACTCACGTTAACCTCTTATTGATATCCACAATCGCACCGAGAATCATATCGCACTACTCTCCCAGACGGCTGTGTGGAACGGACCATGAGAACGAGAGTTATTACTAAACTATGACATCACCTGAGACGCATTGTTTGCGACTTTCTTTGAGCTAACTTCCCTTAAGTTTGTAAGTAAATGCACGGATCTAGACTTATTATCATGATATTCTGTGACTCTGGAGGACTTAATGGACATTGACTCTAATAAAGAGTTAGAATTTTCAAGAGCACTAAAATGTCTTAAAGAGAGAGAGAAATTAGCGAGGGTGTCTGTGGGTATCGATAATAATCAAAACACGACTACGCAGTGAATTTTGAGATCCTTCCAAGAGAAAAGATGAAGAGTGAAGTTTGAACTCGCAAGAAATCAGTTACATTATACACTAACTCACAACCTGATTGTATGCGAGCGGAGAGAGTCATATATAATGCATTGTTTCAACAAGGAGACACCTAGGTGTAATTGAATGGCACCACTAGATAAGAGCAGGAAGAGACACATACATCCACTTTATTAGCCCTATATAAATGATGCAAATAGGAGCTATATGACTGACGATTCTGCAAACTTGAGACACACAATATCGAGGAGCAGGTATTTAAATGATTTAAATATTTCTGTCCGCACCCATGCTCTCTGGAACTATAATAACACAAGATCTACCCTGTAAATCAGGACTGTCGTGTATGTACCTTATAAGTATAATATCACATCGAGATAAGTGTAACACAGGAAATCATAAACAAGCGTGATCAACAACTCATAATGAGCCTGGCGAAGAATGTGAACGTTTTTGCGGTATGTCTAGATAATATAACACAGACAGTCGTGGGAACACATAGAGGAGCGGAAGTGTGCACATTAAAAGATCATCAGAAAGAAAAAATTGACTTCAACAAATAACCAGAGAAAAAAAACATGGTAAAATCCCACCGGGACGCGTGTTGGAAGAGTTGGAGACAAACATATGGTATAATGATTGAGTACCCATATCAATCTAAATATAACGGAAAACAATAGAGTTGCACAAACTAAGTATCTAGTAGTCACTATATATAAGATAAGTGTCATATGAGCATTCTAATGTTGTAAAAGAAAATCTGTGATAGATATAAAAGACATCCACATTTAAACTGACAAAATATATGGACTGAGAAACTAAAAATATCACGGAAATTATGATTACAGTGATGCAAATGTTTATAAAAAGTAAGATAAAAGTAACTTCACATAGCTATAAAAGTGTTTTATAGCGATCTATGTACTCTATTTCCATTATTCTTAATAGTAGCTAGAGCATACGAAGAAGAGCGGATAGCGGGCAGATACCCACCTATGATCCAAAATACACACCAAAAAACATGCGGATGATCAATGGTCAGATTGGTCAATCATCAGGGATATAAAAAATGAAACTAGCTTCTGCGGGAGAGGTGGAAAACATATTTGACGAATATTTCTTTGTCCATTTAGTAGATATTGACCGACCAGGAGAAAAGCCATAATCGTAACGTCACAATGTATGTATCGAAAAGATCTTAATATAACCCATCAACGGAAATGATAACTGTATTGACATAAGTTTATGTACTATGTGTAATCTATGAGCCGATTTAAGTTCTTTTTTAGTCACATAATAGAGTATGATCTTGAGATTCAAAATGCGGAGGCAAGTAAAAAAACTCAAGAGGGAATTAAAAGAAAATTATCCAACCGTATTCAGGGGTTCTTTGTGTACTGTGTATCAAGAAAAGCCTGGATATGCAAAGATTTTTTTGACACTCACAATAGCTTATTAGAGGGTAACATGCCTAGGAGTTTCAAGAAATCAATATGAAGAGGAGATGAACTCTCAGAATGCAGCAAACACGAAGCAGTGCAAATAACAGGTCGAATTAGGAGTAAGAAGCTAATCTGTAAAACTAGTGGATGTACATATGTGTCAAAAAATTGGATCGTTGTAGTTATACCTACAGTTTATGTTAACATAAAAGAAAATTAAAAAATATCTTTTAACGGGTTCGAGGACTTTATGTCTTTCTTGCGAGCGATATAATAATATAAGACACCTATACGTATATAGAATATCTAGATATTAATAGACAAACAATTTATCTAATTATTATTAGTTGCTGTTTGAAAGAATAGTCTTTTTTAAGAAATTCACATTCAGAAACTATAGTGAGACGAACAATATCTTGGGAGTCCGGCACTGTGGAAAAACAATAGGCAACATGGTCTATATGATTAGGGCGACCCCAGAGCATTATCTGAGTAGTGACAACCTACATATGTCATATCACTGAAACAGCACAAATTCGGCAAAATGAAATACTCGAGAGTACATATGAGACAAGAAGTGACCCCATAATACTGTCCAGCACACAGACGAACGCAATCGAGCCACCAAGTCGTATTGATACCTATTCATGCAAGCAGTGCCATCACCACAGAGCACATACTCCATGCGCACAAACTATAGGAAGATTCATAAATAAGAAACGGAAATCGAACTGAGTTGATTTATATTGGATGTAAACCACCAAATCAAAAATACGTTATATTATATATATATGTATTATACTCACTACAGATAGGCGATATTTTAAAGGGGGATGTTGTTGTGATGTGCCTCGAGTGTGCGTCGTGTCTCTGTGACAGTAGGAGAATGCTAATGCATGTTCCCGGTGTCGCACTATAGACGTGTTGTATGATTAATATGATGATGACAATCCAATCGAGAGTTAGGATAAATGAAGCGTAGGAACCTAGAGCTATGAGACTTAACGAGAAGCACAGACAGACACAGAGGGGAAAAAGGGAGAACACAGAGAACCAGAGAGACACAGTTCGAGACAAGAGATAAAGACGACTACCTATGGTAGAATTGTAATAGACTATCTATCATTGCGGCAGTTTGAGATATTCCCCGCCATTCTTATTAATTTTCCTCCGAATATTAAATTTCTATGGAGTCATCTCTTTTTACATCTGTTTGAGAGAAAATAAACTGAAATCTCACTCTCACATTACATTCTCAGTAATTCGAGAGTGATGTGCTCTGCCGACATTAAAATTTTCTCTCATCTATATTCTTTTTCTTGGTTTGTTCGAGAGAGATGATCAGTAAAAAATAAAAAAGGTACTAATTAGGTCATGGTGTATAACAAAGTAGGTATAGCCTGAGATGACCAGAATACCTCACCATAAAATCAATGTGCATGCACTATTTGTACCTCAGATTCTAATATTGGATAATTAAAGTTAAGTATTATAATCTATTCTTCTTTCACTCGGTCTACCTAACCCAAGGCTTGAAAGGGCCCAGTCTGCTTCTATTACTACTAAGGACTAAGTTGGCAGAAGAGATATTATATTGGATATATATCCTTTGAGAAATATATATTTATGATGTCTGTCTATTTAACATATACTTAACACAAAGCTATTCGAGGCGTCTAGGAATGTGAGAACCTCGTACAGTCTGTCGAAGAGTGAACGATTTTGCACAGCGAACATACCTACGACCACTAAAATCTCGACTTAAAAACACCCATAACGGACTGCCATAGTAGATACATATGGATGTAATCATTATGATCAATTGTCGCAACAGGTCACCAGACCACACGCCGCAAGAGAAGGATGAACACTTCGAGACTAAGAAAAGAACATAAGACAGATTATATTCGGCATACGCAGAGAACCACACACATAGACATATACATAACATACCACACAACACCACTATAAAAAATTAACACACACTATACACATACAATATATCAGCTCATACACAACACAATAAATAATAATAAGGTAGCACATCACTCAGTATCAAATAAGATCAGAAGTAGAATCAACGTCACAATAATTTGCTCACTGTGTGTGTGTGGCTAAGATGTATAGCGATGGTGTGCGTTCATTGTTTAAATTATGGCAGTAGAACTATCACCACTACAGGAATAATCATTTTCTATATCCACACAATAGATCAGCATAGCAATTTTCCGAGTCCAAGGCTTATTTAGTCCTAACGACCATAACCAAACATCTCTCAACAACTCTCGCGTCTGCTGAGAGAGTAACGACAAACATGTTCGTAACTATTACAACTCATGACAACCGTAACAAACACGACAAATCGCGAGTTAATCAAAGATTGGAGCATTTAGAACTGTCGAGCACTCTATATAAATCACCAGGCATCTGGTACTAACAAATGTTACGTAACCACTACACTCCACACGATTGCACACACGCCGCATCGTCCGAATCTTCCGACTGGCACGCGCGAGACAGCACACAAACAGCAAACTAAAACAACAACGGTCTCCCAGCATAGAATTAAAGATAAATAAAGATGTTATACATAGGTAAAGAAAGTCAGAGATGCTTTTAATAAACGCAAAATGAACTAATCCAGCACCATATATTATAAACGCCATTATAGATTATTAAACGTGTAGTTTTGACAATTATTCATTATTATACTTGATATATTGATAAACTTATGACTTTATCTGAGGGAGTTGAGGCTAGAATTGCGCGAGTGCTCCCTAGAGGTCGATTTTTATAACCTAGAGCACAACATGTGATAACATTAACCATACTATGTCAAATAGACATTTTTCTTTAGATAACACCTAGATGTACAGGTTATAATTGAGTAATGTACTATCCAACAGGAACCTGATATATTCCATTAATTAGTCATATATCCACTTATATTTTTTTACTTGTATATATATCTAAATTTGAGACTCTATTTGCTAAGACGATATTATTCTCACTTTTGAATGGGAGTAAATTCCACTGGGAACTAATATATGGAATTTATCACTCTCAAATGTAAAATATTGATCCACAAATCGTTAACATATCATAATTCAATCATTATACCACTGTACTTTGACTATCAACTAAATTAAAAAAAAGTCTAAAGTTCAGATTATATTAACAGAGCTACACATAATAGACAACATAGAATGAGTTACTATATTATTAACGCCTAGGAATGTCAGAGCTCTTTAATAAGAGATATAATCAAGTACATAAAATACCTTTAAGATAACGTTATGCGTCAACTAACTATAATAATCTATAATGCATTTATAATGAGTAAATCTAATGTATTATGAGATTGAACTATTGATACTTAACTTGTCCATAACTCTGAGACTATTAATTGAGATATTCTCCTAATAAAGTGAAAATTATTATTAGTGATATGTAAATTCTAATGTTATCTACCAGATCGACATGACAATCTGAAATAGTTATACTATTGTCAAGACTAACTATATAAATCACATATATCTTTCCACTAACATTGTTAATGAATAATACACCTACACCTCTTTAGTAATAATTTGAAATAATCGTACACTATCAATTATCAAAAATTGAGATATTGGTCAAACAAAATCAATATCGGATAATAAATAACTACTTTTAACAATGCACACATTTATATATTAGAAAATTACTAGACTTGTATCCTAATAATAGATTAATTAGGCCAAAAGTATCTGAGGGCGGTATATATATTTGAACACACTATGAATAAGGCGTGGAGATTTTATTGTTAGAAATATATACTTACCTTATCTTCTCTTAATCTTCGCTAAAATATTATTTAAGGAGACTAGAGGACTTCTAACAGAAGTGAAAGTACTTATTTCAAGATGTCTGCTCTGGTGGATTCGAGTAATTCCAGAATGCGCGGTCTTCTAATCACACTAATGACTAAAGAGCATGCACAATACAAACAAAACGCCCCGCCGTGAAGAGATAAACTAAGTTTCTCAATTGAGTTTCAAATGTATAATTTGCAAACAAAATGAGCATCGTAGCGGTTACATACTGTATTTCAATATGCGCGCTCTTTGCCATCTCGTAATTTTCTAGTATTAAAATATAAAGACATTCATAAAATGTGTCATATGTGTATTATTAGATAAGTGGTTTGGAAGAAGGAAAATATTAATGTGAGCGTATTTTCTGTCACTGCTATGGTGGTCATCCTTATTCGAGGTAAATTATTGCAAATACGTGAATGAAATTATGTCAATGCGCTATGATGTAAATGCTTAAATTCACCATAGTAAACTCTGTCTTATATATAGAATATTATAATTTTTTAAAAATTTTTCTTAACGTTTTATCTTTCAACACCACACTACACACTCTCACAACACATCACACATCACACTACAACAAAAAGCCCCAACCCAAAACTGACACTATTAGCAAGCAGTAAACATTCATCATTACAATAACTAACCACCACTTTAATACCGTTAAAAATCATCGATGAGGAAGGAGTGAAAGACGAGTGCCGAGGGAAGATACAATCCACGGGCGAATCTGACCGGTAGCGTTTGCGGAGGCGAGTAGATTGTATATATGTACAGGGATCAGGCATAGCCTAAGATTGAGATTAGCGATTTTTGTAGCAGATGCATAGGCGGTCGGTAAGATTTGAATTGTAACATTTACGGTTACTAGGAAAATACATTATAGTTCGGTTAAATTTGACTGGGCAGGCTTTTGACCTTAAGTTGGCCAAGGAACAGAATTCGCTGTTTGATTGAATCGAATCGTGGGACCCGAGAGAGCGCATGGAATGTGCAGATTTGCGTTTCTGCTATCCAATATTGTGAATGTGGTTATTGTGGATTCGGGAAATTGAATATTGTAATGAAATAAGAAAAAGTCCACACCAAAAAGAACTAACCCCAAGCCAGCAGGGAAGATGTAGCCGATAAAATAAGCAATGAGAAAATAGATATCCACCAACTAATTTGGTTTAGTGACCTGGATATATGGGTAATAAAGGTGGTATTCATGAAGATAGATTAGTTGGTTGGTTGGTTGGTTGGTTGATTGGTTGGTTGGTTGGTTGGTTGGTTGCTGTTTAAGGGCATATAAACATTTGAGAGGTTATTCAGTGCCAAAACTTGTTTTTTTAAATATATACACTGATTACCTAATAACTTCCAAGTGGCCCAAATTACGACATTTCCGCAATTACCCAGCTGTTGATTTGTCGATTCTTATCTTGGTGTTGAGAGCTAAAATTTGAACTTCAGATACACTTATGTTAATGAGTTTACTAATAATATCTTATTACCCGAATGGTATACGCCAATGACAAATATAATTTTATAGAAAATAAAATTCAAATTTAATTACCAGTTCAGAGCAGTTCATTATATCATAAATGTATTATGTTTTTATACAATACAGTGGGTATTTTTTTCTCATTTAAAAAACGTAAAAAAATTGTTTTGGTTTTTGGTGGGGTATTCTAATGGATTACTTGCATTTCAGTTTATTTCAATGGGAAAAGAGGATTGATGGCCAGAAAATCGAGTTACGTGCACGAAATATATATATATATATTATATATATATATATTATATATATATATATATATAATTTGTTTAAATTCAATGTGTATCAAATAAATTGATAGATATATTTTTCATTAACTTCGTATTTATAAGAAATTTTGGCGGTTCGACCCTCAGACATATGGTATACGGATATTTTTAAAAAAAGTTGAATGTTTGCCATTCGAGTAATTTGAAAGATACCGTTTGAGGGAATCATATTGTTGTTCGGGTTTGAACTGACAAGCCAATTGATAAGGAGGGCCTCTCCGACCGGCCGCTAGCTCAAGTAATGGCCGAAGCGAGTGTTGCCATGTCACGGAGAACGCACCCACAAGCAGAGACGGATTCTTTACATGCATACGATTAGCTGCATAGCATAAACGATCATTCTCCATAATGCACGCATCACTTTCTGTTGTGCATCCTTCCCTTTTCAAATCTATCTTATGGATGGTTGGTACAAATTAATTAACCGAACTAAACGAGTCACAACTAATTACATTATATCATAACTTCCGCTAAAACTTTCTTACCAAGAAAAAGCATCAGTAATTCAATTTTGTGGGGACTCCAGAAAAAGATGCAATCTATGACTATATATATTTAGCTAAATGTATTTACAGAGATAGCCCACAAATACGGGCATCCTGTGAGTACTGAATCTCATTAACCATTAATCTGCAGTAGTCAACATAGCGGGCTTGCAATCTTACCGCGTGAGATGCTGTTTCTTATAAATGGATACAAGTCCTACACAAAGATATCACAGCCCGAGAAGCTACAGAAATTATTTGGGACGGTAAGGCGGTGTGCTTTTGAAAGGTTGACAAAAGTAAAAAAGAGGAAGTAGCTAAATAAATTGTTACAGGCAATTTCAATGTCGTTTAGTAAATGTATTTGTACGTTAATGGTTGGTTTGTGAGTTGTTTTACAGTCTTATAACATTCAACAACTTATTGTGTTAGTTATATCGCCACACTAAGAAATGAACACATATTTTTTTCAATTTAGCAAATACTGATAACAACCACTATACACACACACACAACACACACACACACACACACACAATATATATATATATATATATATAGATATACTAATTCTATATATATATATATGTATATGTGTGTGTGTGTGTGTGTTTGTGTGTGTGTGTGTGTGTGCCGAGAGGTTAAGGAATCGGACTGATGAAAAGTCAGTCGTGATTTCACTCCTGCTAGAAGTAGTTGCTAAATATAGGCAGACTATGAGACCTGAAACGCCGAAACACAGTGTCTATATCTATTATATATATTATAATATATTATATATATATTAATATATATATATATATATAAGTCACCCAACAGACACCGTGTTTCGACGTTTCACGCTTCATCAATGTGGCTAGACACAGCCAAATAACCCGAACAGAAGCGAACCCCCACTGACCTCGCCTGTCCGATCTGTTAACCTCTAGGCCATTGCCAGCTACAGTGTAAGGAGCGTTTATAACTCTTTTAAATACATACATCTGAGTATAATACTTACAATCACCAGAGAGATCAAATATGTAAACAGATGCCTCATGCGTTATGTTGGCGGTGGAGTTATAGTCCGTTCCTAAAGAGCTTAACGGTTTACGGGGCGGAGTATAATAAGCCATCCACAGACAACGTGTTCCGACATTTTACGCTCCTCTCGTGTGGCTACACATAGCAACTAATCCGACAGTAGCGAACCGCGGCTGATCTTATGGAGTACGTCAAATTGTCTGACAAAGCGAAGAAAATTATGGGCAAAGTTAAACATCCTGCTGAAACAAGACAATCTGGTTCTTTTCCGATGAGAAAAGTGTTTGCCAGCTCAAAAGCACAACACAGAAAACAGTAGCTTGCTATAGTCAAAGAACACTCCTGGGTCATGCAACTAAATATCCCAAAATGTGATGGTTTTCGGATGTTTTGCCCTCTGAGAGTGATGTGATGCCTCCGCATTTTTTCAGAGAGGGTATTCAGGGTTAAATCCACTGAATTAATCAAGATATTGATTAATCACAGCTAACTGCAGCAGTTCATTTTGTAAATATGACCGTTGAAAACAGTTCGCAGTTTCTCCACAGCTATGAGTAAATAGTGGAATACTTGATGGTACAACCGGAATGAAAAGGGAAATCAGAATTCAAATTCAAGTTAATAATTACGTGATCATAGTTTCGAGAGAATAGGTGGTCTGATGCTATTCATGGCATTGACACAAAGTAAATGTAAACTGCTTCGTCCGTGATTTGAAACTCGCTCGACGGGTCTTTTTCCTATGACATGAATTGTTAGTTTTATTCATAGCTTTGTTATTATATTAGTTTAAAACAATAGAAAATGTTCACTAAGTTAATTACAAGAATGAAATATTGAGACATAAAAACAGCACACAAGCAAACAACGATCTTCTATCCGTAGAAATACATCATAAATAGAAGTCATTTCATCAATAATACATATATTGTATGTTACAAACTTCACCTTGAACAAAGTAGGATTCCTAAATATGCAAAGTGCATGATTTGTTCCAAACATCGAGAAAAAAAACTATGTTTATACGTTTGGTGATTCAATAAGATCTTATTTCCATATAGTGTTTACAATGTATTTCATAAATTTAAGTAAACATTTTTTTGTGAATTTGTAGTCACACTGGTAAGACCTACACTGATTGAACTATACAGATGAATGGTAATAACCATAAGTTAACTCGATTATTAAGTCATTATAAAGGTCACAATACGTATGTTATCTTTATTTCAAATGGAGTGTTAATTTTTCCAGATTATGTAAGTATAGTTTTTCAAATGACCTTATGTCACATTTAGCTTCGTGGGGCCAAATGAATACTTACAATACTGGAAAAATAACACTCATTGAAATTAAAGATAACATCCGTTTTGTGTAACTTTATAATGACTAATAATCGAGTAAACTTAGGTTTATTTACCATTCCATCTGTATAGTTCAATCATGGGGTGGTCTTACAGTTGTGACTATCAATTCACAAAAAAATGTTTACTTAAAATTATGAAATACATGTTAAACAATATTTGGAAATAATCTTATGTGAATCACCAAACGTATAAACAGAGTTTGTTTTCGATGTGTTTGAACAAATCATTGCACTTTTGCCATATTTAGGAATCATACTTTTGTTCAAGGTGAAGTTTGAAACATTACAATAATGTATTTATTGATGAAATGACTTCCTATTTATGATGTATTTCTACGATAGCAAGATGGTTTGTGCTTGGTGCTGTTTTTATGTCCAATATTTCATTCTTGTAATTAATCTAGTGAACAATTTTCTTATTGTTTTAAACTAATATAATAACAAAGCTATGAATAAAACTAACAATTCATGTCATAGAGGAAATAGACCGTCGAGCGGGTTTCAAATCACGGACGAAGCAGTTTTACATTTTACTTTGTGTCAATGCCATGAAATAGGCATCAGACCACCTATTCTCTCGAAACTATGATCACGTAATTATTAACTTGAATTTGAATTCTGAATTTCCCTTTCCTATTCGTTGTACCATCAAGTATTTCCACTATTTAACTCCATAGCTGTGGAGAAACTGGCGAAACTGTTTTCGAACGGTCATATTTACCAAAATGAACTGCTGCAGGTTAGCTGTGATTAATCAATATCTTGATTAATTCAGTGGATTTAACCCTGAATACCCTCTCTGAAAAAATGCGGAGGCATCACATCACTCTCAGAGGGCAAACATCCGAAAACCATCACATTTTGGGGATATTTAGTTTGCATGACCCGAGGAGTGTTTTGTGACTATATGCAAGCTATCTGTTATTCTGTGTTGTGCGTAGCTTGGCAAACACTTTTCTCATCGGAAAAGAACCAGATTTGTCTGTGGTTCAGCAGGATGTTAACAACTTGTGCCATAATTTTCTTCGCTTTTGTCAGACAATTTTTGACGTAGCTCCATAAGATCAGCCGCGGTTTCGCTACTGGTCGGAAAGTAGTTGCTATGTGTAGCCACACTGATGAGGCGTAAAAATGTCGGAACACGTTGTCTGTGGATGGCTTATTATACGCTCCCGTAAACCGTTAGAGCTCTTTAAACGACTATAAACTTTCACCGCCAACATAACGCAATGAGCATCTGTTTACATATTTGATCTCTCTGTGTGATTGTAAAGTTATATACTCAGATGTATGTATTTAAAAGAGTTAAAAACGCTCCTTACACTGGCTGGCAATTGGCCTAGAGGTTAACAGATCGAGACAGGCGTAAGGTCATGGTGGGTTCGCTTCTGTTCGGGTATTATTGCTGTGTCTAGCCACATTGATGAAGCGTGAAACGTCAAACACGGTGTCTGTGGGTGACTGTATATAATAATTATATATATATATATATAGTATAAATATATATAAATATATATATATATATAGACACTGTGTTTTCGGCGTTTCAGGTCCATCAGTCTGGCTATATTTAGCAACTACTTCTAGCAAGGAGTGAAAATCCGACTACTTTCTTATCATTCCACGATTCCTTAACCTCTCGGGCACACACACACACACAACACAAACCACACACACACACACACAAAACATACTTACATTATATATAATATAAATATATATATATATTAATAATATATATATTATATATATGTGTGTGGTTGTGTGTGTGTGTGTGTGGTGTGTGTGTGTATGTGTGTTGTTATCAGTATTTTGCTAATTGAAAAAAATATGTGTTCATTCTTAGGTGCTGATATAACTAACACATAAGTTGTTGAATGTTATAAGACTGTAAAACAACTCACCAACCAACCTTTAACGTACAAAACATTTACTAAACGACATTGAAATTGCCTGTAACAATTTATTTAGCTACTTCCTCTTTTTTACTTTTTGTCACTTCGAAAAGCACCCGCCTTAGACCGTCCCCCAAATAATTCTGTAGCTTCTCGGGCTTGATATCTTTGTGTAGGACTTGTATCCATTTATAAGAAACAGCATCTTCACGCGGGTAAGATTGCAAGCCCGCTATGTTGACTACTGCAGATTAATGGTTAATAGAGATTCAGTACTCACAGGATGCCCGTATTTGGTGCTATCTCTGTAAATACATTAGCTAAATATATATAGTCATAGAATTGCATCTTTTTCTGGAAACCAGTCCCACAAAAAATTGGAATTACTGATGCTTTTTCTTTGCTCAAGAAAGTTTTAGCGGAAGTTATGATATAATGTAATTAGTTGGACTCGTTTTGTTTCGGTTAATTAATTTGTACCAACCATCCATAAGATAGATTTGAAAAGGAAGGATGCACACAGAAAGTGAGTGCATTATGGAATGATTCGTTATGCTAGCAGCTAATCGTATGCCATGTAAAGATCCGTCTCTCCTGCTTGTGTGGTCTCCTGACATGCAACACTCCGCTTCGGCCATTACTTGAGCTAGACGGCCCGTCGGAGAAGACCCCTCCTCCTATATCAATTGGCTTGTCATGTCAAAACCCGAAACAACAATATGATTCCTCAAACGTATTCTTCAAATTACTCGATGGCAAACATTCAACTTTTTTAAAAAATCCTTATACACATATGTCTGAGGATTCGGACGTCGAATCTTCGAACGCACAAACATTTACGTTCCCTTAATATCACGAACGGTTAATTGAACCATGATATCTTATCAATTATTGTACACATGATTTAAACAAATTATATAATATATATATAGTTATAATATATATATATATATATATTATATATATAGTATATTCGTGCACGTAACTCGATTTTCTCATCCATCAAATCCTCTTTTCCATTGAAATAAACTGAAATGCAAGTAATCCATTAGAATACCCCACCAAAAACCAAAACAATTTTTTTACGTTTTTAAATGAGAAAAAAACCCCTGTATTGTATAAAACATAATACATTATGAATATAATGAACTGTCTACTGTAATAAATTTGAATTTTTATTTTCTATAAATTATATTTTTCATTGGCGTAATACATTCGGGTAATAAGAATTATTAGTAAACTCATTAACATAAGTGTATCTGAAGTTCAAATTTTAGCTCTCAACACCAAGATAAAGGAATCGGACAAATCAACAGCTGGTAATCGGGAAATGTCGTAATTTGGCCACTTGAAAGTATAGGTATCAGTGTATATATAAAAACAATGTTTGGCACTGAATAACCCTCAAATGTTTATATGCCCTTAAACAGCAACCAACCAACCAACCAACCAACCAATCAACCAACCAACCAACCAACCAACTAATCTATCTTCATGAATACCACCTTATTACCCATATCCAGGTCACTAAACCAAATTAGTTGGTGGATATTCTATTTCTCATTGCTTATTTTATCGGCTACATCTTCCCTGCTGGCTTGGGTTATGTTTCTTTTCTGGTGTGGACTTTTTCTTATCATTACACATATTTCAATTTCCCGATCCCACAATAACACATTCACACATTGGATAGCAGAACGCAAATCTGCACATTTCCCATGCGTCTCTCGGTCCCCACGATTCGATCAATCAAACAGCGAATTCTGTTTCCTGCTGCAAAACTTAAGGTCAAAGCCTGCCGTCAAATTTAACCGAACTTTAACTGTATTTTCCAGTAACCGTTAAATGTTAAATTCAAATCTTACACCTACATTACAAAAATGACTAGGCTATGCCTATTTCTTTATTAAATAGAATGAAACTACGGTCAGATTCGGCCCGTGGATGTATCTTCCCGGTTCGATGATTTTAACGTATTAAAGTGGTTAGATTAATATGAATGTTTGCTTGCTAAATCATTGGGTTGGGGGCTTTTTTAGTATTAATGTATTAATCATCGTTACTTTTCATTTTACCTCGATTAAGGCCCCAACAGAAAGATGCTAAATAAAACCTACCTGATATTGAACGGAACCATTTGATCAGTTGTACCGACGAGCAGTGTGTACATTTGACAGGAACGTGATCGACGCTGGCTGTTGCAATCTAGTCATGTGACTGGGGCATCTGAATATCCAACATTGAAAATATTTTCTGATCCCACTCTAAATTGCAATAGATGGTAGTAACTTTATAATCACATCAATGTGCCAAATACGTAGATTTGACAATTATTTTATTATTATACTTGATTATATTATAAATGCATTAAAGATTATTATAGTTAGTTTGACAATTATTCGATTATTATACTTTGATATATTATAAATGCATTAAAGATTATTATAGTTAGTTTGACAATATTCATTATTATACTTGATATATTATAAATGCATTATAGATTATTATAGTTAGTTTGACAATTATTTCATAGGATACTTGATATATTATAAATGCAGTATAGATTATTATAGTTAGTTTGACATATTATTATTATGTATACTTGCATTATAGACTTATTATAGTTAGTTTGACAATTATTCATTTATATGCTTGATATTATTATAAATACATTATAGATTATTATAGTTAGTTTGACAATTATTCATTATTATACTTGATATATTATGAACGAATGCAAACAATTAAGAAATAACAGAAAAAATATAATGTACAATGAGGTGATTCTATAACCTCTAGGCTAAAAAATGCGTCAAGATGGGTTATCATGCGTTAAAATCGATCAATCACAATCAGCCTCAACATCCCTCAATAAAGTCATAAAGTTTAATAATTATATCAAGTATAATAATGAATAATTGTCAAACTACTATAATAATCGATAATGCGTTTATAATATATCAAGTTCATTTTGCGTTTTTTAAAAGTCATTCTGACTTTTCTTACCTATGTATTACATCTTTTATTTATCTTTATATCTATGTGGAACCGTTGTTGTTTTAGTTTGCATGTTTGGTTTACACGAATTCGGACGAATGCGGCGTCAACTTTGAATGGACACTTAACAAACTAGCAAAGGAAACAATTCTAAACCAACTATTAACGATTGCGTTTTGTTGTCAGATTGTAAACTGTTTTGTCGTTTAACTCTCAGCAGACGCAGAGTTGAATTTGGGAGTCGTAGGACTAAATAGCCTTGGACTCGGAAAATTGCGACAAGAGAAAATATCCGGTGAGCCCCCATACACACACACACACACACACACACACACACACACACACATATATATATATATATATATATATATATATAGTATATATATATATATATATATATGGAGATTATGTGTGTGGTTCTCTGTAACCGAAACTATATCACTACTCAAGTCACATTTCCCTTGGTTATTTACCTCACATTCTCCATGATCTTATTTTATCAATTTATTCTAGGTTTTCTCCTTCTCTAACAGACGAGGTTCAAATACGCTTATGTTAATAAGTTAGCAAAAACATATAGTTTTTCAAATTTACTTGAACCAAAGGAAAATATTTATAAAAATAAACATTAGAAAATATCACTGCACTCATAATTCATATTATTCCATCTCATTATATTTGGTACACCCAATAGACCTATGCCTTAACTTATTCAAAAACACAAGAAATATAATATAGAGAAAAATTAGGGAAAATTGAAACGGATTAATGGAATTTCAGTTTATTTCAAAGGAGAAATTGATTTAAATATACGAGGAAATTAAATAAGAGCGGAACTAATCAAACTCGTAAGTCAATCTACCATAGTATCTCTTTTCTCTGTCTTTGTCTCTCTGTGTCTCCCTTTTTCCCCCTTCTGTGTCGTCTGGTGCTTCTGTCTGATATGTCTGTCTTATCTATCGATCTATTTATAATACATTACAAACACGCATACGGCGCCACACATACATACGCACACACACACACACACACACACACATATATATATATAATTACATATATATAACTATATATAGTAGTATATATATATACTATGTGTGGTGGTGTGTCTGTGTGTGTGTGTGTGTGTGTGCTGTGATTTGCGTTTTTTATATCTTATTAGCATATCTTACTACAATGAGTTATCTAATGCTGGATTTTTCGTCAATTTCTAAATTTGATACAAAGAATAAATAATTAGAATGAATTGCAATAATAACAAATATATCTTAATAATACAAAGTTTATACACATTATATGCGTATAAAAGAATATCCTATTCAATAATACTCACATGTTTGCACGTTGTTTTTTCTTGGTTTCAATTGAGTTTTATCGAAGATATAAACTTGCAAAAAATATATATGGTTTGAAGTAAGAACAATATAAAATCTTTAGAAAGCAATTTGTTTGTCAAAACCGATAAATACGATGCGTCTTCTATATTTTTCGGCCAATCATAAATTTCAAATGTTTCATTTGAAACATTCTTTACCTGAGATTGCATCGCATGAAACCAATATGGTTGTGAAATGTTCCTTTGTCACCTAATAAATAGATATGTAAAACCTTTTATTATATTTATCTTATTTATAATATAATATAACTATAATATTATAATATATATAGGTATTGATATATTATATATATATATATTTGAATTGTTTTCCGTTTAGAATTTTTTGTTCCAGGTAATTTTTAAATGGATCGAGCTATTATGTTCCTTTTTGTTCCTTTTATGATTATATAACAAGGTAATACACTAAGGTAGGTATTTAGGAGAATCCCTTTTGGCGTATTACCTTGATAATAGTAAGCGATTCGAACTACAATCGGGCTTCTCTTTCACTCTCGGAATTGTATACAACACCTCATCCCTCACCTGTGTGTTAAATCAGTTTTACCACAACTTTTCTTCTTTAAGAATTTCTTTGGAATTTAATATAACCCACGCAAGGTGAATTTGTCAGTAAACAAATAAAGAACTCAAAGCAGGGCTATTTACGCTCGTCATGGGTAGGATGTGATTAATACAGGTTTGATGTTGGATTATTTTTAAGGATACAAGGTGTGTGCTAGTTTCCCCGCTTATTATATATAGACCAGGTGAGATCATGTGGTCTATTCCTTAGCAATCACTGGCCATACTGCGTGGTCCTGATATAATACTTAAGTGCTGATTCTTTCTCAATCTACTCGGCACATTCGACGAAGGAGCCTAGGAATCTTTACCTGAGAGTGATTTACCTAAGAAACCAAATCAGAGGACTCTCTACCTAGAATCAATTGGCAATTATTGGCCCTTAAAAAAACTTGACATTTGGCATCCAATGAGAGTTAGAACTCGTGCTATTCAGTAGAAATTTGATTCTGCAACACTGGCTTGTTAACCATACTCCACGATAGGATTACTTCTGGACTATGGATATTATCATTTGCGTTTTTTGTGTGTTTTGAGGTATGTGATACCTCGACGTATATTTTTCTAATGTTATTTGGAAATGTTATTTAATGTTATGGGTGGATGCACTCTGGGATGGAATTTCGAAAAATATTTGTTTAAATGTGGAGCAAATTTAAGAATTGAGTTCGACAAGCACAGAGGATAATAAAAAAGGAAAAATGACAATGGATTTGCGTTAGCACATACAGACAAACACATATACCGCATACATAAATATGCACATGTACACACGCACACTCACACACACGCACACACCACACACAAACAGAATTTATATATATATATTCTATATATATTATAATATATATATATATATATATATATTTGTACATATATATTGCGTGTGTGATACATATATATATATATATATAATTTATATATATATATAAATATGAGTGTGTGCGTGAGTGTATGCAGTGATGTGTGCTGTGTGTGTGTATGTGTTTTTCTAACACAGGCCAATTTCATTTTTTAAATTATTATTCTCGTGCTTTTTTACTCATTTTCTTACACATAACAACATACACGCACACATGCACGCTCACACACACACACACACACACACAGATATATATATATTATATATATATATTAGTATATATATAACTATTATACTAGTATTATATATATGAGAGTGAAATTGGGATCGGAATGAATACCCACAGAATGAAGTAATAATAAGAATGAAAGAGACAAAAATCAGACAAAATGTGTAGGATAATTCGCTGAACGTAAGTTCCGCTTTCCTCCGACATCAAGCCTTGTTTATTCAATAAAAGCAAGAGGGAGCGAGAATACAATAAGCCCGTTAGCGCAGCGAATTATCCCACACGCATTTTTATTGGTTCTGAAGATTATGTATGCTCTTAATTCCATTATATTATGTTACCTCGTGAATAAGAAATACATAGACAAATACTTAGAAATACTAGCTACTATACTGTATGTATGTATTAATGGTATATATATATGGGGTGTGGACTGTGATATATTTAAGCAAAGGAACTCGTGATGTGATATTGTGTAGAGGGCACCTCACGTTTAACATAAGCATATTCCGATGTTGCGGGTGAAACAGAAAGCTAGGGGCTAGTGGAAAATTCTGCGTAAGCGGAATGGCGCAATGGGTCCAATTCCCGTGTGAGATTGCGGGCGCCGTTAGGGTTGCAGAGAACCGCCTTGGATAAGTAGATAGATATAATGTGTAATAGGTAGTGTCAAAATCGAAGAGGACAGATGATACGATCAGCCTTAAATTTTGTGTGAGACTTAGGACAAAAAATTCCGCTCCCATCGTGGAGTAATGGTCGGGATGAGTGGTCTACAATTTTGAAGATGTCCGTATTCTCTATCTTACAAAGAGGTCAAGAAAGTCTACGTCTTCTTTTTTAAAGACCGTTGTATAGATATCTAAGAACAATCGATAGCACCGATATCAATACTGTACCACGTGTGAAACAACAAAGGAATTATCTATAAATTCCGTTTTCCACTTAGGATTATTATATTAAATAGTATATAAATTAGGAGTATTCATTTTTAATATCTATATCAAAGTGAGGTAGTTGGACGCATTAGTACAGATGGTATTGGATCGAATTTCAGTTCACTTTAAGATTACGCGTGCAATCTAGGCGTACTAAGGGGCAGTTGGCAATTGGTCACCAAAAATGGATGCAAGACCCAGTTAAGTTCCTTCCATGGCTCTCAGGTCGCTATAATTAGAGATGCGTTCAGGCATAAATTTAAATTTCTCTTACCTTACTAATATATTTGTTCCTGGCTTTACCTTTTTGTAAATTTCTTTATTTTGCAAAACGTGGGTTATCCGTTTTTCCCCGTAATAATAATTAATAATAATAATATAATAATAATAAGTAATAATAATAATAATAATAATAAATTAATTTGACTGCCAAAAAAATGGTATATGCATAAACCAGAATCTGTTCTTGAGAACGAAACGCATTAAAATTCTCTGGACTTTGAAAGAAAAACGGATCACCTTATCCAGCAAGAAGACCAGATCTGGCAGCCGTAGTGTTTAGAGTGAACAAAAAGAAAAAACTTGTCAATCTGGTTAATTTTCAAGCACCGCAAGAATCACAAGAGGTGAAAGCTAAAGGAAAATGAAAAAAATAGACAATATCTGAGACACTTGCCACGAGAACTAATAGAACGTGATATAGGTGGAAATATAAGTGAGAAGAGATAGACACCTCTATGCTCTTGTATGCACTTAAGGAACGGATGACCACCTACCCACCGGCATATGGAAATAAACTTGGGTCTGGAATGTTGTGAAGATCAAAGGAAAGCGTTTGAATATCTATTCATAAGGCATGAACATCGTTGCAGTGGCTGCCAATCTGCTTAAGTGTTATGGAGATACTTCAGAAGAATCCTGGAGACTCGTGGGACGTGACTATGCCTTATCCCATCAGGACTACCAGTGAAAGACCATCTAGGCTAGATGCTCAAAAGGAGCAAATAATAAATAATAATAAGATCGATAAAGTATAAAATTATATAAATGTATGATCAATGATATAATAATACATGACCATGTATTAAAATTAGGATAAGAGAGGGACTCCGCAGCTGATGCGATCAAATGGGAAATACTCATGACAAGTGCAACAAGTTCTCAATTACATCGCCGACAGACGGGATACAGACAGAGCTGTGATATGCATCGAAAGAAGAAGAGAAAGAGGTCTCGCAGTATATAGACCCCTTGTGTCAGCACTCCGACCAATTCCGCAGCCTGCGAAATAGAAATGCCAGTGAGGCTTAAGAGAAGCGAAGAAAATGGACTCTCAGGCAGCGCTCAGTAAAAACAAAAACATTTGCAACATGTACATAGAGCCGCAGACGAGCGCACATAAACGTTAGACAAAAACAAGAAAGCAAGATAGACCTGGGGGAAGAAAAACCACCCAATAATACATGTCGAGGCAGTTTCAGTGACTGACGAAACATTAGAAGATCGGCACAT
>CM042144.1:22463514-22483514 GCA_023376005.1 Doryteuthis pealeii
GAGTTCACTTTCCAATGTTCCGCAGTTGTTCTTATTCTCATGGCAAGTCGCAATGTTTGCCTATTTTTCGCTTTCTTTCACTTTCACTTCCACTAGATGATCAGCAGGGACGTAAATCCACAAAGTGTACAAGTTATTTTCTTGTATAAATAAACCACTAGGTATGGTCTCCTTATTATTATTATTATTATTATTATTATTATTATTATTATTAGAGTATTATTATTTCACTCTTTGAGTTTTTCACATCAGCGTTAGCTGATGGTATTTCACTGGAGTGAGTTACAACAAGTTCCTCAGGTCTTCCCAGGAATCTTCTGAGTATTCTAGCCGATTGCAGCAGTGCAGGAGTTTGGATGGTCTACATTCTTTCTCAGATTTTTCGTAGATGCTGTAAATGTTTTTTCCAAGTTTATTGGAACCGTTGCAAGTGCACCACTACAATTGGATATATTCACTCATATTCCAAGGGCTTTTTTCATTTCTCTGGCAGGTCAGGACATATATATCCATCTTTCTATTTTATTCAGCTTCACCTATGATCTGCTGGGACCGCAGTTGACTGTTCTGCTTTTTTTCTTTTTTTTCTTTTTTTTTTTTTTGTAATCAACACTCGGTTGGTCTCTGGCTGGCTTTGGATAGGGTGGTCCTTCTTCATCTCGAGGTCCCAGAGAATTTATTGCGTTTCATTATTAATTATTATATATATATATATATATATTATTATTATTATTATTTTTATTTCCTTTCCAGCTTTACTTTCGATTTTTAAAATCCTTTAGCAGCTCTTTAATCAAGACCTAGGGGCATAAAGAAAGTTGTGATTATATGAATTCAATTTCCACGCATACATTCGGATGTTGCTTTCCAATGACTAACTGTTAGTAATCTCTGAAGGAGAACGCAATTTCTCAAAGCACAGTTTTAATTGTATTTCGTATTAGCTTGGACTGCCAAGTATAATAGTTAATGTGTTTATCCGTCTTTCTTCTTATCCCATGGTACCATCATTACTGTCATGGTGATAGATTTAAGGAACCGACATGCTTTTTAAATTCCTATTTCAAGTCTTTTTATTTATTATTTATCATAGTTTTGACTGATATATCATTATATGTTGCACTGACATATCAATTATTTTTCTTTAAGTCCTTAAACACTATCAGTTTTTGCTGCTTATTGCTTCCTATTTATATATATATTAATATTGGTGAGAGGTCGAGTTATTTGGCAAATTTATTTGTCTTTTATTATAGAATTATATTTATTTTTCTTCTCGTATGTGTTTATTAACTGTATACCCAGTTAGTTGTAATGTCTGAGGCGTTCTTTAATCTTTTAGTTGTTGTTTTATAGATCAATTCTTGTCATATTAAGACTCTTTCATCATTATTCTCTTGACGCACAGATTGTGGCAGGTTATGTAGTTCATAACTTTATTAATCACTTTGTTTTTTTGTTTGATTTTTACGTCTAGAACGTCCGTTTATTATATAGACTTTATCTCCCTATATGTAGTTGTAGGGTTAATTAGTCTAACTTTTATTTTGCCAGCAATTATAATCTTACTATGGGCTACTATTTTTTATTTGTGTTTATTAGATATAGACAATTGATATATTCATTGTTATCTGCACAACCTTTCGTCTGATGTGCCCTCCGGCTTCTTCGGGTATTTCTGGTCGGAATAGGGAGCCTTCTCGAACTTGGAAACCTTCTTTTCGAACTCGCGAATCTTCTCGCCGTAATCGGGAGCCATCATGGAACTTTGAACAACACTTTATTCTATCCTCGGGGTATCTTGTTCTCGTTCCGCTAACCGTAAATGGGTAAGGGATATAGGCGTTGGTTAAATAATCTAAGTGACAGTTATCTAAGCTGAAGGTTAATCCTAATCAACGGTGACAGTAACATATAATAATAATAATAATAATAATAATAATAATAATAATAATAATAATAATAATAATAATAATAATAATAATAAAGGTGAGTAAGTTGTCGTCGTCGGGGCGGCCTCATGTCGGTATCAGCCAGACAGCGAGGTAGTCTATCCCCTTTCACTAGCGCTAGACCAAGGAGATTATTTGTGTATCTGAGGTGGAACGCCACACCTATCATCATCTCCTTACTTTACCAGACAAACCCCTGTGCTACTCCTACGCTGAGTTGACGGTAGCCAGTATCGAACCAAGAACTATGAGATTCCTAACCGAACACTCTAACGACTGCGCTACAAATAATTCAAGTAAAAAAAATAATCAAGTCTCATCTCAAAATTTCAGAGAAATATTATTTTGATGTATTTTCTTTATTTACATAGCATGATTGATAGAATTCGCTTCATTAATTTCTAAATATTTAGAGATTGTATTGTGTAACTCTGGAATTCTCGTGTTTATATCGAGCCTATCTTAAACAAAACTTTCGCACATTTAATTGGTCAAATTGCATCCATATGTCGTCACTAAATCTTTTCACAGTGCTTATTAAAACATTCTAAATTGTTTTTAAATTGTTAATATAGAATAGGTGGTTTATTTTTATGGTAGTATCTTTATACTCATAATCTGTATTTTAACATGTATGCAGAGAGGTATTACAGATATTCAGATACGAAGAGGAGAAAATGAGTCCTTGGACTATTCCATTGTTAATGCCCTGATGAATAGGTTTGAAAATGCCCTTTTAGGGAATTATTGATGGATTATTATTATTATTATTTGCCTCCTTGTGAGTATTTCCTACCATTTAATGCTGGTGGTCTTTCTCGGGAGTCTGAGAGAGTGCAAGTCTCTCCAGGTCTCCAAGACTCTTGAATATTCTAGCTGATCCCAATAATGCTGTTGCCTGGATGGTCTCCATTTTAACTTTGATTTGCAATTCATCCAGTTTATTTTCCATACCCTTTAGGATATTTAGAAATACACCAATCTAAAATGTATATTTTGTATTCATGTTCCTCTGTAGCTTAGTTCTCTAGCAAGGTCCAGTTATTTGTCCATCATTGCATTTTCTTTCATTTGCACCCCGATTTCAATCGAGATGACAAAATCCACAAGTTGATACGTTTTCTTTTTTCTTTTTAATTAATACAATCTCTCATCGTCTGGGTGTGATTAGGTCTGTCTGCATGTAAATTTACATATAATTTTATGCGTCTCATTCTCTTTGTACATATACCATTTGGTTGCATGTTCGAAATTTATTATTTACTCCTTTTGAGTTTTCACATCAGCGTTAGCTGATGGCCTCTCAATGGAGTCTGAGTGAGAGCAAGTCTCCTCAGGTCTCCAGGACTCTTCTGAGTATCCTGGCAGATTGCAGCAGTGCAGTGTTCTGAATGGTTTCAACCCTTCCTCTGATTTCCAGATTTTCCAAACCCTTTTCCAATCCTTTTGGGACTGTTCCAAGTGGACCAACTACAATTGGATTCACTTTGACTTTCATATTCCATAACTTTTTCAGTTCTCTGGCAAGGTCCAGGTATTTGTCCTTTTTTTCATTTTCCTTTAGCTTCACCCTGTGATCTGCTGGAACTGCAAAATCCACCAGTTGACAAGTTCTTTCTTTTTTGTTAATCAACACTAGGTCTGGTATTATTATTATTATTATTATTATTATTATTATTATTATTATTATTATTGTTGTTGTTGTTGTTGTTGTTATTTTTGATGTTGCTGCTGCTGTCGTCGTCGTTGTTGTTGTTGTTGTTGAAGGTTTTTACACCATTTTTTAAACCTCAGGCCTCAGCTCTTTTCTAAGTATTTTAGCTAACCGTAGCTGTTCTATAAAATATTTGGTTGTGGTCTGAATGCTTACGATTCTTCTCTGTTGTTCAGTTCACTATCTCTCTCTCTCTCTCTCTCTCTCTCTCTCTCTCTCTCTCTCTCTCTCTCTCCTCTCTCTCTCCTCTCTCTCTTTCTCTCTCTCTCTCTCTCGTGTTCAGACAATTATGCACCTTTCCAAGACAACCGACAGCAATTAGTTTCATTGTGACATTTTCACTGGTATGATCCAGTAATTATTTTTAGCCTTCATTTAATTTTACTGGATGGTCACCTGGACGGCAAACTACTAGCTGAAAATATATTTCAATCTTGTTAATTAATACGAGATCAGGTGCTCAGTCTAGGATTTGATGAACTATTTGTATCATGAAATCCCACCTGATTTAATGCGTCTTTTCTAGAATTGTTTCTAAATTGTACATACTAGGTTAGTCAAAAAGTAACGCCATTTTATTTAGGATAGGTATAGTTTACCAACACAGGGACATGTATAATACATCAAATGAAGCTGGTCCTCTGTGGATCCCATCCTCATTTCTCCACGTAGTCACCGTTTCTCTGAATAGCAATGTTCCAGCTTCGAATATATCCCTGCCCCGTAAAATTCTCTTTGAGCCACTTTTTTACAACAGTTTTCACTCTCTCATCACTGGAGTAATGTTTGCTTCTTTTCGGCTCCAGATTTTGAGAGGCAAACATTATTGCAGTAACAAGGAAGTAAAATCTTATTTGTCTTCTTTCTTTTTTGTACATTTTTGTTTTTATTATTATTATTATTATTATTATTATTATTATTATTATTATTATTATTCTCCTTTTAAAGGTTTTAATCATTCACTATTCTTATCTCAGTATCTCTCTTCTATTCTTATTCTTTCTCATTTCAGCCTAGCCAGTATTGCAAAACAAATCTCTTCATTTGATTAAACATGGTTCGGCTTGAAATACCATGCTGATTACTGTTAGTTGGGCCTTTTTCTTTCACTGCACTAATTCGTATATGTTATGTGGCCGTCGTCTTTCTCATAAGGCATGTAAACTTCCAGCGCTTGTTTACAACCTCGCAGAATCTAGTAGTTCTTTTGTCATTCAGCGGATGCGTATCAACCGAGTGTCAACTTACACAGGCCGCGTGCTCTTCGTTACGGCCAATTTGACTTGTTGACAAGTAAATATCTCCTTAGCATCAGTCAAGTATCTATTCACATTTGTTTGTTGTTTAATGGCTTTCATTCATGATTTCCCGTACGATTTCTTTGGCGTTGTGAAATAAAGATGAGGACAGTACTTCTTGCTTTTCATCAATTTATTTTCTTAATGCAAGTTATTGAGAGAGGGAAAGATAGTCATTTCCTTAAATATGTTTTTAATGATGCTCTTAACTTCGTTCCAATTATCAGGCTTCACACTTCAGTGACACCGCCTCAGTCGCTCACCTCTGACTACTAACTCGGTCAAACTGCTAACCCCGACTCTTGCAAAATCCGTAACCCGCCGTCTAATCAACTCCGCGACCCCAAACCAACTCACTCAAAATCTAAGTTTCCTCATTATATAGAAATCGATGTCAAGCTTTCTAGAATCTTCTGGAACCTTTCGAACGTTCTAACTGTTTTACCAAATTACACGTGTCATTTAAAGGTCATCGGTCAACCATCCTTTCTTCTGACAAACCGATTAAACTAAATTTTAAACTTAATACAAAATCCCAAAGGTGATAATTAGAATTTCATATTGTTCTTGCTCGCCACTCGTAAGGTCTGAGAATCATGCTACATCCTATTGAGGTTTCTCCGTGTCTGGCACAAGGCCACAAATATGGTGTTCCTGGGTCCATTATGCTACATTTCAAACTTCGACAGCCACTTGGTGAAGATCGGACGACACCAGTGACCGAATCGTTATGACGACGACAACAACAACTACAGTAACAACAGCAACCGCAACAACAGCAAACTAATACAAGTAATTCAGCGATTAATAAATACAGTTTTTAATCAGAAAAAAAGTAATATAATTATTTTCGATTGTAAAATAGAATTATTTGAGACGGTTCAATAAAAAACAAATGTCTGATGTTAAACCAACCGTGATCATTTACAATTGTCTATAGTATCAAATCGTGTTCAATAATCGTGCTAATTCAATTTGGAGCGTTCTTTTGTTCTCTTCAAATGACCAAGATCCAGTGAGATTATAGTATCTTCTTACATCGAATTAGTCATCATATTGATATTTTAGTTAAATTATGAAAAGCATGAGGAAACTACAAGATTTATTTCTGTCAAGTTTTTAATTTTCAGTTTTGCCAAACTTATATTATTATCATTTGTTTGTTATGATTCTTGGCATGTTTCCTTTTTATCCTACTCATCACATCAGCCATAAAAAAAATTAAAAAATTATTTTTACAGAATATAATACACTACTAATATATTATCTTTTTTAATGATCAAATTGACTTAAGTGATTCATACGAGAGTTCTCAAAAATGTAACCTTAAATTATTTTCTTACTATTTTTTTTTTCTGAAATCATCCAACTTATTTTTATAACAAATTCTACTGTTGACATTTTGATCTGATTAGTCAATTGTCCCTAATATACATTAATCTATAATCCAAAACAATCAATTTGGTTGATAGACTTAGTATTATAAATTTACCTTGACAATAACTTTCCAGATCGTGGATAAATATAAATAAAAATTTCTGCCACAATTAGAAATTATTCTTTTTTATTATTTTAAAGTTAATTCCATTTATTATTTTGGAAGTTTATATATTACTTTCATTTATTCAGTAATGTTATACTACTTTGTGGTTAGCTCAATTTGTAGAGCATTTGGATAGAAACCACAAGGTTCCTAGTTCGATACCGGCCCACGCCAACTCAGCGTATGAGTAGCACAAGGATCTGTACGGTAAAATAAGGAGCTGATGGTAGGTGTGGCGCTCCACCTCAGACGCAAAAACAATCTCCTTGGTCTAGTGAAAGGGGGATATATCCCCTCACTGATTGGCTAATACCGACTTTAGGCCAACCCAACGACTTACATTACTCTCCTTTATTTAACAATATTATATTACTTTTTTTATCGCAATTATATAGTCCTCGTAGTTTGCATTCAAATGTACTAGACTGCGACATCATAGTAAGCGAGTTTGAGCTGCAGTCGGTCTAAAACGTTCACTTTCGGACGGATACTACTAGTACAGGAATGAAACAGATAATCACTCAAACTATGAGTTAAATAATACCACTACTGTTCTTCTACAAGTATAGATTTGGTATTAAAAAAAAACACGATGTGTATTGTACGATTAAACAATGAAACCAAAGCAAACATTTTATAAGCAAACGTCTTATATAACAATCAATGAATATTTCATCACTGAATTTTTTCGACGAAATATTTCATTGAAAAATATCAGTAATCAAAATCATTATCAAATTCTCTGTTTTACATTTTATATATATATATATATATATATATATATATATATATATATATATATATATTATATATATTTATATATATATATATCTTTGAGAAGGATTAACTCAACACCGTTATTCCATAATATATATTTCGACCAAAATTGGGCCTTTATAAATTTAAGTTGATTTAATAGAGCTCCCCCAAAATTTCATCTCATCAGATGGTAGATATAATAATAATAATAATAATAATATAATAATAATAATAAATAATTATATATATATATATATAATATATATATATATTATTATTATATATATATATATATATAATGGTTTTATCTCGTTTATTTTTGGATGAGACGTTACATTTTGAGAAATGAAGACAACGCACGAACTAAGAGTAAAGAATATCAGTATTCATATTACTGAAATAATAGGTATATTTTGATATGTTTCTCTTTTTCTTTGATTTATTTCTTTACATCTCTTTTCTTTTTTCTTTTTTCTTTTTTTCTTTTTTTTTGGCTCTTGTTTTTCTCTCATTTCTCGGTTTTGTTTCCGATTTAATTTTATCTAATACAATGGCGACTATTTTCACTAAAGGATGTTCATAAATTCCCGTGTCATTTAAACTCACTGAAGCAAATTTACTTTCATTTTTGAATAAGTAAAATAATATCGGTTTCACGAACAAATTATATTTAAATAAAAAAAAAATGGATGATTGGTTTTAAATTATATTTTCGTCTGTCTGGTTTGGCAATCAAAATGTCGCATCTGTAAGATTATTAGTTTAAGAGATTTAATCTCTTACTGTCCTCAGTGGCTTTAATCGAACTGCAAACCGAGAGCTTTCGTCCACAACAGTAGCGTTAAATGAAATCTTTTTATGAAATATTTCCGTGATATATGTGAATGAACGAGCAAGAATTATTACTATCTAAACTGCACATTTCTCTCAAATCAATCTTAGGTTCCAAGATGCCACTTTTAAAGAATTCAAATCAATATTTCATAAATTGATAGAAAAGACTTTTTATTGTCAAGGAGTTCATTTTGTTATGAATTCATTGACGTACTCATAAGTGACGTTCTCCTGTAGACACATACACGGAGACTCACCAATATAGGCCGATCAGCAAAACCTATATTAATTAAAGCTATGTACGGATACTGAACTCCGAGCTGAAGTCCTGCGATGACCGATAAGAAAGGGTGTGGAGAAGATCATAGAAATCCGTGCTAAGAGAGAGAGAGAGAGAGAGAGAGAGAGAGAGAGAGAGAGAGAGAGAGAGAGAGAGGAGAATGAAAGAGAGAGTGTTAGAGAGAGAGTGTGTGAGAGATAGAGAGTGAAGTAAGGATTTTAAAGAAATAATAAAGATAAGAATGAAATAAAATGAAAGGAGAAAGAGAAGAAAAGAAATTATGAAAAAAAAGAAGGAAAAAATAAATAAAAACAGAATAGGATGTATTTTCCCAACCAGTTTGTCACGGCTAGGATATGACATATAGTCGCAAGTAGGGGGCATCTAACGAGGTTCAACCTCGCTTTTCAGTAGTAATGGATCCGCGAGACTACATTGCTAACTATTACTCCACGCCGTGGACGACCTATTTATACAACCAGTTCGCCAACCTTAGGATGTAACGCAGTAATAGTTGCTGGTTTTATTTTGCGACGGATCAACTGTCTTTCATGTCATTTAATGTCGACTCAAGTCATTTATATATAATGGAGGCGCTTGGTCTAATGGTTAGAGTTGTAGGAAATGGATTCGTCGACCCGAGTTCAATTCCTTGATGAAGCTGTTTGCATGATGAAGTTTGTCTGAATGATCTAGAGAAGTGCTAATAACATTATTGTAAACTATGCCATAAAGTAATTTAAATATTCAGATTACTATATATTGTTGTATAGCCTGCTACTGGACTTCATTGAAACCACAGACACGTGTATATAAAAATATGACCCGTCTTCAGCTTGTGGGTGGTGAGGGGCGCAGAGCGTTGACAATGAAAATGTCCGAGGGAGTTGGTGACGGGAGGCGACGATGTTATGCTCACGGCTGACTCGCTGCGGACTCACTGGCCTTCGAGATCCACTAACCTTTATATACGATGCCCCCGTATTTTTTTAATCTGTTGATCTGATAACGGACAGACTTCATTTTTTAATATATTTCTTTATCTTTTTCTCCGCCTCCTCACCGGAAAAATCCTCTTCCGTTTTTCCTTTTTTTTATATTTCTTCATCTTCCCCCAAATTCATGACCGGAATACCTCTCTTCCGTTCTCCATTTAAAAAAATATATATTTCTTGATCTTTCTCTTTTGTCTCCTCGTCGGAAGATTTCTCTTCCGTTGCATTATATGCAACAATATATTACCCTGTAGAAGAGTAAGATCTCATCACCTGAAGTGTGCTCTGGTATGGCACTAAAAAGTATCGGATGGTGAGGCTCCGGTAGCGGACATTTCGGGAGTGTCGAACAGCCTTTCACTCCCATTACTTCTAAGACCCGTAATTCCCTGTCAGTGGGTCTTAGAATTCGCTGCATATACCAAGAAAACTGTGTCTTATAAATGAAACTAAACTGCATCTGATGGTGAGAACTACTTCATTGACATTAATCCCATACCATTTCTGACCCGTAGTGGTAGTACCTAGTAGTAAGGTTTCTATCAATGAGCCAAGTAAATCTTCTTTAAGATTATTCGTAATCGATATTACCGAATATCAAAATGTTATATATTGATAAACCGTTTTTTTTTTGGACGGTTAATGTAGTTAGATATTGAATTAAAATTCATTGAAATTCAAAATGAAAGGGGTTAGATTATTGTTAGTAATGACATTTAGTTGCCCCTCTCCCCGGGCTTCCGCCACTGGGAAAACATGAGAACGGAAGTTAAGTTTAGTTAGTAAGCAGATTTAGCGGAGGACACCATGTAGAACAGCTTCTACAGACCAGCATCTTTAAGAAGAAGAAATAAAAGTCAGACAAGCATCTTTAGAAATGGAACAACTACGGAAGAGAAAGACCAAAGTACCAGCCAGTTACTCAAGTAAGTAACAAGAGATAAAGATTTTAAATTTACAATTATATTATACAAATGCTTCTAATGCCTAACACCTTTCTCTTCCTTCTCCCAATGAACGTGACTCCTTAACATCTCGGCATAAATGTACATCTCGGCCTCTTATACCTCATCAGAAGAGTTATAAACAAAAAGCGGCTCCCTGTCTATAACTCTGCTGATGAGGCATAATAGGCCGAAATGTACATACAGAGATTGACTTTTTTTCTCGATTTGTTTACGCCTTACATTTGAACAGATATATTCGCCTAATTCATTAATTATAAACTAATTAATTCTCAGATTAGGAATGACTTCAATTAAGCACACATTCTCCAAAAATATACATATATATATATATATATATACATCATTTATGTTTTCCTAGCAGTCTACATAGCGTTACATATTCCGCGTTACGTAGTCAGTCTAAATAGCGTTTAGATGGCGCTTGAAACTGCCAGCAGTGAGGCAATTCTTTTTCGCAGACATTGCACGTAGATGTCATCCACGTGATATTTGTGTGATTTTGTATCCTGCATTGGAAAGCCAGAAACTAGAAGACATTTTAAATACGAACGACATATCCACATTTTGATGCTAGAATCGTTTACGATTGCGCGTTATAACTTTTCATGTGTGATTCAATTTAATTCGGCATGATTCGCCCCCAAAGAATCTTGTCTCTTGCATTTGCCTTCACGACAGTTAAATGATTCCAGATTACCTATGTCACAATGACAGACAGGTTACTTGAAGTAAATCTTTGACTTGATCATCGGTCTTCTACCTTCAGAAAGTTCACCATAAAACACAAGTTCAGTCTAGCGAAATTCTGGCATATGCGCAAGTCACAGACCCAATACACATGCACGCAAACACACGTATATATAATATATAATATATATATATATATATATAATAATATATTATTAATATTTTGAAGGCCAGTACAATGCGTATGAAAAATAAACAAAAAGATGTTATTCTTGTTTTTATTTTTCATACGCATTGTACTGGCCTTCAAATATTAATATATTTAAACATACTTAACAATGCTTCAAGCAAATTACCAATTGCTTATATATATATATATATATATATATATTATATATATATATATATATATATATATATATATATATATATATATATATATACATTCTTCTACACAAAATTCTGTCTGAGGACTGTGTTTTTTCTATCGTATGAAACAGACAGGAATGTGAAATAATGATAATAACTTTAGTTTCTATACTCCTTTGACTGTGGCTATGTGTGCCATTTTTTCACAAAAAGTATATATATGTATATATATATATATATATATATATATATATATATATATATAGGGTCTTCGGGATAAAGTTGACACATTTGTATTTGGTTATTTTTCTCCTTCGTCATTTAAACAGACTGGACCCTTTTTCATTCACATACGTTATGACAGATAGAATGGACGACCGGGACCCACCTGAATCATGGAAGAGAATAATTGCTATCATGATGATCTGTACTGGCCATCAAAATAAGGAGATTATGGTTGCTGCCCAATGCTCCCTGAACACTGTAAAACAATCAGGCATGAACTGGAGAATTGCAATGAAGACAACGAGGCTGTGGCTAGACGAAAGCAACATAACAGACGATCTGATTGCGTTCATACAGCAGAATTCCTCGAAAATCTGCAGAAAGAATGATTGAATACTCTCAAATGCCTATGTAGAGTTGCTAAAAACTATAGACAAGCCCTGGATAACAAGGGTAGCCAATGGTAGGTCATATGTATGGCAGCAGGATTCGGCCCCCTACAACACCTCTGGGAAAAATTTAAAAAAAATGTTTGTCGGAGATTTTTTTTCATTACACCAGTCCCAATGTTTGGCCTCCGAACTCCCCAGATCTTATCTGGATTATTATGTATAGGGCGCTGTTGAGAAAGACACCAATCGCCGTGACAATCATATAAAAGCCAAGTTAATCGACAGAATTAAGGTAGTTTTTTGAGATCCTTTCCAAGGAAACTGTAACATCAGCTCACCTCCAAGTTCCGGAGCAGGACTGAGGCTATGATCTACGCTAATGGCGGTTAATTTTAGTGAAACTTCTTAACAGTAGGGTAATTCCCGGGAATGTAGAATTTTTTTACAATCCATTAAATTCTTTAGTTACCAAACGCTTTTCTTTTTCCTTATGAAACTGTCAAATTCACACCGAACACCATATATATATATATATATATATATATATATATATATATATATATATATGTGTCTGTGTGTGTGTGTGTGTGTGTGTGTGTGTGTTGTGTTTTGTGTGTGTGTATGTTAAGTCTGATGTACCTGGTCTGATGATTGCAATTGCTAGAAACTGCCAATTGCCAATTGCCGTTTAGGTCAATATATATGCTTCATCTTATATATATATATATATTATATATATATATATATATGTGTGTGTGTGTGTGTGTGTGTGTGTGTGTGTGTGTAGAATTAAACAAATGAGTCGTCTCCTGTTTAACAATTTTATTAACAATCTTTTCAATCTTTCTGGACAACTTTTTTTTTATTGAGATGGAATCCCTGGATTAGTCCACCAAAGTTTTTATCCCAGGTACTTTCGCCACTGCAAAGTGCCATCTTCACTAGTGATGTGTTTGTTTTCCAGATTTTTTGTTTTAAGTAAGTTGTAGTGAGAGTACTTAATATAATTTCTAAGAGCTCCCCACTTTTACAATTTATATTAAAGGGTGTGGGAACAGGAAGGAGGAGAATTGGTAGGAAAAGTGTTATATATATTTACCTCAATTTCTTATGTGGGGTTCAACAGGTTTGAATTCAGTGTTTTCCTTCTCCTAGACCGGTTGCCTAAACAAGGTTAAAGAGCTCTGTCCGCCCTACTATTTATCCATAGCTAGAGTGAGAGTAGGATTCATACCTTTCCCAGGGGTATTAGCGCTAAGTGAAATGCAATTACCACATCCAGGATTTGAACTCGGGGCGACGAGTACATTTCCCATATACTTTAATCATTACGCCACGCGTTTCCATTAGGAAAAGTGTTATAAGCATTTTAAAATGTAACTACTGCATTTAAAATTAATATTATTCAAGGATGAATTGTTTATTGTATAAAGCTTCTAGTATTTCGAGGTTTTTTTTCTTTGTGCAGAATGTGTGTATTTTCCGTTACAATTTTCCTGTAATTAGAGTGGAGGCTTGCATGTAATTTTAAATGTGAAATGTAGCTACTATCTGACATATGAAGTGTCAAACGGTGTGACATGGTCGTTGGGATAAAACCGATGTAGATACTTTCATTTTTTGGGAGACAGCTATCTCCTAAGGGGCATTTAAATTTGTATAATACATTAGTCTCATTAAGACGAAATGTCTACGGGGTTGAGTTATTGTGGATAAGAAGATTAGTGGTTTTAAATTTGGTTTAATAAATGATTAATTTTACCTTATTATCGGGCTTGTTGGAAGTTACGTTGTTTTTAATTCCTGTGCACCTGGTTACGATAATAAATTATGTTATTTGAAGAGGTATTTATTGTAGAATTTTTTCCTTGTAGTTAGCGTCAATTTTATAGATGGTCTGTTTCATTTGTTAGTCAATAACGTGACTAGGAAATTCTTTATTAATTAGGCGGGCATACCTATTTAAATGTAAGGCTAAAGTTGTCCAGAAAGCTTGAAAACATCGTTGATAAAATTGTTAAACAGGAGACGTCTCTTTTGTTCAATTCCACATTAAATGAAAGAATGCTGCCCAAATAAACACATACACACACACACACACATATGTATATATATTATCTATTTATAATTTTGTTAATGTACATATAAATATGGATAATACATGTTTTATTTATTTATTTATTGTGACAGTGAACACGAGGTGAGTGGCGAACGTCAAGGCCTGCCGTATTCTCGAAGGAAGCGGTCTAGGCTTTGCCTAACATGTAGGACTGTAGAATCGAACCCGCTTCCTTCAGAGTGCAAACGGGCGACACATTGGCACCGAATACGAGATGCTACAGTCCTGAATGTAAAGGCCAGGTGCCCGGATGATAGCTATGAGGATTCCGGCGGCCGGGATTGGCTCGACAATCTCGTGTGTGGGGCGCTGACACCCGGATGTTGAGGGGAAAATAGTATAAGTAGAAGTGGGGTGACGGCAGGTGTCGAGTTGTGATTCTTGAGTTGCTGAAGATTTTACGACGACGGATTTTTCAGCTGCTGAATATTTTTGAGTTGCTTAAGATTTGACGACGACGACGGATTTTTAGCTGCTAAAAATTTTTTGACGGCGACGACATTTTTGCCCCCCCTATTCAACAAGGCGAATATTTATTTTTTTCCCCTCTATTTTTTTTTTCATTCTAGATTTATTAATCCTGAGTAATGAATAAAAGTTTTGAATAAAATTAAAGTTTCCTGTGCTGATCATTTTTGTCTTGGTAGACATACCATACGTTTTGATATTCTTCGATTACAATTTGTGGTTTCACTTCAAATTGTTGATATATACATATGTTCCATTCAAGATTATCATGTTTTTCTTTCAAACATAGATTCCAATTAGATCAGAACTGCACCCATTCACTTTATCCTATGTGATTGGATTAATTTTTTTTTTTTTATTTCATGAGAATTCTAGATATAGTTCACTTGAAATTAATCAATCAAAGACGATGAATAAATCCTTCAACATAAAAAGATTTCTTTAAGTTCTAAATAAAAAGAATGATTGTTATTCAAATATTTATCGATCTACCTGTGAAAGTTTTAATATCAACTTTTATACAAGTCGTTTCTAAATATATATATATATATATAGATAGATAGATTAAAGGATATATAATAAAAATATATTTCTAGTTCACATTTACTTACATGGAAACAAGTAGTCTTGTTTACATACAAATAAATATATACTTAAAATATTTATTTATTTAGTTATTAACACTATTAATATCATAGATATTTAGCAATGTGTTAATGATACTGTACGTTGGCTTACTACAACCCCTTCACGAGTCATAGGGGCAACCATACACATTGATGATATAAATACACATATATATATATATATATATATATATATATATATATATACAAATATATATATATATAAAATTATGTATATATATATATATATATATATATATATATATATATATATATATATGTAAGTATATATATACATCTATAATTAAGTAAATATATGTACATAGGCGTATATATATTATATATTATATATATATATATATATGTGTGTGTGTGTGTGTGTGTGTGTGTGTGCAACTTACATTTTTGTACTTTCACACTCTACACCTACATACCTCTATACGCATTTAGACATTGTTAGTATATAAACATTAATTCACAATAAAATTATTGAACAAACATAGAAATAGATATTGATTTACCATAGTAATGATGTAGCCACGGTCCAGGATTATATTGATATTTCTGTCTTGCAAGGGTTGCATGAAGCCTCATTTATAGAGGTTTTTGGTATAAAATGATGTTTCTCGGTTAGCCCCCATCAACACACACACACACACACACACACACACACAACACATATATATATATATATATATATTATATATATATATATATATATTATCGTGCTGTAATACATTTAATTACATTCACAGAATTTCTTTATTGTAGAGTCTAGTAATGAATAATTTCTAATTATATTCTTATAGTATTCTGTTTCAATAGGACTTATATTATCCTGGTGTATTTGTGTTGAAATGTTAAGGCTGGCATTTTAAGTGATTATATAATTCTCTCTCTCTCTCTCTCTCTCTCTCTATATATATATATATATATATATATATATATATATGGCGTCATTTACATACATAGAGATGCGTGTATTAAAACAGTCATAATCTCCTTCGTATTCTGTGGGGGACTATAGCCGAGCGGTTAAACTTTCCAAACTGATCCCGAATCAATCTGAGTTCTATCTCGGCTGTAGGTAGCTCACACAGAGTCTAGCCACACTGAAAAGACTTGATAAGTCGAAACACGTGTCTGTTGATGACTATATATATATATATATATATATATATATATATATATATATATATATATATATATATACTTTGGTGCGGTATCAAGTTTCTTGGTACAAGGTGATTCTAGGCTGGTTCTAATTCTCTACCAGTAGTTTGTTGTAGGGTTCAGGTTCCGTATGAGAGCTCAGTGTTTAATTATTGTAAACAGAGCAAAGTTATTTGGGAATAAAAGGCCTTAAATACCATGGGTATCGTGGTTATGGACCATTTCCACTCGCGAGTATGCTCACGAGCTTCTTCATATATTTTTTTAATTTATTTATATTATAAATATATCAGTGGTCTGAAGAAGCTCGTGAGCATACTCGCGAGTGTAAATGGTCCATAACCACGATACCCATGGTATTTAAGGCCCTTTTATTCCCATATATATATATATATATATATATATATATATATAATATATTATATATAATATATATATATATAACGGTATATTTAGTAATATATATATATATAAAACAAATTCGGGGTGAAATCATGGAAATTATGCTGATTGATCAATCTTTATGTCAGTTTCCTTCTTCAATTTTGAGTTGTCTTTTTTCTATATATCTAAATGATTATATTAATAAATAAAGGATTTAATATCTTAATATCTTTTTTATTTCCTTTCTGGCTAAGCATTTCGGGAATCACATATCCTATTATCGTGATATTAGTTTTACATATTGGAAGTCAGTGGTAGCAAAACAATATTTAGATCGGATCCTGAAATTGGATAACTGTGTTTGCTATCCCCAATGATGGGGAGAGAAAAATTGTGATTTAGTAAGTCCTTCGGCAAACCACTCTACAATAATTACTTAACCTGACCTGACATAAACAGGGAAATGCCCCCTATATATATAGTCGACCTTGCCAAAGTGGAAAAAAATGGGAAGTGAGTAAGATAATTTCTTTCACCCTGTTTTATTCTCATCTACGCCTTCGCTTGAACTCACTCAAAAATTCCACTTATTTACATCTGTACGCTATATGTTGGTATAAATCTAGTATCTATTAATAATCAATTTTCAACTTCATAATATTGTCTATGTAGAATTACAATGGTGAGACAAAAAGTAATGCCATTTTGTTTAGGACAGGTATAATAACTAACTCAGGGACGTGTATCATACATCTAAATGAAGCTTGTCCCCTGAGAATCACATAACTATTTCTCCATATAGTCATCGTTCCTCTCAATAGCAATGTGCCACCTACAAATGAGAGCATGACTCCCTGCCCAGTAAAATGCTATCGACTGTTCTTTGAGCCCCATCTTCAGTACAGATATCCCTTACTCGTCACTGGAATAGTGTTTGCCTCTCAAACCCTCTTTAATGGGGCGAAGAGATGGCAAACATTATTCTAGTGACAAGGAAGTGAAATCTGTTTTGTCGAAGTTCCCACCATTTTATGTGATTTAAGAACTACTCGATGATAATGGTCCATTAAAATACTTAGTAATCAGGTGGAATGAGGAGGAAGAATAGGGAGAATGCACAGAGTGTAATATATTGCGTGGTCAATCGGCTTGCACCTGGAGCCCGGGCTGCACGCAGGAAGTGCGGGGGTCTCAAGTGTGGGCCTGGAAACAAAAACGGGATATGGCATTGAACTGACCTTTGTCACCTAGAGATTCAGGTGTACTTTTGACACTGTGTAGACACAGAAAATCTGTAGGCGTAACCCATAACCAATGAAAACAGTCTGCGTGGGCGAGGTGTGTCTACTGAAAAACTGCGTAGATCAAAGAGGCGTGACCCCGTGAGTTGAACAAAAAAAAAATGACCCGTGGAAATCTGGTTTGGGTAGACCGAGATCAGGTTTGAGATCCCTTGCAGAGAACTCCCGTAGGCTCCGTGTATGTGCAACCCGTGCTAACGATTCTCCGACTGCACACAACTGAGGAAATAAAGATATAATCTGATATTTTTTATAAATACTAGTGTTCCGTGTTCCTTGACGGGTCCAGTATATAACAAAAGTTATCTCATCCGACGCGTTCCATAGCTGACTGTATTGGGTTGTGCATTATCTTGGTAGAACACCTCGCATTTTCAATTAATCAAACTGGGTAGATTTTCATTCGAAGTTGCGTAACTCCATAACTGTTGACAATAGATACATGGTGCAATTGTAATATTGTTGTATACCCTTTCTTACTTCTTACTTCTTACTTGCTTCCATATCCTGGACATCTATTCTTCTGGCCGGCATTGGTTCTTCTATCATCTATCTTGGTCTGGTCTAGCGTCTGGTGTTGACTTGGGGATTCCGGTCTGGTCTTCTATTGGGGATTTCTCTTTATCAGAAGCCCTGTGTCATTGTTAGTTTTTAGGTAATAAACACAAGACTTCGATTTAGTTTGATATTACTTCATTTGTAAATCCCCAAACCAGACATCTGCGCACATCCTACGAGCTCGGCTCCTACTTGCTAACTGACTGAGTTACTTACTATCCTTAAACCGGAAGACAGGGTCTTCTAAGCCAACCGGTTCTCACGATTTATCCCCGGAAGGCAAGGTAAGAGTGAGCTCAAGCGCCGTCACTCACTCTCAAGGCCATCAGCTGCACTAATCGCCATTATGATTTCCACACTATTGCCATAAATATTAGGTATCTAATAATTATGTAACAATATTGATTGAGGCCAAATAAAAATGTATCCCACCAGAGCAGACCTTTAAACGCTTATGAAAAATTTCTATGGATGTAATATATATTTGATGGCATATGAGAATTTTAACAAGAGAATATTTTTGAAATAAAAGTATAGTGGTCACGCAGCTGCTGTTTTTATAGGATGCGGCTCCCAGGATTTGTTCGAAACTGCGCACCCCATCTTCGTGTAGATCCCATATATCGTTTTCTCCAAGCGTTTCGTTAAATTCCAAGTGATACAATTATACAGTAGTATTGACATTATTAAAGCTTAGAAGAATTCAAGTCTTATTTTATCAGTGATCAGATTTCTATGTAGACAATATTCTATCAATAACAGTCCGTGCTTGACCTATGCGTCCGTTGACATCGCTTTTAATAGATGAGATGTTGCTACCAATGCATGTTAACCTGTCAATGGCAGTCCTTGCTTGACCTGTGCGTATGTTGACATAGCTTTCAGTAGATGAGATGTTGCTACCAATGCATGTTAACCCGCCAATGGCAGTCCTTGCTTGACCTGTGCGTATGTTGACATCGCTTTCAGTAGATGAGATATTGCTACCAATGCATGTTAAACCGTCAATGGCAGTCCGTGCTTGACCTGTGCGTATGTTGACATCGCTTTCAGTAGATGAGATATTGCTACCAATACATGTTAACCTGTCAATGGCAGTCCGTGCTTGACCTGTGTGTATGTTGACATCGCTTTCAGTAGATGAGATATTGCTACCAATGCATGTTAACCTGTCAATGGCAGTCCTTGCTTGACGTGTGCGTATGTTGACATCGCTTTCAGTAGATGATATATTGCTACCAATGCATGTTAACCTGTCAATGGCAGTCCGTGCTTGACCTGTGCGTGTGTTTACATCGCTTTCAGTAGATGAGTTGTTGCTACCAATGCATGTTAACCTGTCAATGGCAGTCCGT
>CM042144.1:22486014-22503514 GCA_023376005.1 Doryteuthis pealeii
TGCTTTACTGCAGGTTGCCATTCAGCTAATGAAAAGTTCATGAAGAGCTACTGATTGTTCCATTGAGTGATGGCCTACAGCACATAATGTTTGGTTTTTAATTAAAAACGATGAAAAGTATCAATGTGCATGTTCTCTCTTCTTCTTCTTAAAGATTAATTAAGAAGTCTCATTGTATTGAAAGGGCTTCTTTAATATTATTTGCATTAGTAATTGTAATCATCTAAGCCTTTTGATATCTGAGTCTACAGACACAAATACAGACCAACAGACACACACACACACACACACACACACACACACACACTTGTATATATATAAATATATATATATATAAATACATATACATATGTATGTGTGTTTGTGTGTGTATGTGTGTGTATGTGTGTGATTGTGCGTGTGTGTTGGTGTGTGCACGCAGTTTGGCACGCATATGTATATATATATATGTGTGTGTGTGTGTGTGTGTGTGTGTGTGTGTATATATATATAAGGATTTTTATATCATATTTTATATCATGTTTTAATTTTAACTGTATTGTGTGTTTTCATATCCCTTTATCTATACGTATACAGCCGGATTCATTTCCTTACTCTTAACTTATATATACTAGCAAATATATGCACCCTCCGGGTGCAAGTATTTAAGTTTTAATGTAATAAAATATTATATTAAATTAGAAAGGCTAATGAAACTAAATAAGAATGCAGATAAAAATATTTGAAACAGAGGGAGTATAATCGAAAAATAGAACAACTGAAACTTACTCTTCCATCACTCTCGTCTTTCATTGTTAAATTTACCTAATTTAATTATTTAGTTAAAATAGGAAGTAAAGAATAAAATTACAGTTGTTTCGTCGTGTTAATGGATTTCTTTTATGATTTATCCACGAGATTTTTACTTATATTCATTAACATAAAACCAAACAATTAGAAATCAATAATACTAAGCATATATTTATTAAAATCAAATTTTTAATATCAATATGCAAATTAGCCTTCCCATTCACACTGTAAACTGCTATTTTGTTGTATATATAAATACAATTGCATGTTATTAGTATTTAGATATATTCAACAGTATTAATAATGTTAAAAAAATTCATTAATAATTGATGTTTAAATAAAATCATGGAGAATGCGACATTAATAACAAAGCGGATTGTGACTTGAATAGTGATATAGTTTCGGTTACAGACAGAAAAACACACTATCTCCATTATAATATATATATATATATATATATATATATATATATATATATATATATATATATATATATATACTTTGGTGCGGTACCAAGTTTCTTGGTACAAGGTGATTCTAGGTGGGTCCTAATTCTCTACCAGTAGTTTGTTGTAGAGTTCAGGTTCCGTATGAGAGCTCAATGTTTAATTATTGTAAACAGAGCAAAGTTATTTGGGAATAAAAATGCCTTAAATACCATGGGTATCGTGGTTATGGACCATTTCCACTCGCGAGTATGCTCACGAGCTTCTTCAGATCACTGATATATTTATATATATATCAGCGATCTGAAGAAGCTCGTGAGCATACTCGCGAGTGGAAATGGTCCATAACCACGATACCCATGGTATTTAAGGCCTTTTTATTCCCAAATATATATATATATATATATATATATATATATATATATATAAAACACAGACCGCTTGGCAATGATTGTTGTTTGGTTGGTGGAACTGAATGGATATTTTACCTCCCCCCATAACAGCTCCAAAATTGGACAATCAATATCAGATGTGGTTTAGCGTCAAACACAAGGCACTAAATTGATAGAGATAATTTGTATGCAATATTTTTCTTATTTTTTCTATTTACCTGCATCTGTATCAACAACTTGGTAGAATTAATTTTCATTAGCTTCATGAGTATTAATACATTAATAGAAATCACTTCATGGGTTTTGATAAATTATTGGTTCACCATTTGTCAGTGCCTTCTTGCACCTATATGATATAAAAGTTATGGAGACGCGTGAAATAATGGTTAGAATAGTAAGAAATGGACTCGTCGACCCGAGTTCAAATCCTAGACGAAACTGTTTGCATTTCACATAGCACTAATATACCCTTGGGAAAGGTATGGATCCTACTATACTCCCTCCAGCTATTGATAAATAGTAGAATAGACTGGGCTCTCTAACCTTGGTAAGGCAACCTGTCTAGGAGAATGAAAACTCTGAATTTAAACCTATTAAACTCCGCTTAAGCAATTGACCTTGTGTAGCATCCTGCTCATGTTGCGGGGTTGGCAAATATATATACATATGATAAAGAAGACTTGGAATTTGCCAAGTGCTACTTGAAGAATACGCTGGTGGCATCTATAAAAATATAAGAGTTTGCCATGTCTAGTCAATTGATCGGTTCGTGTCTTTCTGAAAGCCAATCTAGCCCAAGTAAGCTGAGCGAGGTAGAGTGATGAATGTCACAGGCCTATGGGGAATATGAAATGATGGGATGAAGAGAAATAAAAAGACACAACTCTTTTGAAGTATAGATGGAGACTTTATTGTTGATCAGACCGTTACTCTCTGGATGCCAGAGTCCAGACGCTCAGAACTTTTTATTTATTTATTTAATTTTGATTTAATTTTATTTTATTTAAATCCCCACAATACATCCCCACCCAAATAGCGGAGCTACGGTAAGGATGCATCAGTTTTTTAAGGTGTGTGTAAGGCAAATATAGCTTTATTACTCAGACTTGAACGAGGTTATAGTGGCCTGTAGCGAGGGAATTTCTCTCTGGCTAAAAAAGGACCAATTATACCCCTGTAAGGTTGTGTATGTAAGAAGGCAGAGGTGGCTTTATTAATTAAGATTTATTTTAATGAGGTCATAGTTGACAGTAGCAAAAGAATTCCCCCCTGGCTAGAAAGGACCAACAAAACCTCTGTAGGGTTGTGTATGTGGAAAGTCAATTTGTATGTATGGGGAAAGTCAAAAGTGTGTGTAATTTCTTATTTTTTTTATTTATCAGTTTGGTTTCGTAGAAGGACTCGTTCGTTCGTAGGTTGCTTTCTTTCTTTCTTTCTTTTTTTTTTTTTTTTTTTTTTTTGTGTCGGGTAATTTTTTGGATTATTTCTTTGCCGCAAACTAATCCTTTAACGAAACTAGAGGGTTATTGTCCAACACTTTTGTCCTTGACAATTAATTTTTTATGTGTGTTTGGTCACGTCCTCACGACGGAGAATTATGGTTGATTTTTTTTTATCGTTTACACGCTTTTCAGCCTTTTTTTTATAATCCCCTGTCTTTTTTGGTGCAAACTTTAGTATGGACGCAAAAGAGACACAATTACTTGACCTTCTTTTTTTAAAAAGTGTTTTTTAAGGTTTATCTTTAGACAGCAACAGTTCATTTTCTCCCATATCGGAACTATGTCCAATTGTAGTAGGTTCATTTAAAAAAAAAAAATTTTTCTTTCTATGTCGGGTAAGGTGAATGCGTGTTCAGAGTCTCGCTAATAGTGGTTGAAGTGAGTGGGTAGAAGATTAAATAGCAAGTAACATGAGTTCATTCAAATGTTTTATTTAATTTTTTAATTTTTTTTATAATGTAAATTATTTCTTTTTGTGAATGTGGAAAAAATATAAATCTGTTATTTACTCACAATTTTCTTTTTATATATATATTATTTTTGAATGTGGAAAAATATGTTGTTTGTTTTTTTATTTTTTTTTTTAATATTAACTTCTTCAACGAGAGTAGTCAAGAGAAAAAATAACAGTAAAGGAAGGAACAAAATTGTATGTGTTATTATTTGTATGTGCAAGGACAAATTGTAATTATTTACTCACGTCTTTTTTTGCTATCTTTTTTTCCTTTTTTAATTTGTTTTTATCAGCCGCCTTTTTCATGTTTTCTTTTTCTTTTTTTCTTTTTTGTTTTTGTCGGTAAGCTCTACGTAATTTATATTTTCTCTCGTTTCTTCTTTATTTCTTTTCTTCTTGATGTACATTTCATATACATCGGTGTCAATTTTTTTGTCGCTGTTTATAGTGGGAGGCATTCTCTTCGATGTTGTACGGCTTCCATGATGTGATATTTTGATAATAAAATCTGCGATGAACCTTTAAGTTTTGTTTTTTGTTTTTTATATAAATCATGTCGGTAGATCACCAATTCATAGGGATTATGAAATGATGGGATGAAGAGAAATAAAAAGACACACCTGTTTTGAAGTATAGATGGAGACTTTATTGTTGATCAGACCGTTACTCTCTGACGCTCAGAACTTTTTATTTATTTAATTTTGATTTAATTTAATTTTATTTAAATCCCACACAGGCCCATTTACGTTCCTTTCATGGGCCGCTCAGGCACCGCAATCCTATTCTCAGACACTACGAGTTTCTACCCACAACCAACAGTGGCCAAATTGGTGCGGGGCCTTACCTATCTACAGTGGTAGAGTCGTTGTATTCTAGAGCCCCAGCTGACAGAGCATTGACATAATGAATAGAGCAACAATATTTCAATAACGTCATGCAATTTCACATGCATTTTAATTTGTCTATTATGATTTATAGAAGCAGTTCTTGCTTTAGATGACAACAAATCATTGTGAGCCTTAGTAAATGTTAGTTGGCGAGATTCTGTGTATTTCAGATAGCGGTAATACTCTGGGGAAAAGTATAATCCAACTATTCTACCTACAGCTATGGGTTAATGGTAAGACAAACTGGGTCTTTAACATTGATATTGGAACTGGTCAAGGAAAAAATCTCTGGATTCCAACCTGTTAAAGACCGCTTAGAAATTGACCTCGTACGGAGGGTTAGGTAATTATATAATAAATCTTACTTGACGGTTTACTAAAATGAGATTCTCTTCAGAATGAATTGTAAAATATTCAAAATACCGGATATGTTCATTCCAAACTCCCTCAATGAATTTCCTCTTACTTTTATATTTCGTATGACTGGAATTCGAATAAAACATTTGTCAGTAATAAACAATAGGTCAATTTCTTTCTGTTTACTGATATCTAAAGATATGTACGAGGGTGAGACAAAAAGTAATGCCATTTTGTTTAGGACAGGTATAATTACAAACACAGGAATATGTATCATATATCAAAATGATGCTGGTTCTCTGTGGATCACATCCTTACTTTTCCACATAGTAACCGTTTCTCTCAATAGCAATGCACTACCCTCGAATGAGAACATGTATTTCTGCCCATTAAAATTTTCTTGACTGTTCTTTGAGCCACTTCTTCACTGCAGATTTCACTTCTTCGTCACTGGAATGATGTTTGGGCCTCTCGAGCCCTTTTTCCTGGGAGAGATGATAGTCTGAATGCGCTAAATCTGGTGAGTATTGAGGATGCGGTAAAGTTGTCCACCCGAATGAAGTGATTTTCTCCCTAGTCTTGATGCTGGGGTGTGGCCGAGCATTGTCAGGCAGTTGGAGGACATTGGCAAGTTGGGTCTCACTCGTTGGATTATTGCTCTGAGTCTCGTTAGGGTTTCAATGTATGCCTTAGTTTTATAAAATCAAAACAACAAATTCTCATGAAATAAAGAAAATCGCATTACTTTTTGAATAACCCTTGTAATAAAAATCACATTTAATTCTTTACACATTTCTTATATCGTCCGATCTTTTTTTCTCGAGGTACATAAATATTTTTTCACCGCAGATAAATACCATAATTGACATTTAATGACATCAGTTTTAAAAAAAAATGTTTCGTACAATACAAAAAGAGAGAAAGAAAAAAAATCGATTATGTCATTAAGTCGATATAGTTGATCATAACACTACAATTAAGCTATTAATGAAATTAGTCTTTCGGTAAAAAGCATTTCTTGATTCTTTTAAATCAGCTAAGCAAAAAAAAAAAAAAAAGATTTGATAAATAAATAAAAATCCAGCTAAAATATGCTAATATGCCACAGTCAAAGGGATTTTAAGAAAACTGTATCTCCTACAAAAATGTTTATGGGTACTTGCAACGTAGTCACTAACGGCTGTTATATCGGTGGTGTCTATTTCAGGGATGACGTGAGGGAACACGAAAGCAGAACTAGGTTCAAGTGATAAGACTTCTGTTCCCTTTCTTAGGCCGAGGAAGTAGGTGGAAATGGACAATGCACACAACGTTCGTAAAAAAGATACTTCGGTCTACTTGTCTCCTCGTACCTCAGCCACCGCCACCAAAGAGAGAGAGAGAGAGAGAGAGCTAATCGAGAAATACCGTCTATTATTTGGATACACTGAATACCCCATCCTCTTTTGCACCTATGCCAGCATTTAGATGACCGATCGAGTCTTGTGACCTCAGCAATTTCTGGTTACCTGTTTTTTCTTCTGACCGACGTGCTATATCAAACATATCATGTTACACTTAGCCTACCGGATAAGATGTTGAAGTGAAAACTCATTTTACTTCTGGTTGCTGTTTTTTGTAATAAATTATCTATTTGCATCATTGGTTTACAATTTTACATATATATTAACCAAATATGTGTCAAGTGGTCAATAATTATTAACGGTATTCCGTAATGTGTAGGATTTCATCCATTATTAACCATTCTCTCTACATATTTTATGATTTTAAGCTTATAGATATTGAAGAAAAAAAATCGACTTTTTGGAAGGATCAGTAATATAAGTTGATAAAACCTTGTAATAAAGCTAAAGGGGAATTACCATTAAAAACAACGTTCTTTAAAAAAAAAAACGCTGACACACATACACATATACATACACTATACAGCCACGCACTCACACACACTCACACACACACACACACACATTTTTTTTATTTTGTGCTGAAATCATAAATAAGAATACTTGAATCGCTTAATGAATAATGAATGTGCAGGAAGCGATTTCTATGTTATATTCATAAGTTCTATAGCGAATGTAGTTGGTTGTATTATGTAATGACTTGATTTCTGTTTCGCAATTCTTTTTCATCATTCCTTCTTTATTGAAATTCAGATCTAAAAGCAAGCACTCATACAGTTGATTTTATATACAATTACATAGGAGTCTCGACCCCTGTTTGTAGACGAAGAACATTATGATCATGCATTGTTAAACGTACTTTCGGGAACATTAGCACAATTTCGTAGAAATGCTGTAATATGTACGTTCAATACAACTTGCACCAGCGATGTTTCCTAATTGATATTCAAAATTTCTATACGAATACACAGTTACATATCCGAATACAATTCCGTTCATAATAGTTGTTTTGAAATTATTTCCCTTACTTGCAAATAGCTGTCGTTCCGAATGTTTTTATATATATATTTACCAACCCTTCCGCACGATCAGCATGCGATACAAGGTATATTTCTTAAGCGGAGTTTAACTGGTTTGAATTCAGACGTTTACTTCTCCTAGACTGGTTACTTAGCCAAGGTTAAAAAGCGCAGTCCGCCCTACTATTTATCCATAACTATGTGGTAATTGCATTTCACTTAGCGCTAATATCCTAGGGAAAGGTATGGGTCCTATTCTCCCTCCAGCTATGGATAAATAGTTGGGCAGACTGGGCTCTTTAACCTTGGTTAGGCAACCGGTCTAGGAGAAGAAAAACTCTGAATTCAAACCTGTTTAACTCCGCTTAAGAAATTGACCTTGTGTCACATCCTGCCCGTGCGGAGGGGTTGGTAAAATATATATATATATATATCCACAAATATTCCAACACTTCTATCCCTCTACACATCAAAGCTATATTTATCTGCGAATAACATCAGAGCTATTGTGTACAAAACGGCTTCAGTGCTGTTGTGGACTGATAATAATAACAAAGCTTAGTGATAATTAACATCTTCACTAATGCAAATAATTTATTATATAAATTCTATAAACAAGAGGTAACATGACAATGAGGAGAGGACACTGGAGGTAACATTGAACCTAAAAGGATTCTAGCGGTGTCCAGTTTATGACATATATACCTGGTACTTGATATCTTTTTCATTCTACGGCTTCTCAGATGTAATACACACTAGTTTCTTTTGTTTACATGACCTAGGGCTTTGCTCGGTTAGGTATTCAGTGCATTGTACAAGAGTGATTTTACAAACCCGTAAGTGGTGAATTTATTCTCAGCCTCAAGACTATGTATACGAAAGTCTATTTTCTAATAGAACATTCAATAGTACATTATGTATCTGTTGTGGGATTTTAAGGGGTCAAATAAGAACAAAACGACGGGTAACAAATGTAGGAAAATGTATTAACAAAAAAGTAAACAATTACAGTCCAGAGAAGTGGTCCGACAATAGAGTTATGAGCTGACTCGCATTGGCTTACTCTCAAGCCATAATTGTCCCTGTTACTTATGGTAACCGTCGGCGCATTCCATTAGTCTATAGGGTATATCACCTACAACAGTATCATTTATAACTTGTTTGTATCATGCCTTGTATTTATTCTATTAAGTTTTGCTCAGTCAATAAAGTATATCTGTTATTATATTAGTTGTGAATTGTTACTCTATGTTTATACAAGGGATCACCAAATTTTTCATGGTGGGTCGGACGAATGAAAAAATAACGGGCGTGGGACACATTATTATTGTGTTCAATACTTGCAAGCCAGAACAAAAAATTGAGAAAAAGATGCAAAACAAAATTTATTTTTACGTTATATTCATGGATGAGTGGCGTGAGATGCACAAAAACAAATTCAACATAGTTATTTTCAAAACATTATCAAAGAATGCAACATTAGCCGATTAGTGAGATTTGTGAAACTGAAGTTTCCCTTTCAAGATATCGTCAGTGTTTGGTTTGCAATTAATACTTCAAATCAAGAGAATTACTTCCAAATTTTTATCATTTAATTTCCTTCGATGGGTTGATTTCACGTATTTCAATTTTGTTCGTTTTAACAAATACATTCAAGTACCATCGGTGGGCCTGGTAAAATGCCTTCGCGAGCCGGATGATTAGTTTGGTGACTCCTGGTTTATACCATTGAGGAAAAGATATCAGCAACATATATTGATCTCACATTCCAACAGTTGTTCTTAATAACAAATACAAGGAAACATGTGTATGGAAGAGAGAGTGACTGAGAGAGTTATGCTGTAAGCTAGTTTTATCGTCGCAATGAAATTAATGTAGGGTATCTGAGGCAGAAATAGCCAGCTGCTGTCCACTGCTTGCTAGGTCTGATTTGAATTCGCATTTTTTCATTTTCCTATGCCGGTTGCCAGAGATGAAGCGTCAACTCTGCCATACTATTTACCCATAGCTGGAGGGAGTATTGTTGCATTGATACCTTACCCAAAGGCATTAGCGCTATCTGAAATGCAAACAGTCTCGTTTAAGATGTCAAATCGGGTAGTCGATTACCCTTCCAATAGTGATAATCCTTACGCAACGAGCGCTTCTGTGTATGGAATATTATTCGGACTAGCACGGTTGAATATATTTAAGTTTTTATGTAATAAAATATCATAATATCATATTCAAGTGGAAAGGCTTATGAAACTAAATAAGAATGTAGATAAATTATTTGAAACAAAAAATAGGACAAATGAAACTTACTTCTCCATCATTCCCGTCTTTCGTTGCTAAATTTTCCTAATTTAACTGAATAGTTAAATAAAGTATAAAAGTAAAGAATAAAATTAGTGTTATTTTGTCTTGTTAATGCATTTCACTTGAGATTTATCCCCGCGATTGTTGCTCAGATTCATTAAGATAAAACCAAACAATTAGAAATCAATAATACTAAGCACATATCTACTAAAATCAATTTATTAATATCAATATGCAAATTAGCTTTCCCGTTCACACTGTAAACCGCTATTCTGTTATTAGTATGTAGATATGACCCACAATATTAATAATTGATAATTGGGTATGATAAAAATGAAATCATAGATAATGTGACGTAAATAACAAAGGGAATTGTGACTTGAGTAGTGATATAGTTTCGGTTACAGACAAACACACAACATCCAAGTAACAAGAATTATCTTATTAAAGCGCCCTGTTAACGAGGATAACAATAGCTGACTGTGTCACTTGCAGATGATTAAGACCTCTATCTACCCCACAAAATGTTGTACTGGGTTTAACAATAAATTCATTTGGTGGTAAGGTCCGTCTAGTTCTGAAGATCTGAATAGTGTAAATTATCCCTTCATTGTCATAGTTTTAGCTTCACACTGACCCTGTGTGGTAGTACATTTAAGGTCACAAAATGTAAATATTAATGTACAATGTGCGTAATTACCTTACCTCTTGGCATATCATTAAAATCATCAATATTGCAGTAACAAGAAGGTAGAGCGTTTCAGCACACCTCAGAAACCAAAGGTGTTTACCAATTTCAGGAAAAGTTGTGGTCCCGTTATGTAACAGTTCTTCCTATAAATATGAATTTTACCACGATGTTTACCTTGGTTGCCCATAACTACAGTCGGAACAAACAGTCACGTCTGATTTCTCCGTGTTCAACCAGTCAACTCTTCAATTTGAATACCAGATTTCACGTCATGAAGATAGGTATTCATCCAACCTGTTCGCCACGCGTATGGTGCAGCACAAGGTCGCAAGTATGTGGAATCCAGTGAGGATTGAACTCGCTATTTACTAGTAAAGGATCTGTGCGACTAGCTTGTTAAATGCAACATTGGTATTAATGTTCACATACATGAATGCATTCATCGGTATTTAAAAAAAACTATTAACTCTTTTTTTTACATTATTGCGCTCACAGCGGCTCTCCATGGATTGTGGTCTTACCCGAAACAACTGGCAGCGGCTCTCACACGTGTCACTCTTTTACACTGTTTGGAAAATTGAGCAAAATGACTCAGATTATAATAATAATAGTACTTTATTTGAATAGAATGAGATCTGAGATGAATAAGAAGTGAACAACCTTGAAATATCCCATCATATTGGATGAATGTGAAATAGGCATACATACACAATTATCTTACCGTTCTGCCATTGCTTAAATGGTCACCCATCAAAGTAATTAACGGGCTAATCCCTGCTTAACTGTGATTTAGCGGGAACCGGCGCTTTCAACGTGACTTGACTATAAGGTACAAATATATGTATATATAAAAACCTTACAATCATTCATACTTTTTTTACTTTATATATAAGAAAAATAAAAAATAGATAAATAAAATATTACAAAATTAATTACAAAAATAAAAATTATTTTCTAAAAATCCGTTGCTGCCCTACCGTCAACGGGTTAATACTCATCCTGTTTGAATAAGAGAATTCGTCTCGTATCGAACTTGGCATAAGTCTTCTTTTTTCAAAAAACTGTTACAATAAGAGATACATGATTCGGTGACCGAGATAAGTGTGGCGGAGGAGCTCATATTTGAAACTACCACATAACTTTTTTGCCACATCAAGGTTTACGTTTTGAATTCATATCACTTTCGTCTCCGCTTTTGATAGTACGGAGTATAAACAAGCTCTGAAGATGATATTTATAAAATCGAAATATAGTTCAATATTAGCTAAGAATATGTTATAAAATGTTTTCACTTTAACTGCATATTGTGTGTTGTTTTCATATCCTTTTATCTATACTCATATGTATATATGTATGAATGTATTAGGGTACAAATTATTCTTACCGTAGTTGGACGAATGGCCGACAGACATTAAAAGGAGACTTCACCGACGGCCATTTTACAGAACGGATATGTTTTTATCGACAGACGTATAGTAGAAAAATCTAAACAAAACATAATGTTGATTTTTATTTAAAATGACAATTATCTTTTTATTCATTTATTTATTTAAAAAAAAACTGATGTACTGAATCCCAACATAAATCCAATTGAAAATAAGTGGGCATATGTTAATTTCCATTCATTTTATTTGTGATTTACATTCAAAATTTTTTTTTAATTATTTGACTGATGTTATTCTTATATTGTGTAAAATATATATTTTGTAATGCTTATCAAAACATTATTTTGTTTTCTAAAATATTAGATATAAAACCATTTAAAATTTTAGAATAATTTTGATAAAATAGCATGAATTCAACAATATGATTTTGTTTATTTTTACGGTGAATGATCTGTCGATAAAAATCGCTGCTCGGTAAAAATGTTCGATTAGTGAATGCCTGTCGGTAAAATGTCGTACGGTGAAATTTCTGATAGGAAAATGACTGTCGGCCATTTGTCCGAGAGCCAAACTCGCCTCAAAGATTCATGTCTAAACCTGGATGAAAAACTATTAAAACCTACCTGCAAAGAAAAACTCACGCTCACACACACACACACACACAACACACACGTATACATATTCACCAACTCCTCAGAAAGAGCAGGATGTGGCACAAAGTCAATTTTTAGGTAGCGTTTAACAGGTTTGAAATAAGAGTTTCGTTCTCCGAGACTGGTTATCTAGCCATGGTTAAAGAGCAGGGTCTGCCCTGATATTTACCCGTAGCTGGAGGGAGAATTGAATTAATACCTATCGTAATGTTATTAACACCATGTGAAATGTAAACAGCAACGTCAAGGGATTGAACTCGAGTTTATTTCCTACGATCTTAGTCCTTACACACACACACACACACACATATACATATATATATATATATATATGTTGTGTGTGTGTTTGTGTGTGTACGTAGGCTGTGAGCAAGCTCTCTATTTACATAGATAGATAGATAGATAGATACATACATACATACATACATACATACATACTAACAGATGGGGGCGCGTGGGCTAGTGGTTACAGTCGTGGAAAATGGACTCGTCAATTCGAGTTCAATTCCTAGACGAAGCTGTTGGCATTTTACATAGCGCTAATACCCTTGTGAAAGGTATGAATCCATATATTCTCCCTCCAGCTATGGGTTAAATAGTAGGGCAGACTGGGCCCTTCAGCCTTGGGTAGGTAACCAGTCTAGGAGAGGGATAACTCTGAATTCAAAATTCCTGAGGTCGGTCGTTGATTGGGTTTGTGGCAACCCCTGATGCACCAATTCTTTCCTATTGACTGTGCCAAAAAGTGTGGATGGTCCAACACAAGCCTTCACCACTATAAACAAATCACTGTGTGGGTGTTCATTGTGTGTGTGAACCCTTATGCGTCGAAAACCGACGAGAGAGTCCATAATAATAATAATAACTAACAGTTGGTAATCGATAGGATGAAATAATTTCAATTAGAAAAAATGTATAGTTAAATACTTTTATATACATGAAAATAAAATGTCCGCTATTCGTTATTCTAATCTAAATAGTATCTAGACATACAATCCGGAGGAAGGTTCCTGTTTCTTAAACTATATTCTAAAAATTACTTTATGCTTTCCATTTTTTATAATTATTCAATCTCTTGGCCATTGCTATTTACGTAAGTACTGAATGACAAAATAATGTTGTCAGTTAAAGTACATTGAACTATTCAAATGAGAAACAGCCTGGAGGCGACATAGTGAACGTCTCACATACAAATTGTCATAGTAATAGACATTCATTGATTTACATAGATAATTATAAATTCATCAATAAATAGTAACAATTATTTCATTGTAATATCCTCATCAAAATGGATTTGATAGGTTATTGGCTCTTTAGCTAAGACGACCGTGCACTTTAGCTAAGCACTTTAAAATCTAATTTACATGAAGAAATCATTACGGTCCTGTGTGTATAGGTGCTCACAATTTGTGAATACTGATTGCATTCATTCAATTTATATATTATTCGAACTATGTAAAATAAAGTAAAGTCGTCGGGGCTGCCTAATGTCGGTATCAGTCAATCAGCGAGGGAGTCTAGCGCTAGACCAAGGAATTGTTTTTGCATATGAGGTAGAGCGCCACACCTACCATCAGCTCCTTACTTTTACGCACAGATCCCTGTGCTACTCATACGCTGAGTTGGCGTGGACCGGTATCGAACTAGGAACCTTGTGGTTTCTAGGCGAACGCTCTACCGACTGAGATTTAACCCAATGCTGGGGTATGAGATGGTTCACACCTTTCCCAAAGGTATTAGTCTGAAACTGAACGTAATAGAACGACTGGACTTCGAACTCGCTTTCTAGGATATTACAGTCCATAAGTTAGCCACTACGCCGCGTGATTGCTCCCGTGATTTTACAAGTGTACAAACGTACTGATATCAATACAGAAAGGATGGCTCTCATCTGATTTTGAGTCTTAACGGCAAATGTTATGGGTAGACCTCTAAACTTTAAGCGTAAAATTTGCGCCCAGAGAAAATATATGTGATACCAAAAATTAACAATGTAATATAGCAACCATTTAAATTAGATTATTAAACAAATATGTCTGAAATCTGAAGTTAAATTGGAATGTAATTTTTATAAGGCCAGGTACAGGGGATTAAGAAGGCAGAACGGATGGTTGGTTGGTTGGTTTTTCCATGCATCAACTCTTTTTCTATTACATGCTTAAGTCGCGTTTTTGTTTTCTTGCACGCAATTACATAGTTTGAATTACCTTGTACGCATTTAGAACTTCGATTAATTATATCTAATATCGATATTTAGTAAAGGGTTATTCTTTTCGATATCCGTCGCAGACGACGATGACGACACCCCATGTCTTCATTTGTGGCTCATTAGTCCAATTCTGGACTTGCAGATGCGGTCACACACATTGCAGGGGAAATTCCCATCTACATTTGGTTGTTCATGACGACGAATACGTCGCCGCTCTTCAGTCCTGTTTATCTCATTGTTGGGCTGCTTACCTCACGTGCGGCAGGCGTCTCGCCAACCCTGTCTGTTGGAGGCCAGATCTTCCACGTTTGAAGGTGTGATGTTACATTTCTTCAGCGTAGTCTTAATATGGTCTGTGAACCGCTTTTTTTTGGGGGAGGGGCTTCTGTCCTCCGCGTGCCACCCGTGAATTCCCTGTAAAGGGTTATATGGTTTCAAGTATTGCTAACAGCAATTCTTTTTAAACGTATCAGTTTGAAATATAGAACCCAAAGAGATATACCACTCAGTCTGAGAGTATATCTGGGAGTAATGCAAAAAAAGGACACTCCGCTCTCTACAGTGCTATAGTATTTTCAAAGTGGTATTGTTTCGTGTATAAATTTGCAACCCAGGTTGTGACACGACAGGTTGTGACACAAGGTCATTTTTCAGCGGCGTTGAACGGATTTTGATTCAGAGTTTTCCCTTTTCTAGACCAGTTGGCATATCAAGGTTAAAGAGCTCAAAATGTCCTACTATTTACCCATAGCAAGATGAAGAATAGTTGGATTAATACTCTTGCCAACATTATTAGCGTGTGCATTTAATGGAGACAGCAGTGTATATGTTTAGAAATGATTACTTTAATACTTAAGCGGGAAAGCTCCTCACACATCAACATTTGAATCGAAAAAAAATTAGCTTTGATACATTTTTTGTCTCACACCTCTGATCAACAACAATATTCAGCAAAACACAAGTTATATTTCTTGCCTTTATATAACTAAAGATTTGTGTAGAAACGTCATCATCATCATCATCATCATCATCATCATCAAATCTCTCTCTCTCTCTCTCTCTCTCTCTCTCTCTAGTCACGTGTCCCTTTCGGTCATCGCACCTCTAAGGTCTTCCAAACGACGTATAGAATCCGTACACAGCTTATTCATGTAGACTTTTTTGCTCTTCAGCCTTCACTGGTGGGTCTATGTGTGGTATTTCATGGGTCACTATGGCTTATGGATTTGCCTTACTTCTCCAGCAGTGTCCATCATGTCTTCTTTGTCTTATACGGATATTTTGTGTGTTAAGACGCACGTAGTTGTAAAGCTTTTTTTTTTGGGGGGGGGCTAATTCCACGATTTGTTCAAGACAGCATGCAGCATCTTTTTGTAGTTCGCATCTAGCTTTTTCTCAAAGCGTTTCGTTAGAGCTGAATTGGTGCCGCTATACAGCAGCTCTGACATGGCTACTGCTTGGAACAATTCAATAATAGTAAAAATAATCTAAATATATTGTACATTTTAGAAAACATGTATTTTAGTTCAATATTTGTTTTGTTTGCTCTGTATTTCTTTATAATCAATTGACTTTTAAGTGTGCAATTTGATTGACAGTTTATATAGTGAATTTAAATCACAACATAATTATCTGAATTTTTTTCACGTCTGAACATGAATGTGTCATTTTAAGGTAGATCAGCTTATATTCGTCTGATGACTAGCTACTTATGAAAAACAAAACCCACTTATACAGATATTAATGCCCGTTGTGAATAATAATTCGATTGATAGTCTGACCGAATGTTGAGTATGGGTATCTAAGGTTAATAGTGACATCAGAGAAGCAATCAGAAAATACGCTAATAAATACACGAATAAATATTTTTTTTGTTTCACATAGTTGACGAAATGCATTCTGGTTATAACTCAAATTCCTCCTAGTCCGTAATTCTCCTCTGCTCGTAGACATTTTTGTTGTCCCAAGAAAGAATTCTGCCGGCTGTTATGCGTACTTTAGTTAGTTGTGTAGACTAGCAAATATATACACCCTCCGGGTGCAAGTATTTAGGTTTTAATGTAATAAAATATCATATTAAATTAGAAACTAAATAAGAATGTAGATAAAAAGAATTGAATAGAAAAATAAAACAACTGAAACTTATTATTCCATCACTCTGGTATTGCATTGCTAAATTTTCCTAATTTAATTATTTAGTTAAAATATGATGTAAAAAATAAAATTACAGTCATTTGTTCTTGTTAATTGATTTCTTTTAAGATTTATCCCCAAGATTATTGCTCATATTCGTTAAGTTAAAACCAAACAATTAGCAATCAATAATACTAATCACATATTTATTAAAATCAAGTTTTGATATAAATGTGCAAATTAGCCTTCCCGTTCACATTGTAAACCGCTATTTTATTGAATATATCGATGCAATTGCATGTTATTCGTATGTAGATATGGTCAACGGTATTAAGAATGTAAAACAATTTATTGATAATTGCAGTTTAAATAAGGACAAAATCATGTATGTGATGCAAATAACCAAGAAATTGTGACTTCAGTAATAATATAGTTTCGCTTGCAGACAGAAAACTACACTACGTACGGCATTAGTTATTTGCATCCCCCGTATAGCACAGGCGAGTTTGTGTATATTACATTCGGGAGATTGACCAGGACTACTATAAAACCAAATTGAATCGATAAAGAGAAACGAATCATTTCCACACTCGACGGTAAGTCTTTAAAGCCAGTAGAACAATTCATATACCTAGGTAGTAATATCTCAACCACTGAAAGCAATGGTAAGACACGCATAGGAGAGTCATGGACTTCTATAAACAGATCATCAGTTACATGGAAATCAGATCTCACCGACAAATTAAAGCGACAATTCTTCCAGGGCGTTGTGGTATCAGTGCTACTGTATGGGTTCATCAATTGGACCTTGATGAGACGCCAGGTAAATAGTATAGAGGGAAGATGCACAAGGATGCTGCGTGTGATCTTGCCTTACCTCCT
>CM042144.1:22506014-22541014 GCA_023376005.1 Doryteuthis pealeii
GTCGATAGAAAAGAATTGGTCCACAAGGAATGCCACAAACCCAATCAATGACTAACCTCAGGATTTTTTAATTCAGTGTTAGATGCGCGTTGCATAATGGTCAGAGTCCAAATCCTAGACAAGGCTGCGTGCATTTCACATAGCGTTAATACCCTTGGGAAAGGTATAAATCAATATATTCTCCCTCAAGCTAGGATAAAATAGTAGCGCAGACTGGGTTCTTTAACCTTAGGTAGGTAACCAGTCTAGGATATATATATATATATATATATATATATATATATATATATATATATATATATATATATATATATACGTCCGTGTTTCTGAGTGTTTATACGTGCCTCAGTGTATTTCTTGAAACTGACCTTGAACATGATTTCAGAGCTCAATAGTAAATATCGACGAGATAATAAGCACTTAATGTGTCTAGTTGCCCCAGGCTGGAAAAAAAATTAATGAATCAAATTGTCAATGTTGATTTAAATAAATAGATATTATTCTTTATGTTTATATATTATGGGGGTGGGTGGAACGTAATCATTGTTGCTGATTACATTGGAAATTGAATATGTAATTCATACTGAAATCTGACTATTGAAAGATATTGCGTAAAACTGACAGTTACACTAGTTAACAACCAGATGATTTTATATAATACTATTATATATATAATACTATATATATATATATATATATATATATATATATAATATATATATATATATATATATATATATAGTACACTAGAATATATATGTACACTAGAATGAATAAATAAATGCATATATATATATATATATATATATATATATATATATATATATATATATATATATATATATGTATATATATGCGTATGTGTGGTTGTATGTGGTGTGTGTGTGTCTGTGTGTGTGTCTGTGTGTGAGTGTCTTTATGAGTGTGTGTGTCATACAAATCAGATGACGCAGAATCATTGTAAGAGAGTAGACAAATCCGACTAATATGAGAGAGAATGTCATAAAACTCCAGAAGGCGTGGAATTGTAGTGGGAGTAACATAGAATATCTAATTAGAATAATTAATGTAGAAAAAGAAATTAATACCAAAACAATAACAAAGAGAAATATTTGGATTTATCATTGGAATTAATGAAATTCAGGATAAATATGGAAATAGAAAATGAAAAATAATGAAATAACAGAACCAAACAATCTGAACAAGAAATGGATGATGGAAAAGAGGAGGGAAGCCATGGTAATACGAAGCCATGAAAAATATTCAAAAACAGAAAAGAAACAGAAGATGGAATTATTTGGGGCGTTGATGTCACTTGCTGTTAAATCAGGTGAAAGGCCATCAGTTAACGCTGGGTCCAATGACTCGCAAAGAATAAAGTAAATAATAATAATAATAATAATAATAATAATAATAATAATAATAATACTAATATTAATTGTCATAGCAATTAAGTGACTCAAACATATACTTAGGAAATATACAGCGGGATACAAATTTACAAAATAGCAGGAAATAAATCATCTTATGTACATGGATGACATCAAGATTTAAAAAATAAAAAAAAAATAATAAAAAAAACAGAAAAAGATCTGGCAACTCTTATACAAACCATAAGAATCTACAGACAAGATATAGGAATAGAATTCGGCATTGACAAAGGTACCATGGTCGTGATGAAGAAAGGAAAAGTGAAACCATTAAGGGAAAAGAACTACCGAATCGAGAATAAATTAGGATACTAGGAGAAAAAGAGAATTATAAATATCGTGGGCTATTGGAGAATTATAAATATCTGGGGATATTGGAAGCAGACGCCATTAAACAAACAGAAATGAAAGAAAAAGTAAGAAAGGAATACCTCAGAAGAACAAGAAAGCTTCTCGAAAGCAAGGTCTGTAGCAGAAATCTAATCAAAGTAAAAACACCTGGGCTGCTCATCTCGTAAGATACTCGGGTTCATTCCTAAAAGGAAAAGAAGAGGAGCTCCGACAGATAGACCAAAAGACAAGGAAACTTATTACAATGCACAAGGCATTACCACCGAGAGACGACATAGACCTACTATATGTGCCAAGAAGGAAGCGCGTGGTGTAATGGTTAAAGTCATGGGAAATGGACTCGTCGCCCCGAGTTCAAATCCTGGACGTGGTCATTGCATTTCACTTTGCATTAATAACCTTGGGAAAATGTATGAATCCTACTCTCCCTCCAGCTATAGATAATTAGTAGGGCAGAATGGGCTCTTTAACCTTGGTTAGGCAACAGGTCTAGGAGAAGGAACACTCTGAATTCAAACCTGTTGAACTCCGCTTAAGAAATTGACCTTGTGTCTCATCCTGCTCATGCGGAAGGATTGGTAAATATATATATATATATATATATATATATATATATATATATATATGTGCCAAAAAAAGGGAGAAGGGATCTCGCCGACATTGAAGATAGTATAGGTGCAACCTTCCGAGCACTTGAATAATACACTAAAAATAAGGAAGGACTAATTGCAGCAGCCAGGAAAAACAATTGCAACATATCGACAAAAAGAAATACATAAAAACTAGAAAACAGAAATAGTATGAAAAACAATTTCATGGATACTTCAAGCGACAAACTGAAGAGATATCCCATAAAAATACACGGACATGGCTTAGAAGTGGATACATCGTGAGAAACTGAATCTCTTATAATCGCAGCACATGACAATACGATAAGAACAAATTATATAATGGGAAAAAATTGATAAAACGCAACAGAATACAAAGTGTAGTATGTGTTGAGACAGTGACGAAACGTTTAATCATATAATAAGCAAATACACCAAACTAGCACAAAAAAACACTAAGCATGGGTGGGTGGGAAAAGTGTCCAGATACGAGGATAGAAAGCATTTAAGTTCGTTTGCAATTCTTCTCAAATCAACTGATAGTGGGACTTTCTACCAGGAAGACCTATCGTTCGGATTAACACTAGAGGAACTTGGACTGATACATATTACAAGGAACACAAGGACCTGGACAGATATATATATTACAGTGCAGATTTGGACTTATATATATATATATATATATATATATATATATATTGAACAATACATTTAAAGTGCAATTGCTACCACTGGTTTCCAAGCAGCATGAATGCGCTGCTGCCCTTCATCACGGCAAAGCACTTATTAAAAAATATTGGAATGTTCATTCGCTTGCGTATGTTACCCTAGCCCGTTCCTTTCTTAGTCGCTTGTGTTTTTATTGGTTTCCGTTCCTTCTCGTGTTTACTTAGATTTTTTATCTTGTATTAATTTTTTTATTTTTCATCTTTTATTTATTTATTTATTTTATTGTCTGGGTGTGTGAGTTTTTAGGTTTTCGCTTTCTATTTTCCTGGTTCGATCTGTTGTCGCTAATGTCTCTTTTTATGTGAGTGTGTCCCCTTTATTTTTTAAAGAATTCCTAATCATGGTGGCTTGTATGCTTCTTTCTCATCGGTCAAAGACCACATTAAATTTTTTTCCGGTGTGCACATACCCTGAATATTTCTGGTTTATTGTTTCGAAATGTATGTTTTGATTTTAGGCCTTGTTGGATTCGCAATTTCTCTGTTGTGCACAGTGAGCACTTCTTCGGCCCGTTTATGTATGGCTTAGTATGGTCCAAGATCTTCCATTCTATGTTAAAGGGTTTGTCCTGTTTTTATATTTCCATACTTTGTTAGATAGTGCGGTTGCGCTCCTTTTGTTATATCTATTACAAGGAAACCTGCGTAATAGGATCACCGACTGGATTCTGTAAAAAAGAATAGAACAATTGAACACTTAAAATGGTAACAAAAATTCTAACATGTATGTAAATAAGAAGAGAAGGATGATTTTTGTATTTAACTAGCTTTTCTAACGCAATGAATATCGTAAATACTGATATTCCTGTATTTAATAGAATCATCGTTAGTATTTCCAGAAAGTGAGGTGTGTCTCTGTATACTATAAATTTCACTATTAGAAATGACCAATGTTGAGTCAGTATTAATCTAAAGTTTATTTTTACTTCTAAATCCTTGTTCTCCTAATTTGTTATTTCATACAAAGAAGGTGTTTACCAAAACCGTTCACTACGAGGAGGATGTGACACAGAGTCTCAAGTATAAAGCATCCCTGTCGACTTGGAGTGTAGAATACGCCGACTGGGTCTCTGTAGAGGTGTAAGATCCTCGAATGTAACAAGCTGTTTGCCGCGGGTTGCGACCCGTGATGCTTTAAGAACGGAATCCTGGTAGCTGAGAAGTCCGTGGCATGCAATACTCCAATTTACCCCTTAATTGGGCAAGACTAGCGGTCACAATCAATTGGCTGGTCACGTCAAACCTAGCACCTATCTAATTGTCCAGACGGTATTATTGTTATGGCAAATACCCAACCCTTTTTATCATATATGTACTAGAAGGTGGTGCCTTAGTTCGGGTGGTAGAGAGAGAGATAGAGACAGAGACAGAGACAGAGTTGAGACTTACTTATCTTCATTTCAGCCTGCTACATCTAGTGGTTGTTTCCTTTCCTTCTTTGGCCGTCATGTTGTTGTCTGGATTCTATCTGCTCATCTTTACGTCTAAAGGCTTCTTCTGGGCTAGTTCTTTAGTCATGCAAATTTAATTAACTTCAAGACTTTTGTTTTCTTGCAAGATTTATTTCTGCCCATGTTCTTCTGCGTGGAGAGTCAACATCAGCAGAGCACGTCTCCTCTGCTCCCATTTCTGGTTGAAACTGATTTCCTAAATAAACTATATCAAGTGACGTGCGAGATTTGCGCCTTTAGGGTGAAGGTTACCAACTGTCTGGTATTTTTCCACTTGGCCACCTTGAATTCTCACTACAGGGTCTTGTCAACAACCCATACCAACACACAATTATGTTACAATATTTAAAAAACAAAAACAAAAAATGCATCTAGTGGTGAAGAGCAGAATACACTTTCATTGTCATTACTCCCAGTTCAACGCTGAAAGGGGGAAGTAGTACCTGTTTTGGCCCCATCTATGGGTTTAAACGATAAGAAAATGAGTTTTAGATAATAGTTTTAAAATGATTTAAGAAATTGTTTGAATACCCCAAATAATGAATGAAACAAAAACGCTCTCAGCATAAGATAACCAAAGAGTTGATATATCGTAAAATCCGACCAACAAATCAACCATCCACTAAGTTAGGTAATCCAGCAACTTACTATTCAGTAGAATGGATCTGTGAGACTAGCTTGTAAAATATTACATCACGATTACTTCATCCATAGTATATAAGTCCATATGTTTCTGCTAATGATAATATATCTCTCATTGATAATGTGATTATAATCTAAGAGATAATGATATATTGGTAAACGTCTCGGTAAATGTTTTAACTCTCACCATAAAATAACCTGTTAATGAAATTGTCATGCTGATTTTGAAGAATGTGTTCGTTTCTTTTTGTCTGCAAAGTTCATTTGACCAGGTGCGCATTCATTAAGACGGAGTTAAAATTTATTTTTTTCTAGTGAAGAAACAAAATGAAAAAGAAAAAAAAAAGAACTCTTGGGAGTAAGTAAAATTTAAAATTTTAATGGACAGTCGCCAAGACACTTTCTGACTGTCAGATATGAAGAGATAAAGGATTCTCGCTCTAATTGACTTCAAGAATTTGTCTTTGAAACCTATTCTATCTACGACTTAACGTAGGCAAATCTAAAACACTCTGAGTTTGTGATTTGGTTAATGAATCAGAATTAGATTAACCTACTGTTCTAATCTATAGATTTAGATTAGATCTTACATTTAAATAAAAAAAACAAAAAAATAACAATCAAACAAATAACGAGGGCGTAATCTCTAAAAGGTGTACAGCAATTTACAACGAATCGGTAAAAATGTTCTTGAAATGTCTGGAATGAAGTAAGTATTTTCTTTCTCTTACGTAAGTATTTATCCAAAGAATAGGTTGTTTGATTGCTTGATTTTTTACGGCATATCAACTCTCGGGTTATTTTATGCCAAAGATGTTTTTGTTTTATTCTGTTTTAAGAGGTATCCAGTTTTTATTTAACTCAGTTTCACACAAATTTTTTAAAAGTCATTTTTTATCTATCTAATTCATGAATGGGACTCTAAAACTCTGGGTCAGATGGAACAGGGAATAATGGCAATGAATGGGTACTGCATACTACCTAGGATTGTAACCTCACCACTTGATGCCGTTTAATGTTGTACACAGGACACTAAACCTCAGCCACCGACTTGGAGCACATATGAAAAAAGTGTTGGGAGTTTGTCATAAGGGAAATAGTACAATCATATTCCTGCAAGGGCTTGAAAATTGGTCAGATGTGACCAATATAATTCCATTTATTCTTCATTTCTATCTCGGTAAATACAGCTTGAAACTCGTTACTTTTTGACACACCCTGTATTCTGAAAAAAAAAAAACGTTTCATTCATTGTTCATTTCTATCTTGGTAAATACAGCTTCGATCTTGATACTTTTCTGACACACCTTGTATATATTATTATTATTATTATTATTATTATTATTATTATTTAAATACTTTTCAGTGAAAACTTAGTAGTTAAATTCTGTTTCTAGTTGGGTTCTCTAAACTGTTTCTACGTGAGTATGGGACAATTTTCAATATTTGCTATCATTGCAACTTATTCAGTTTATTTTTTCCAACAATGTGTCTCGCTCGGTTTCTTTACTTTTTTTCTCCAAATATTTATTTTCTTAAAAAAATACTAATGATAATATTATCGGTATGAATTTGTTTTTTTTTTATTTAATTTGTCTGTAAGTTCTTTGTCGGTTTTGAACATTTTGATTTTTTTTAGAATATTTTTTTGTGTGGGATAATCGATTTTATGTAGTGTAATGTCTATTTGTCACCAATGTGAATAGTGATGTCAAGGTTGTTATTAAGTTGGTTGGCACCTCCTTTTACTGCAGGGGTAATTAGAGGGTGTTGATGTTTGGGTTAGATCGATTTTTAATTCCTTCGTCATGAAGGTGTGTTGTAATTTTATTGTTGTTTTGTGGTTGTGTATTTGTTGGTTAAGTATTTTTATTTCAGTTGTTTTTTTAATTAAAATCATTTCTCAGTTTTTCTTTCTTTGTTTTTTCTTTTTTTCTTTTTTTTGAGGGGTGAGTGTTTGAGCCCAGATTTAGGAATTGATTTTCTTTTTCTGCAATCTGAATCTCGGTGAGGTTAATATATTTATCCTTGGTGTTACATAAATATATTGTCCCTTGTTATGAGTTTATTTTTTGTTCATTTCTATATATCTTTGAGGTTTCTTTCTTGCCGTATTTCGGAGAGCTTGTGTTGAATTTTTTGGTATTGTGCTTCAGTTATATTGTTACGAAGGGATTCCATAATCCTTGAATTTCTGATGTTAAATTCCAGGATTTATTTGGCTGATGCTATTTGCTATTCAATAATATTTTTCTGGGATTTTGTTGTATTTTATTTCGTATAGGCTGCAGGGTCATAGAGTTTGAATGCTGTATATTTCAACTGCAAATTATTGTTTAAAAATGTTTGGTAAAAAACCACAACTCATTATAAAGCGATAACACTAATCCGTTTATTTGAACATAAAGAAAAGATCAAAAGAAGGAAAGAAAAAAAGAGTGAGAGTGATTTAAGTCAAGATTATTATACATTTTACATACTGAACTATTTTACAAAGTAAACATATCAAATGTTATGATAATTAAATACTGGGCTATATCCATTGTTGCTACTTGTATCATTTAGCACCGTATAATACTATGAACTGGGGCACCGTCTCACTGTATGTATGTTAAATATGTATGCGATGTATGTTATAGAGAACGATGCTCCGGCACAGTATTACAGTCGTCGAAACCGCTCGTTCCAACCTCCCGTTCTTATGTTGTCTGTTGATTTACCGGAAGGCTGAAAAAGAGCTTGTTTCGTTCCTTTTACCAACTCGGCTGAAATCAGATTAAATAACCAAAAACTGTCAACGGATCAACAAAACAATTGAACACAACGCCTTTTTTATGCTTATGTACAACTTATATACATTTATTTTACAAAGGAGCGAGGTGATTTCTTGTCAGCTGATTGGCGATCTACAGCTAGTTTTTGGCTAAGTTATCAATTCTGTACCGAGTGGCAAGGCATCAGAGTGTATCGGTAAAGTTTTATCAAGGGCCCAGAGCCATGGCAAGCTCTCTTCTCCGGTCTTCGTTCTGTCCCGGTCTCTCCCACTCTCTCGCTAGTGACTCCTCTGACGGTCTGTGATTTATGGGATCCAGACCTCCCCACCCCTAACATATGTCTCTGATTGGCCAGCCACTCGATACTATTGTCTACGTGTCTAAATGGTCTTGTGCCAGCCTAGCTCGTATCTTTCCATTTGGGGTTTTTCCAACTTCCACGAGTCAAGGCCAAACATTGTTTTATTTATCTAAGTTTTTGAAATTGTTGACGAACTTTTCAAAAACTGGTATCTTATTTATTAAATTATCCTTTTATTTTGTGAAATTTAAAATTCCGATTATATATATCAAATTCCATAATTTAAGGAATCTCTTTGTCTACGTGAACATTCTTTGCTTAGATGAATTTATATTTTTAATATAAACATTATTATTATTATTATTATTATTATTATTATTATTATTATTATTATTATTATTATTTTTACTTTTAATTTTAACAAACCACCATAATTAATAATTAGGGTAGTTTTAATTAATTAGTAATTAATTAATAGGTCGCCAATCAACCCATAACACTAATGCATCAAACATATTTAAAATTTATCACACAAACAGAAGCACGCAAGCCAATAATAAACCCTTCCAGCCGAATAAACCACGCACATACACTAAACTCAAATAAAAATTCCTACAAATACTAATCCCGATCGAAGACAAACAATCGATGTGATTATTAAAGGCTTAGGAAAAACTTGGGGACTATATCAATTGGACACCTATATGGAGAAACTAGAAGTCGCCTGGTGTAATGAGTCAAAGTAAATGGACTCGCCGACCCGAGTTCAAAATCTGGACGATGTTGATTGTATCTCACATAGCATTAATAGCCTTGGAAAATATATGCTTCCAATTATTCTCCCTCTAACTATGGGTAGATAGTAGGACATACTGGGCTCCTTAAACTTGGATAGGTAACCAGTCTAGAAGGAAAACTCTGAAATAAACCTGTTAAATTCTACTTAATAAATTGATCTTCTGTCACATCCCACTCGGGCAAAGGGGGGTAGACACATACACACACACACATACATACATATATATATATATATATATATATATATATATATATATATATATATATAGAAACAAGCAATAAAGCTAGAGGAAAAGGGATCATCTTAGAGAAATGTTCCGTGGTTCCAACGCTCTTTAAACAATAATTTGCTGTCGTATATATATATACAGTATATATATATATATATATATATATATATATATATATATATATATATATATATATATATATATATATATATATATATATATATCAACCAAGTAAACATGTAGAATACAGACTACTGTAAAAAAACAAAACAAAACAAACAAAAAAACAAACCTGATATGGTTTAAGTTACATAAACTGCGAGAGCATTTAAGGAGTGGTTTCGTAATAATTCATTTTTTTCCAAATTCCAAGAGCATACAAATAACATAATGTTGTTGAAGTATTAAATAGTGGGAAAGGAATAGAACTAAAATAAAATAATGGATTCCAAAAGTAAGTGTATTACTTCAATGAGGATACTAAAATGTGTAATCTATGCTTAGAGGAGCAATTCTAGATAATATTTCAAAGAAAGTTGTTATTTACGTTAAAAAAAAACAAAAACATTTCGAAACTAATATCAGGATGTCTCGATTAAGCAAAATTCCCCCTCAGTCATTAGACTATAATAATTTACTTTGACCAGACACTCAAAATGAGTCCAGCCTCTTCAGATAGATTTTACAAATACAGGGAAAATATAATATATAAAATATTCACCAGAATTAAGCCACACGCCCACATAAGTAAACAATTTTTATGACAACAACAACAACAACAACAACAACAACAACAAGAAGCTTGAATTCTGGGATATGACATGCCAAAGGTATATAACGTAACCATTCATTCCTGTTTGTCAGATTTCGCATCAACCGAATAAATAAACTAAAAGAATGAATATAAAAATAAATGCAAAAATAATATATATATATATATATGTATTATTATTTATATTTTGCTTGAAGGCAATTACATATGAGGTACGGGTACGTTGAGTGAACAATAACAAACCAAGCCTATGCTTTTCGGCGAAGGGAATAAGATTGTTGGATGTTTTTTTTTTTTAGAAGCATTGTTGATTAAAGTATATATTATTATTTATGTTTTGCTTGAAGGCAATTACAATGCGTATGTCGCATAAAATTCGATAATTATAGAAAATAATCATGACAAGTGGATCTCGGCAAAGAATTGTTCGGTGTGTAGAACATCGTACAGACTGTTTCAACTTTATTAAGTCTCATCAGCGATGTATACTAACGATTTACCTAAGACAGAAATTGAAACCGGACTTCAGCAGGCATAGTCAGAGACTATACTGTTTTGGCCACGATACGCACTGGACAATCCTTGCGCCCCGTACCTCATATGGTAGAGGTGTATCAGTATAATTGACAGGTTAATCGTGGCTGAACCAGTATAGTGTCTGAATAATAAGCTGCACCTCTGTATATGGATAAGTCATTTTTTTAATGGGGACACCTGCTGGCGGTAGGACCCAACCGGTGGTGCTTAAGGACGGAAAGGTTGAGGTTCCTCTTCTGGAACTCTGGGGAGTGTGACGTACCCCTTCATTACTATTACACCCATGTCCATTCTGAACCGGAGTAGTAGTACCCGTTAAGGTCTCATCACCGGGTTAAATAGATCGAAGAATAAGTTTTAAAAATGTTTTTGAAATGAGTTTGTTTTCAGAGTACACATCTACATTGAACTTATTGAAGTTACGCATGGTAATTGATACACAGACTACATTGGAGTTATGAGACAATATGTGACATTCCTGTTATGAAGAAAGTTTGGAATATATGGAAAAGGGAGAGACCTACATGGAGTATTCAGAGATGGAGCGGAAGAAAGTTAGACTGCCAGCTTACAATAAAGTTTTTTTTTAATAAATTGAATACCAAGCAAGAATGAATAAAACAAACGCCTTCTGTATAAATTACCCTTGACGGGTTGACATGCCGTAAAATCCAGTCAACCAACAACTAATCATATAATAGTTTTAAATTAGGCACCTCATGTGGTGTAATGGTTAGCAAGCTAAATTAGCAGACCCTTGTTAGTGAGTTCGATTCTCATTGGGTACCCCGTACCTGTGGCCTTGTGTCACATCTAAACTACACTTAGTAAATAACTATACTAGTTTAAACAACAAAAATGCAGAATATAGCTCTCAACTTCTTTGTGTACTTATAATTTTTACAGTTATCTTTGTCTGAAAATGGTGATCTCTATGAATGATTAAATTTTCAAAAATCTTGGCGCAATTATTTTACAAGTATCTGATTGTAGTTTATTCAATTTGCTGACTTAGTCAGTTGCAGTTTGCTTTCACTCTTATTAGAGACTAAAAGTCCCTTTTTGCATATATTTGGATACATAATTAGATTCAAGATTAATCATTTCGTCACTGGCAGATTTCACATACTAATTACCTTGCTTTGTTGTATCATGTTTCTGTTATTCTTAATTCTAATTGATTTTCTTGGACTGCAAGTGTCACTTGTGTCCCGGCTATTTATGACTTACCGTCACCCGGTCATTTCGTTTGCAATTATTTTTATCATCTAATTTATTACTTTTCAAAGAGGTCAACTTTTGGACATTTGTCAGATATAGTGGAGTTTCTGTTCTTTTTTTAATTTTTTTTTTTGGTTTATTTTATATTTACACATTTATAATTAATGTTATCCCCATTGAATGACCATTTTAACATAGGGGTAATTCCATGTCAAATTATCCAGGCCATGTCACCCAGCTACTTCAATTTTTCTGAAATTTTGTCCAAGTGTGGATTATGATAAAGTTAGCCGATCCCAAAAATTTGGGCTTCCATACCAGAAATTAGCGCAGTTATGTCGATTTTTAGGTCTCCAAATTTGAGGGGGTCGTGAAAAATTGCGACCTTTTGTAATCTATTTTTGTCTGTGAAATGAGTTCTAAAACTTCCCTACTGCTGAAAATTGGTTTTTAAAAGCATTTTTGTCCACAGAATCCAAAAGTCTTAAAGTCAACCACTTTTCGGTTATTAAGGATTACTGATTTTGTCCTAGCAATATCAATATTCCGATGTGGCCTTGCGTCTACGACAATTTTTTATATTATTTTTTCACATATATTGAACATTATTTGTAAAAAATATAGTTTCATATTTGCTTAGAACCGAAGCTACATCATAAGTTAATATTTTGCAAATCAGAAATCATTAATAACTTAAAATTGGTTAATTTTAAGACTTTCGTGATAGCATTTTTGGATTCCCTCGGCTAAAATGCTTTTATAAAACAATTTATTTAGTGGGTTTTAGATTTTTATTCAGCTTTTCTTTTTCTTAAATGAGATGTTGCATGTCTAGTTTCAGTCTGTTTAAAAATGGACCAACGTTTCTGTTGGTGAAGCCCAAGTATGGGTACTTTTGACCTTCTTTTGTCATTTTCGAGTATGTAGGTGCTTTTATGGTTGGAAGTGCTAGCTTAGGTAGGCGCCTGCATATATGGGTCAAGAATGATCAGCTTGAATATTATTAGTATTGAATATTGATAAGAATACTTGAAATCATTTAACTCTATTTTTGAATAGTAGTAGATTTCGGGATTAAAACTGACTATTCTATAACGAATAAGACGGATAACGTGCGAAATACATACGCTGTACAAGAAACACGAATTCTTCTTGTAACTGCGTAGAATCAGCTGGTTTCTATTTATTTAAGTCTTTAGATATTATTTCAGGTAAAAATTGTACAATCTAGATTTGTAGGTGATACATTCATTGTGAGTTTTGTATTTCAGTAAAAAGAAAAATGAACAAACACAAGTTGGTGTTATACTGAAAGTAAGCACACCAAGAAATTTTTTTAAAAAAGCTGAGAAAAGAAAATACATTTGTGTAGAGAAAAGAAAATTAAATTAAATTATTAAAAACCGGATGAATGGAATACAGAAAAAAAAATAATGTCGGAATAAAGACATGTAAAATGAAGTGAATTAATACAGATATAACAAAATTAAAGAACAAGGAATTGTTGCTAAAGACTGGATGACAGATATGTGTGTAAAAGTAAAAATAAATGAAAAAGAAAACAAAGGAAAGAAACATATTAAACGTGACGTGTAAATCCCAAAGAAATTAAAGGAACAATTACTAAAATGATAAATTATTTTAATGAATTAATAAATAATATTTCAAATAAAATATTTAGACGTTTTTATTTATTTATAGAAAGACAAGACATGTGCAATGCAGCATCGACATGGAAAAGATATCTCAAATGAAAACTATTGAATTTCTTTGTCTTCACTTAGAATTTAGATCCATTGAAATCAGACAGAATCATTCTCTTAATCAGACATTCTTTATAATAATATAACTATTTTTATTATCATTATTATTTTTTTCGTCACGAAAAATATAAAACGACGAAATAAACTTAAGAAAACTGCAGAATAAACTTAATAAATACATCTTATTATAATGGAGAGTATGTAACTGTCTTTCTGTAATAGAAATTACGTCAACACTAACGTCACAATTTTCTTAGTTATTTAAGTTATATTCTCAACGATTATGAAATAGTCATTATTTAATCTTAATTTGCATCATTTATTAACGATGTCTCTATTAAAGTATAGCTTAGTCGGATTTGCTGCAAAACTGCCCATATTATTAATGCATCTAAAATTATGTTATATACCCCTAAGAAATAAAGATTTACATAGTATATGGTAGGAATAACTTGCATAATGATTTTACAAAACTCGTGTTTTGATAATTATTTGCTGTTACTGATTTCTAATATTATCATGTTATTTTAAAATGTATCAAAATCAATCCTATATATAATTTTATAAAAAAATGAATTAAAATAACATTGAAATGAGTGTAATATTTGTATATTTGCTCTTATTTAGTTTTGTTTGTCTTTCTAACTTAAAATATTATTTATTTACATTAAAACTTAAATGTTTTTGCGAGTATATTTAAAAAGTAGTCTACCGTGGATTTAATGCCTTCCTTAAGATAGTTTATACGACGAGAATAATCCCAAAGTGATGGTCTTCAAAATAGGACTCGGATTTGTATTACTTCTTATGGTGCCAACTATAGGTCAAATAGATGTATTCAAAATAATTTTTCAGTGGATGTAATGTCTTCTTTTAGACTGTTTATACAAGGGTAATCTTAAAGGTAAGATCTCCAAAATATGACCTGCAGTTATATTCCGTGTTACGGAATCAATTATGTATAAAATAGATACATATAAAAAGTAATGTACAGTTGATTTAATGCCTTTTTTCAGACTGATTATACGAAGATCATCAAACAGGTGAGGTCTCCAAAATATAACCTGGGTTTGTATTACCTGTTAGGGCCGAAATATAGGTAAAATACAAACCAACTGACTGTGTATATACGATCACCACAATTGAAGATGGTAGACTTAAACTTTTTTCCTAATTATGCCAAGTATTCACAGGATAGGCATTATGAACATTTTTCACAATCCCGAGTATTTTTTTCCTTCTATCACTGAAACTAAATTTACTAGCCTGAGTCGCTTCGTTCACCGATAATTTCCCGTTTTCGATAAATCTCGAGTACTTTTTTTTAAACAATTGTGATACGTTTTAGTTACGATTTTCAAAATATAAAAATTCACTTTACAAAATTAATGCTGTGAGAAATGTAAATAAAACAGTTTTTGACATAACTACAAATAAAACTAATAAACTTAGATTTTTCTTTTACTTATTCCTTCAATTATGTATACATATATATATGTGTTTGTGTGTGTGTGTGTGTGTGTGTGTGTGTGTGTGTCTGTGTGTAATGCCTATACCGAGAATACTCGGGATGATAATAAAATGATACATTTCAAACCCATATTACTTTAAAAATATGGATAATTCTATAATAAATATTCTCAACTTCACTCAATCAAATGTAAAAGAGTTAATTAAACACATAAAAAAGTAAAAGTAAAGAGGTTAAACAGATAGACTACATCTGCTATATTCTCGTATGCTATAGTTTTTGTTTTTGAAAGTGACAGTAGACTCAGGCTAGACGAAAACGTCTCAAGTAAACATCTGCTTGCGCATATCCACTGTATATAAAGCAATTTTTTTGTCAGAGAAAGTTTTTAAACTTTTTTAGCTTTTAATGGCCCGGTCATCGATCCTGAATTGATAAATAAAATCCAAACGCGATGGTTAAAGGGTGATAAGTAAAATGTATTAGCTACCTGGTTTAAGGTGCCGGCTCTCAAGTAAAAAGTAACCGATAATACATAAGGGTTATAATAGTTAATATATATTGTGCAATGTATGATATGAATCTGTAATAATGTAATAGTTAATATATATTTGGAAGAAAGTAATATGAAACATATAATATATGTGTGCTCTAAGATACAGTCTGTTCGACGTAAACCAAACAAAGAAGCTTTGGTATCTTAAAATTATAATATCCATCTTTTTTTGATAGAGCGCTGCCTTCAAAATCAAACCAGTCCATTCCAGCTTTTGATATTTCTTATCAATCATAAGATAAATTGTATTGGGTCTAGCTCAGTCGGTAGACTAGGAAACACAAGGTTCCGGGTTCGATACCGGCTCTCGGTAGGAGTAGCACAGGGATCTTTGCGGTAAAGCGATTAGCTGATGGTCGATGTGGCGCTCTGCCTCAAATGTTAAAACAATATATTTGCTCTATCGCTAGTGAAAAGGGGATATACTCCCTCACTGTTTGGCTGATATCTACTTTAGGTCACTCCGATGATTTTCTGGTACAAGGTGGCTGAATTGGCCAATCAAAAACGCCCGAACATGTATTAATTTGCTATTAAAAGCGTTGATAAATTGTCCTGAATTACCCGATGGAAGACGATATAATCTCTGATGATTATACAACTCTACTTCAAGACGTGATAAACTCTGATACAACTCAAGACAGATCTGCGGACAAGGATTAAAACGGATACTACATTTTCTATTTAAAGAAGGATCAAACTTTATGCCACAAGGGATATCCACTGTAAACCTGGTTTCACCTTCAACCCTGAAATGGCCACACAGAATTTTTCTTCTTCTTAAAAGCCTGTTGGCCAAAATATGGTTAAGGCTTTTCGCTAGAACCCAAATTCGGATATTCTTAAATAGAGTATTTTTAAGAAGGCGAGTGGGTAAAAATAAATGTGAATTATTTATTTCCCCGAGTGCCCAATTGCAAAGCGATCAAGATTATGAGCCTAGAGAGCTTGTCACCAAAAGAACGAGCTGACTAGATTGCGTAACACAAAGTGAATTGCCTAGTCTCATTTGTTTTGTTTTATTTTTACGGCATATGAAACTCAGTGGATTATTTAATGCCGACAATATTTTGAAATAAATTAATTCTTAATGGATGCTGAATTTTTTATAAACTCATGTTTTCGTATTTAACCCATAGATGGTACCTGGGAGCAATGGTGATAAAGGGGTGCTCCACATTCCACATACCTCCACAACTGAAATCTCACCATCAGATAGAGTTTAACGTCATTCCTAGGACATGAAGACACTCAGTCACATCCTGCTAGGACACATATGATAAAAAGGGTTGAGGCTTGCCATAAGGGCAATTGGTTCGGGCCAATCGTATAGGTGCTAGGGCATGACGCGACCAGCCGATTGATCGAAGCGGCCTCTCCGACCGACCGTCTAGCCTAAGTAAGGGTTTAACTGGAGTGTTACATGTCATGGACAGCTCATCCACCAGGTTTCCATCCTTAAGCATCACGGGTCGCCACCCACGACCAACAGGTGGCCCCATTTTTCTTACCACTCTGCATCTGGTGTATTCTAAATCCGCAGCCGACAGGGTTGCATAATCTCGTATAGCGGTAGCAGTCTTTTAATAAATCACAATTCTCATGCATCTTTTTTTGCGAACATGGTCATGGGAAATATGTATTAATATTGTTTGCTCTGTAAATGTTCATACAAATGTTGGCACTATTTTCCGACCATATGACATTTAGGCACCCCTTTTTTATCTCGATTCAGTAGGATATGTATTTCATTTACACTGTCAATATCCGGTTGTTCGTTAGGGGTTAGGGTTAGGGGTTAGAGTTAGGGTTTAGTTTTAGTATTTAAAAAAATCTAAAAGTCGTCTGTTAAAAACAACCGGATATTGACGGTGTAAATGAAAAACATGTCATTCTGAATCGAGATCAAAAAGGGGTGCCTAAAGGTCATATGGTCCCTATTTTTAAACAGTACATATGTGTATTAGGGTAAGTAAAAGTTTGAACTGTAATGTCTCCCATGTGGTGAAAGATGCACATTGACATAAAGAATTACCACACAAAATATTGTCTTTCAAAACGTTGCCTTGGTTTGAGAAAATAGATTTCCATCTTTTAAATTATCACTGTTAAAACTTACTTATGAGTTAAAAAGCAGCATATCGGAAGTTTCGGTTGTGATGGCGCTATACATTTAATTTGAGTTCTAGTTATAACATTTCATTTGTTTCCTTTAAAATGACAAGCATTTCTGTTTTAAATATTGAAATCGCTAAATTTGTTAACTAATTTCAAGGTTGGATATTACGAAAACGAGGAGTTTTGCTGCATTTTAGTAGACGATATTTGATGCTATATCTTCAAGCAATCGTGCAAGTACGATATCTAGTTTTTTGATATCAGTATTCATTATACCAACACACAACTTTTGTTGTTTGAGAGAACTTGATATTCATTTAAATAGTGTTATCATTACTTATTATTTCGTCTTTAGTCTTCATCTAAACAAGCAGGGAAATTCATGACGGCATTTCAATCCAATAAAGTTAGTTTCATTTCTTATGTTACTTAATCTTCTTCCTTTTATAAAACTTCATATGAAAGTTTTATGTGTTAATCATAAGAGTTTGTTTTCAAATTATAAAAGGGGAATATATGGGGCGAAATAGACCTTCGAATCAATAAGCTCCCGCCGAGGGGGAACCAAAAACAAGCGAGTTCTCCGTCTTCTCACAAGCTATACCCTCTATTGGTCAACACATTCTTCGTCTAGCAGCTGGAAAATCCGTCGTCGAGGTCGAAATAATCTTTAGCAGTTCAAAATCACATTTCCTATTTTGTTTTGTTTCTGTTCGACTAAAATCCATTTCTTTACTGAAAAGCGCTTCGTCGTCGACTGCTTTTGCTTCTACTGCTGCTGACTGCTCAGCGCTCGGCTCACTTGTTATTTTATGGGCATATTAGTCAAACATCCGGGCATATCAGTTGAACCTCGCGTCCGTCCAGTGCCCAAAACGCATTTGTTTTTGCATGCGGGAGGACGCGAGTTCGATCCCTACAGGCAAGACAATGTCTTGCTCTTTTTCCTTTCTCGTTCTCCGTCAGACAAATTAAACGTGCCAGCTTGGTTTGATTATTCATTTAGTAGATATGTATCACCCCAATTATATTATTTCACTTTCAAAGCAACGACATTAAGTTATATGGTAAATCCAAGCGGAAGCGCGTGGTGTAATGGTTAAAGTCATGGGAAATGGACTCGTTGCCCCGAGTTCAAATCCTGGATGTGGTAATTGCATTTCACTTAGCGCTAATACCCTTGGAAAATGTATTAATCCTTCTCTCCCTCCAGCTATGGATAAATAGTAGCGCAGACTGAGCACTTTAACCTTGGTTAGGCAATCGGTCTAGGAGAAGGAAAACTCTGAATTCAAACCTGTTGAACTCCGCTTAAGAAATTGACCTTACGTCACATCCTGCTCGTGCGGAGGGGTTGGTAAATATATATATATGTTAAATCCATTTGGTGTGTTTGGAGATGCTTTATTAATTTTACTATTACCACTGGAATATGTTTCAATGCTTTTTCTTTTCGATTATAAAAATGAAAGATCAAGCTACCCTTATGTGCACACACATATAAGCACGAAACATTCACCCAATATTGACATGAGAACAGATGTCTGCATTCTTTTAAATATCTTATAACATATTGTAATGAAACTTAAGAGTTTTTATTCACATGTAAAAACACAGTAAATGCTAAATAGATTACCAGTCTGCCATTACAGGGTTTAAAAAATTGATATGTATTGATAACTTTATCGTAGAAATCTCTTCCTCAGTGAAAGCACACCCTATCGACTGGGGCTCTAGAATACACCGATTACATTTATGCAGAGGGTTAGGCCACGCACAAAAGGGGTAATACCACCCAAAAGAGGAGTGTCCTAGGTATGACATTAAACTGAAACTGATGGTGAGGTTATATTTCTGGATATTCTTTTGGTGTGTAGAGCCCTTTCATTGCCATCACTCGCCAACCCTCTCTAACCCGAAGCAATAACACATGTTACGGTGCCATGTTTTTGTTAAATATGACTGTGAAAAAATCATAGGTATTTGATGGCACTACGTACAAAAATAAACGCTGAATGCAATGTGTATCCACGTGTTGACAAGAAAACTGCATATGATCGTGTGTCCGCACTCCTGAAGATCAGTGAGGTGGGGAGTACAATACCATTACTTCACTGCAACCCAACGTTGTAAGTTCTAGCTGGGTCCCATATACCTGGGAAATAAATATTTTATTCGATATTACCGTGTGCAAAACAACACACGAGGCACAACCACTCAAAACTGTATATATAACCGTACAATTAATGCTATTACTTAATGTTTAGGTATAAATAACTTTAGATGGGTTGAATTACCTTTAAAATCAGACAATGCATCAAGCTAGCAAGAAATCTATGAACCCCATACATAATTAGTATTGTTTCCACATGCATAAATATTCTTGTAATTTATGTTGTTGTATATATAATTTATATAGTTTATTTGTAAACGATAGTGGTAAGATTGGGGTACTTACTACTCGCATAAATCTCCAAATGGGTTTCAATGGGCTCATTAGCCTTGGTCGAAAACCCATCAACTCAAGGAGAAGTCCGACACAGAATCTCTGTCGCCTTCAAGGAAAGGCGAAGGGAGTAAACCCCGAAAATAAATCAGGAGCTGGAGTCCCTAAGGTGTTGTGATGCTGAAATCCAGTGCTACCCATTAATTTCCGCGACACTACCGTTGCCAAATTGCATTGGTCCCTTACCTTTCCTTTGGATCACAGCAGCAGTGTGTAGAGGGGGGATTTGCAGCACGGGCAACAGCTCACCCTCTATAAAAAAAACCCGCTCAGGCTATGTAGTTCAAGTTAACAAAAATCCTGACACTACTATATCGTCTCTCGTAGACGGAAGGATGCCAACATGACATGATAGTTTATTTGAAGCCATAGAAAAACAGAAGTGTCTGTATATTCATTTATATTTATCAAATATAGGTTATTTTATGTGATTGCACAGAAAAAAATACAAAAACATAATCTTTTATAGACTCATCATAACTTATTCTTCTGTTTTTACTCTTTATCTAAACAAGCATTGAAAATTATGACGGCACTTCAGTCCATCAGATCTACTTTCCTTTCATTTCTTATCTTACTTAATATTCCTCCTTTTAACTCTAGTGAACATTAGTGTTCTCTTCAAATATAAAACTTCGTTTTGGAAAGTATGTGGTAAGCACGAGAGGTTGTTTTCATATCAAGATTAGTTTGATTATATATTAGTATTTATGTATCACCCCTATTGCCTCATTGCACTTTGAAAGCAACGCCATTAATCTATATGTTTAAATCGATTTGGTTGTTTGGAGATGATTCATCTATTTTTCTATTATCACTGGAATATTGTTCAATGCATTTTTTTCGATTATGTCCATGATGGTAAAGCTTGCATCTCTGTTAAAATTGTGTCCATCGGGCATAAATGTTGTTCTAAAGTATTAGTTTGTTGTAATCTAAAGATTTAATTTGTGTTTATACTTATTTAATTCAAAGTAAAATGGACATGAAGTCAATGGCACTTAATTTGAGAATCATATAGGCGAGAAAGCCGACGTCCAGTATATTCGATACATGTTACTCCAAGGAAGCGTACAAAAGTCGTAACGTTGCACGAGCACACAGGCAATTCTTACGGATATTCTAATAACTACGGAAGTATTTGTTTGTTTTAATTAATTTGCGCAAGGGTGTATTTGTCATATAAAACAGAAGAAAATAACGTATGGTAAATTTAATTCTAACTAAAATTTCAAAAATGTTTCCTATTTGGTCCAATTTCTTTTGTTTCTTTTTTTTCACTTATTGCAAATTCATAAAATTCTAATATTTTTGAGGCTAACTGTGCATCTGAATCTTTCAAAGAGACTGTTTTAAATATGTAATTTGTGTCAAGTTTTAATATATAAAAATCTTTTAATAAACAAATTTAATATAAAATTGTATTAATGTAGATATTTATCAATCCCTCCACACGAGCTGGATGTGACACAGGACCCTTCATTTAGGCAGAGTTTAACGAGTTTGAAATCAGAGTTTTTTCTTCTCTTAGACTGGTTACCTAACCAAGGTTAAAGATCCCAGTCTGTCCTGCTATTTACTCAGGTCCATCACCTACGACTCGAGCCATTACACCACGCACCTCCATAAATTGTAACAGAATATGTCTTTAAATATTTTTTCATCCTATAGCTGTAATGTTTTAGAAATTCTTCATTAGTGTATGATGATTTGTGGATGTTATGAAAATAACATACCTTGAAACTCAAAGATTGCGCGGACGAGTCTGGCTTGCAGGGTCATCGCGGGAAAGAAATATGGCTGCTGTAATCACTATATTTAACGATGGGCGATCTCGAACTAGCGAGAATGGGATTGCACGTATGCAAATTCTCTCAAGATCGGGCGTGCATATAAGCATACGGCGATGGCCAGAGGCAGCGTCAAACGATTTCGTACGACGACTACGAAAAAAGCATTAGCAGTAGCATTTTGGCCCTTGCGACGGGTGGACGAGGCATTTCGAGATAGATTTTGATTGTTGGTGAGCAGAGTGCAGCATAGTTGGGAGAACATTATTACTAGAGGTTTTACACTCGCACTTCTGTACTTGATATTCTTTCAGCGATGCTCTGATGATTAAATAAAGGAACTTCCAAACAAATAAAAATGACATAATTACACAACATAATAACGTCTTTTAACTACAGTGCCATTGCCAAGATATTAAATATTCATATCAATACCACAGGATCGATTATCCTGAAGTAGAACAATTTTGGCACCACCAAAAACATTCATCAATCTTACACTCATCGGTGGTCACCTGACTGAGACACTAGTGACTAAATTATCATACGATAAGAATATAGATATTGTTTACAACATAAAATTGTAGTCACTGGTATAGTAACTCGGTAACATTTTTTCTTTTCTTTTTGATATATCCGGGTTAAGGGATATATTATGAAGTTGTAGTAAGGTATATTATCGCAGTCGTAGCTGGTCCGTCGAGTAGCAGTAATAGCAGTTGTTGTGGTAGTCTTGCGAGTAGGCTAGTAGGCGCTTGTACCACCACAGTGTCGAATATTTATAGAGGACACTATCCAATCAGATTATAGTGAGGGGGTACCTAGGTATTTACATATTCATTACATCATTTTTGTTAGACTATAGACCTGTCTATTGTCACACAGGTGATTAAACATGTTAATATTTCTACGGCGATACCTATTGACCAATTAATGTATTCCTTCCAGAGCCAAAAGACACCAAATTAAAGAGGTAGCCTTGACACAAAACTGCATTTAGTAGTAAGACTTTAAGTCTGGAGTTGTAAGGACTCGCAATTATACTTTCTTGATATTTACTACGAAGTTCAGTGACACTCAGTGTGGAAGTACGTATTATACTCCCATCTATGGTTTAAATAGATCTGTGAGCCATTCAAAAATAGATAGGATATATTTTGCATTATATAATTGTGTGAAAATTAAAAATTATTATTATTGAACGGAAACATTTTCCCAGAAAACTTATATTTGTGTGTATTATTATTAGTATTAGATAGAGATAGTTATATAAGTTATATAAGTATGCAAGTTAATGTATTAAATTTCGTAAAAAACACCCATAATGGATTGATGTGCCGTTAAATTAATTAGTCACACACACAAACACACAACACACACACACACACATATATATATATATATATATAATATATATATATATATATATATATATATATATGCATATATGCATATATATATATATAATATAGAATGAATAGATAATAAATAAGAAAAGTATTGGCATGAAAAGGTGCTCAGTGCTAATAAAGCAGATCATATTTATAATCAATAGTAATGATATTATGGATGATTTGGACTCATAACTTAAAGTTTCATGGTTATGCAATCCTCAGATGCGTCAAATGGTTGAGATCTTAAAAACCTTAAGATTTTTAAGATCTCAACCGACTCATCTGAGGATTGCATAACCATGAAACTTTAAGTTATGAGTCCAAATCATCCATAATATCATTACTATTGATTATATATATATATATATATATATATATAATATATATATATATATATATATATATATATATATATATATATATATATATATATATATATATATCAGTCATTAGAGCATCCGACTAGGAACCACAAGGTTCCTCGTTCGACACCGGCACTCGACAACTCAGCGTTTGAGATCTACTGGGATCTGTTCGGTAAAGTGATGTGCTGATGGTAGGTGTGGCGCTCCACCTCAGACGCAAAACAATCTCATTGGTTTATCGCTAGGGAAAAGGGAAAGATCCCCTCACTGTATGTCTGATACCGACTTTAGATGAACCCGAAGACTTTACTTACTTATATATACATATATACATATATCATAGAAAGGAAGTCAGAACTCAACACCGTAATTCCATAATAAATTTATTTCGACCAAAGATTTAAAGATTCGCTGTATTTATACATACTGGATCATACAATATTGATACATTGTATCTTAGAAATCACATATAGAATCATCCCTTACTGCCAAGTTTTGGATAAATCTCATATATACATATATGTACACAGACACACATACATACACACACACACATATATGTATATGTATGTGTATGTGTGTGTGTGTATAAGCGATTATGTATAAAGATGCATCTACAATGCTACATAGTTTATTATAATATACATGTTCTAAATTATATTTTTATAGGCTTTACTTGAATTATTTTGAGACACGAAGACTATTTTTATCTTTTGTTTGAATTTGTTTTTCTTAATTTGCTGGGTTAGGGGATAGGGATTTCTTCTAAGCAGAACTCTAATTATTTGTTACATAAATAAACCTCCCTTATCTATATACCTACTGTTTTCAGTGTTATACTTTTATTTTATCGTTTAACTCCAACTGAAATGGAATATCTTTGCAGACCGTAATGGAAATGTAAAATGTAAATATAAGAAACAAATTGTTTATGTATAGGATGAAAGACAATAGTTTTTTTTATCGACACCAGGGAGAGTAGTGTGTTTCACAAGACTTAAATATAAAACTTAAGAAGAAGAAAAAAAAGACTCTATGCTCTTCAAAGAGAACACAGAAAATATATGTATATATGAGAGATATTTCGAATATATCAGATATGTCCTATATTTTATATCATTCTGTTTTTTTTTTATCTACAACAAAACTGCGATAAACTTCAGTATATAATCTGAATCTAGAATTATGTTTCTGTGCGATTTTTTTCTTCAAGAATATGATATATTAAATTGATACAAAATTATTATTTGTAATAATAAAGGTTCTGGGCATGACACTAAACAGTGTTCAGTCATGATGCTAAAGTCTCTACGGAGGAGTGTAGAGCCATCTCTTTGTCGTCAACATTTCCAACTCTACTCCGAACAATGAATACCTTTTTTTCATAAAGAAATAAATAAGCCGAGTGTTTTCTATGGCCATTTTTGCTGCTGATTACGATTCTGATGAGATCATTGACATAGGATGTAATTTTAGGTTGGTTCCGTGAGGACTGTCATAATGGCAGCTGGAAATCCTTGTTTTTGTTTAAGAAAATATGGTTATATAAAGTAAAGTAAAGTCGACGGGCCGGCCTAAAGTCGGTATCAGCCAGTCAGCGAGGGAGTCTATCCCCTTTTCAATAGCGCTAGACCAAGGAGATTTTTTGGCATCTGAGATGGAGCACCACACCTACCGTCAGCTCCTTACTTTACCGCACAGATCCCTGTGCTACTCATACGCTGAGTTGGCGAGGACCGGTATCGTACTAGGAACCTTTTGGTTTCTAGCCGAACGCTCTACCGGCTGAGCTAACCCGGCTATATAATGGTGTAATATTTCTTATCATAGGTTTTCCTAGTCACAGGATATGAAAATACATTAATTTTATTGATTTAACCAACTCTAATTTCTTTATAAGTAAGGAGCTGATGGTAGGTGTGGCGCTCCACTTCAGACGAAAAAACAATCTTCTTGGTCTATCGCTAGTAAACAGGGGATAGACTCCCTCGCTGATTGGCTGATAATGATATGAGGCCGCCCCGACGACTTTACTTTTTTAAAAATTTCTTTATTATGTAAAAGAAAATTGTAAATTATAATAAGATTAGTGACGTTTTGTCCCAGAGATATCACCAATTGCACATGAAGTTAACTTCCACACATAAGGATGTGACACATAGATTTGCCCTGATTTACCAAACTGGAATTCACGATTGTCAGAGATTCATAGTGTTGTGCCTCTCTGTTACCATTATCATCTAGCTCCAAAAATTGTTTGTTAGCATCCATAACTTTCTCCGTTACTGAGGCCTTTAGCTATTCGATCACATTCGGCCCACCCTCTCATTTTACATCCTTTAATTCATTGAGAACATTCAATTTGGGTTCAAAGAAATACGTCAACCTAGTTCAATTTCTATCAAGTGGCATAACACTGGGGTCCATTTCATCAATGCCCGAAATTGTATGAAATGGAATATGATGATGTCTCCCATCGTCCTGTAGATTTATGGACACGGGACAAACAACTCATGCTGAATTTACAAACGGCAAACACCAACTTGTTGCTGTTTCTATCAACTATGTCATCATAGAAAACTTGTATATGCTCTTGACTTGCCCCTAATAACTTTGCCAGTTTTGCAATACGTACAAATCTGTTTGATACATACCTTTTGACCCCTCAAGTTGAATGTTGTTTCTTTCCATCTACTCTATATAATCAATAACAATATTTTAATCCCAATCTTCTGCTCAGTGTCTTTGTAGATATTGTCGATGGCATGGTCTACAAATAATATGATATGAGCACAGCATAGTACTTGCTTATCAAGATCTACTTCCAGGCTATCAAGCAATATTTTGCAGTTAATTACTTGATAAGGCATTCAAAATTCAATTTTATTTTTAAGGTCATAAACAGAGCATATACCAGTTCAGTTCGTAAGCATTAGCTTTTGCCTCGACCTCCCTTGAGTGGCTTGGATTCTCACCATAGACAGTTGTGAGTGACGTTCTCGCACCAGAATCTTCTATATGGTTCATTTTGACATCGTAGTGACGATGGACAGCTACCTTTGAAGTGTCATCAAGACCTGATGTAATGACTACGACTAGCTTGTTTCACAATTGTTGTGCAACATGTTCAAGATTCAGGTAAGATACATGTTCTTGATAATGCATGATCTTTGGACAACTGGGGAGAACTCTATAAATATCAAAACTATAGATCTTAAATTCTTCATCCCTGTCGTCACTACTACACAGCTTGTGATCTGATTAACAGCCTACATTTATGCCATTTAGAATGAATGTCCACCTTTAACCAAATATCATATTAGCTACACTGGCAAATATTCTGCAAAACTTAATTTGGGAAGTTGTGAATTCTGAGAAACACTGGACTAAACAGCGAATTACAGGTTCATTGAATGCTCTGTGTCCATTCATAACCTTCACACCCAGGGAATGCAAGAGCACAATTAATGGCGGTGTCATTTTTCTCAACCTGTGAAGAACAAATTTTTCTATCCTGTCCTGGAAATACATTTACTTTCACAGATACCAATGCGGCTTTCATCATCAATTGATCTGATTTTAACTGATTTTTAAGGTTTGTCTGTTTAGTATCTTGTGTAGGGTTTTATTAGTGTTGAAGTGCCTATCGATCAGCTTAAGGAAATAGTTAGCTAAGTTAACGTTCGAAAACTTACAGAAAGGGGGATTGAACCAAATGGCCCTCCTTCTCCTGTTTTTTGGTGATCTATTGTTGGGGTTTCTAGATTTGTCTTGGTATGTAAGTTTTTGTGTGAAGCCTATTTTTGCAGGGTTTCGTCATTTTTCCTTTCCTCAAATATTTGCTGATAGTTTGTTTATCCTAGTGTTAACTGCGTTTGGATATATATATATATATATATATATATATATATATATATATATATAATATATATATATAAAGAAAGAAAGAAAGAAAGTATATGGTAAACTTACATAGGAAAGAGGATGATAATTTCTCTTACAAACAAATGACTAAACTATTATTTCCAGTAAATATATGTTTGTTTGTAAAGTTCAGATTTATTTCTTTGTTTAATGGCACATCAACCTGCGCGGCTGATTTAATGCTTATTAATGTATGGTATGTGTTAATACCTTGGGACGAGGGTCTCCAAATCTTTTCCATGAGTATTAGTCGTAGAGTGAACGTATCAACACAACTGCAGTTTTAACTCGCTTACTACGATATTGCATTTCTTCAAGTTAGCCACCACTCCACCGAACCCCACCTGTTTATTTTTTTTAAATGTATATAATAAGTATTGCACCTTTTAAACATTATTGTAATTAAAAATTTCAATTAATTGTACTAATAAAGTGTATAAATGTATCGTTGTCTTTTTGATCAATTGATAACACTATACATTATTAAATACGTACAAATTGGTAATTGATTAGAAAAAAAACAAAACAAATTGATTGCTAATATAACGTTCTGTTTACAGATGTTTGAGCTTGAATTAATATCCTAATCAAATCCTGGTTTGGTTTGTTTTCCTTGTTTCATGACATACGGACTGATATGAAAGAAAATGTATGATATCTAAAATGTATTTACAGTTTTAGAATCAGGAATTATAATAAAGGTTTTCTAATCCTCCACATGTATTTACCGAATGCCTCCACCGGGCTGTGACACAAAGTCGATTTTAAGTGGAGTAAAGCTGGTTTATATTCACAGTTTTTCTTCCTCTAGACTGGTTGCTTAACAAAAGCTAAATAACTGTCTACCCTATTGTAGAATATCTAGGATTCTGTTTATATTTGGTTTTTTTTAATTCAACTGGCAAAATCCTTCCAACTTCTTTTAAAATCTTAAACAGTGGGTCATTGCATAAAGTTTTCCCCTCAATGATGCCAGAATGTTCAGCTATAATATATGTGCCTTATCTGTAATTAATTCATGCCATTATGGCAGCCATAATATTAGTCATTAACATCTATAGATATATAATTATTCTTGCAGGTATTGTTAAATACCTCGGAGCCTTCTTTCTTCATGATCTTCAGTTGTAGCCATCCAAGTCTTTTAGTAATTTTTTGTAGAATTATCCAATATTTTTAAGCCAAACGCTTTCAAACATTTTCTCTGATCGTCCTTGGAGGGATGGGGCGGTGTTAGCTGTAGTGTTTGTCGTGTTTGTTTGAATAAACAATGAAAAATGAATAGATAAATATATATATTTACCAAACCCTCCGCACGAGCAAGGTCAATTTCTTAAGCGGAGTTTAGCAGGTTTGAATTCAGATTTTTCCTTCTCCTAGACTGGTTACCTAGCCATGGTTAAAGAGTCCAGTCTGCCCTGCTATTTACCCATAGCTGGTGGGAGAATTGGATTCATACCTTTCCCAATGGTATTAGCGCCATGTAAAATTCGTCGAGGAATTGAACTCGCGTTGACGAGTCCATTTCCTACGACTCTAACCATTTGACCACGCGCTTAGCTCCGTGAACAAATATTAAGGAGGGTGATCTAAGTTGATTGCAGGCGTGTTTGTGGCTGATAAGGCATATTTGGGACAGACAGGCACGGTCTCAGAGACGTTACATCTCTTTTTGGTACCCCTATGGCACGATGGCTCATAGGGTTCATCGAAGTGTGTCATCTTGAGTAGGTAAGAAATCCTCAGTCGTGAGAAATATCCTTCCCAGTGTAGCTGGTATTTTAGTAATATGGCCGCGATGCTGGTAGTATTCACCCGTTCATGTACTGCTAAGAATAAACACGAAGTGAATATCATTTACGTGTGGATATTCAATAGTTTTTGCAAGGGGTAACACAATACCCTAGATTGCCATGAAGCGAGAAGAGAACGCATATTCAAATTCTTTGTCAGCAATCCAAGATGTAAAAAAAAAGACTGCCATTAACATAATTAGTTTAATTATCTTTTTTCCACATCCTTTTCACCATGTCAGTTTTATATAAATCGTTAGTGACTAGTTAGACGCTTTTTTGACAATTAACATTTTCTTATAATCTGTTAACACGACTAGAAAGAAGCCTATAAAATACGATCAACATAAAGGTAAACAATTCATATCCCCGATAACGGCCCCACTTTCAAGGAAGTGACGAAATCTGCACGAGAGAACAAGATATTAAAATACTGAAGATACGCTGCTAACCCTATCAGTACCAGCTGTTCTTCCTCATCTGAAAAACAATCTAAGATTATCTCGACGAATCCGAACAGACATTGAAAAACAAAACGTATTTTCATGAATATATACGTCTTCATTTAATTTACAATGTTGGTTTGAATTAAATGATAACAGTATAATGTCAGACTTAAAATAAATTAAATACATTTAAGTCTGTTTAAATTAGTCTTTATGTTTCTATGCTCGACTGTGACAAGGTATCAAGCGAATTCAAACTAAGGTCGCACTATTACTTTCCGTTTCGGACTAATACACTAGGCTAAGGCTCGAACCCCCTCATAATCGCAGATATGGTTCAAATAGTACGACTAGCTCAGTCGATAGAGCATTCACATGGAACTTCTTGGCTCCAGATTCAATACCGGTTATGGCAAGCTCAGTTCTTGAGTTGCACAGCTTGGATATGTGCAGTAAAATGGGGGACTGATGGCAGGTGTGGCACTCCAAGTAAGACACATAATCAATCTTCCTGTGTAGTGTCAGTGAAAAGGAGTTAGTCACCCTCACTCTCCGGCTAATACTGACAATTGGCCATTCTGTCAATTTAACTTTTTTTTTTACTTCCTTTTCGTCTACAATGATGGCTTTTCGCAGAAAACAAACCCTGAAGTTTGATGTACCATTAAACAAATAGACCAAATCAAGCCAAACACTTATATCAACAGACCTATAAGAATATGTGGGGATTAAAATAAAATTTCAATTAAAAAAGTGACAAACTCGCATGAGCCTTCACATCGGACGAACCTTCGGAGCATGTGCAGGAAAAGGAGCCACTTCCATGATAATATCTCGACCATTCGAACTTAGGCCTTAACTGAGGTGAGACACGACTACTGGCCAGGAAGGAATATCCGTACCACATGGTGGCTATGACCCGTAAATAAAGCCTAAATCCTATAAAATACCTTTTGTCTTTGTATTTTCCTGTTCTTTCCTTGAATTCCTTTTCAGCACGACCACCAAATAAAATGGGGTTGAAATAAACCCTAGGAAGACGCACCAAGAATAACCAGCTCCCTTTTAAACCTAAAACATTAAACTTCTTGCAACCCAACAAATTCACCTTGATAGATATTTTTTTTTAAATGTAATATGATTTAAAAAATAATTCAAAACAAATTATCTCTATCGGAAATGTAATTAAATGAAAATTAGTAAATTGATGGATTCATAGACTGTATATAAAAACATTTATTATATGTTTGCTTAAAATGAATCAAAACATTTTTACAGTGTCGAACTTTTGCCAGTCAGTTGATTTCAAAACGGATGTCGATGTACATTTTAACAATAGTTAAAAAGAGAAGAAATTAGTTAATTGGTAGTTTTGCTTTGCGACACATCAACCTTTTCCGGGTCATTTAATGCCGAAAAAATAATGGAGTAATGGCGATTTAGAGGCATTCTACACTTAACATATCTTCAGAAGTGAAACCACACTATCAGATGTGATTACGGTTACGAGAACAAACAGATAACGACAATATATATATATATATATATATATATATATATATATATATTATATATATATTTATTTATTTATTTAAGAAATGGATATAAAGTAACTTACTCGAGTTTCATCATCTGAATCGTCAGGGTTACAACCGCTGAATTAATCGCGTCCCAACAGACATACGTGTTATCAACTGATATTAATCGAAAACTCGATTAATTCAGCGGATGTAACCCTGACGATTGTGATGATGAAACTCAAGTAGGTTACTTTATATCCATTTCTTAAATAAGTTTTTCTCTACATTGTATTGAGATCTTTATATTTGTTTTTTCACGGTCTTAATCTCTGGATCCTGTGCGCTCCCAACGATCATACCCGTACCCAACGGTAAGCCACTACTCATATATATAATATATATATATATATATATATATATATATATATATATATATACATTCACTGTTACTGCAAACATTATGAAGATTTGATTTATATTTGCGAAGATATTTAAAACATAAAATAGCATTAATATTCTGTTTAAAAATGTTCGTGAATCTCAAAGTTAAATACTTAAGACAGAGATTGGTTGGTGTTTGACTTAATTGTAAATTACGATAATTAGAACCAAATGAAGTAGGAAACATTGATTAGATTTAGGATTAGAATATGTTTTGGGATGTTTTTTATATCATTTGTGCACCTAGAAAAAAGCCTTTAGGTGGCAAAGTTGGATTCTCTCAGCTTTAGAATAATATATATATATATATATATATATATATATATATATATATATATATATATAACGTCTTGCTGAACAAGAAAGAGATCTTTTTTCTTAAACATCCTTTTTTGTGCTTTGCCTTCCTCTTGTTACGTTATGAGTCTTATGTCGAATGGAGCGATGATGTGTTGATAGTAACATAATTATTTGTATACTTATCTCAGGACCGGTACTGCATTGAAGATGCCGGAATCATTTTGCCGTGCCGATGCTGGAGCTGGTTGGCAATTCCTTGTTGTTTGTAGTCTCGAAACCATTTGGGGTGCTGGCGGACACCTTGTCTTGTGCCATTTATATATTTTAGTAATGACACTAGGCAACTTCTTTTCTCGTGAGACATTTTATTTTCCCCAAGCCAAAAACTGTCGAGAGCAAAAGCATCATGTATCACTCTCCTAATGCATCGTACCCGACTCATCCGCAAACTCTCTTTTTACTCCTCCTCTATCCCACTTCGAGACGTCTCACTTCTCGATTTCTAGATTACACTGGTTTTCAAAGAAATTGAGGCAAGCACAAAAATAGCTGTTTTGTCCTAATTTGGGGGTGCTGAATTCAGATTTGAAATCCGTTTTTACTCATCATCTCTAGTTTTTGTAGATATGCATACTGTACATTTTGTACACATACTGTACATAAAGGCGTATATGCATTGAGGGTTAATTTCTAATATTGTGTGTCTTATGTCTTCTTTTTTACTTCTAACTGTCTGCGGTACTATGAATTGTGTACATTGTGTCATCCAAGTATATTTATTCCGTCAATGGTCTTTATCTATCCTGTTTATCTGTATTAAGCTGCTGCAACCTTTTGAAATATGCACGTATATACTCTGTATATACTAAAATGAGACTATTTAAAAGACGGAAAACTAGAGGTGATAGAGCAAAACTGTTTATAAATTTGAATTCAGCACACCCAAATTAGTAAGAAAACACCTATTCACATTCTTGCCTCAGACAAAAAAATATTTTTTTGTAAACCAGTGTTATTAGAAACAATCCATGTGGCTTTATGATGATTCATCCTTAAACTTTTCCGTTCTAATCTACAAGTAATTTTTGCAAAAAAACAGCAACTTTTCCGTACTGAATTACATGCCCGGTTACATTCCTGGCTCTTCACCCCCCTATAATGTTACACACTTAACAAACTTTTTCTCGCCCACAATCATCATCATCATCATCATCATCATTATTGTGTGCTGACAGCACTGATTCCCTCTACACTTTCACGCCATCCATCTATATCCGTTATCGATGCTTCCAGGATTTAAATAAAAAAGCATTCTGCATCCTTATGTATTGCTCATCAAGCGTTTTACTTTAAACATTTTGTTAGAGTCCAAGTGGATATAAATAAATAGTAGGAAATAAAAACTCTGAATTCAAACCAGCTCTAATGCGCTAAAAACGGTCTTGTGTTGCATCCTTTTTTTTTCCCTAAGAGTTGAGTAAAATCACACATATGAATGTGGGATTGATATGTTCATGTTCTTTCCCAAGTTTAAAAGCCCTGGGTAAAAGCATCAGCCTGGACAGGAATTTGAACTCGGTTCACTTTTCTATTTTCAGTGTTAAGAATCATCTTACTAACAGCATCTTCCACCCAAAAGTAAACGCAATAAAACCCTTTACTTAATTTCTGTTTTAAATTGTCTTCTTCGTTGGAGATTTATTCTGTTTATTCTTACCTGGTATTTAGGTTACTGTCTCACAGGTAAAGGCCAATTAATAATGAACACGATTGTTGAATTAAACTCATGTGGGAACAGCTATTAATTTGTCTAGGTAGTATTTACTCATTCCTTATTCATAACAACTTATGTATTCATAATATATTTATGAAAAAACTTGTTTACACACACACAAAAAAAACACAAACCCACACACACACACACACATATATATATATATAATATATATATTAGCATATTCAAAGACACAACACACCATAACACATATATATACACATTTGTAGTATATATATATATATATATATATATATATATGATATATATATATATATATATATATATATATGTGTGTGTGTGTGTGTGTATGTATCTGTGTGTGTGTGTGTGTGTGTGTGTGTGTGTGTATGTGTGTGTTTGTCTGGGAGTGTGTCTGTCTGTGTTTGTCTGTTGAGAGACAAATGTTATAGACGATATAATGTAATAGACAGATATGTTACCTTGTTCCCTTGTTGTTTAGATTTTTCTTTTCATCGATTGCCAAGCACCTTAATAATATCTTTCTTGTGATATTTTAACACGCAAAACTGATCAACTTGAATGCCTTTCCAGCCGATATCATCACGCAACTATTTTGTTTTTCTAAGTCGTCACCAACTGACTTTTCTGCGGTTTTTATTTGAAAATATTGATATCACTTTAATGTTAAGTCAATAATTATTTGCAACCTTTTCATATATCTGTTCATTTTTTCATTCTGATAAGATATCTCATATTAGGATAATTAACGGCTCATCTGTATAGTAAAGAGTATGGAATTAACACAATTAAATGATTAATTTTTGTTTTTATAAGGAATGAATTAATAACCTTTGTTGCTTTTGATATTCATGAATGGTTTACCTAATGATATAAAATGAGAAAAAAGTAACTATTTATTAATCATGTTAAACTACTTAGATCATTATATAAAAAATAAATAACAAACATGGATGTAAATAAATTGTTATATAGGGAGAATATTTCGAACTTAATATTTAACAGAGAAACATG
>CM042144.1:22546014-22581014 GCA_023376005.1 Doryteuthis pealeii
CATATAACATGCTATTATATAATCAACTTTCAAACTATGACAAAAAGGTCACTACTAGAGGTTGGTCACTACTAGAATAGGCTCAGTTCAATTAGTGATCATCCTCCACACATTAATACAACAACCACTATTCGGTTTCTTTTCTTTTGGGGACAATGTATATATTGTGAAATGTGGGAAAATAAACAATTTTGAGTTGATATACCGTTAAAATCAATCAATCAATCTATCAATCAACTGTATCTTACGAAAATATATTTTAGAATATTTTCCCTACAGGCATATCCTTAAGTTCTGATCTGTGTCTGTGGCGTTCTATAAATCATAAAACCGTTGTCTGAGGTGCTATATAATTTAAAAAAAAAATTTCTACGTTTTAGATTCATATTCACTTTATGATCTCATTTATGTATCCAATAGATGTGTGCAAAAATAAACATAAGAATTTGGTGGTTGGTTTTGAAGGCTATCACAAAGTAAGAGTAAGGAAAAACTAGGTAATTATGATGTGGTTTGTTTAACTTTGGTTTATTCTTAATATTTCGATATAGAGATCTCTTCGTCAGAAGATTTCTGAAAGTCTTGCTGTTAGATTGTTGCTAGTTTCTGTCCATTCTGGTGTTGGACTGGTAGTGTCTTCCTTCAAATTATCTGCGAGTGCGTATGTTTAAGTCTGTGTGTGTGTATCTGTGTTTATATGAGTGTGTGTATCTGTGTTTATATGAGTGTGTTTATCTGTGTTTATATGAGTGTGAAAACGAAAAACTATAAAGAAACAACTCCACAAACAAATGTAAATATGAACGTACAATGAATACGGTTACGAAAACTATAGAGATGAATAACCCCGAAGGCATTGACGTGTCATTAAATTCAATCTAACAATATATTATGGTAAGTTACTTACCATAATATATTTTAGAGCATTTTCCTTTGCGCATATCTTTAAGTCCTGATCTCTCTCTCTCTCTCTCTCTCTCTCTCTCTCTCTATATATATATATATATATATATATATATATATATATATATATTATATATATATATATTTATCTGCCTGTCTGTCACTCGGATGTATCATGTTAAATGTTTCTTTTTATGTTTTGGAATCTCATTCAATAATTTAAGGTTATATCTTACTGATTCAATTGGAGTATTGATTTTCCAAGGTCGCATAAATCGAGATTTCTTAGAAAGTAAAAGCTTACTCATTAAAAAAAAAGGTTTAATACTCAATTATTAATATAATAAATATAATACACGCTAACTTTGGCTTCGGATCATGTGATAACGAAATACCTTACACATAGAAATTTTGCTGATTTTAGGAATCACTGTACGGCTGATACCGTCAATAGGTCATTCCACCGACTTTACTTTAAATTAAATGGGTTGGTTTAGCTCAGTCGGTAGAGCATACGTCTATGAACCACAAGTTCGATATCGGCTGTCGCCAACTAAGCCTATGAGTAACACAGCTTGGATCTCTGCAATAAAGTGGGAGATTATGGTAGATGTGTCACCTCACCTTAGACGCAAAACAATGTTCATGGTCTATCGCTAATGAAAAAGTCATAGACTCCCTCGTTCTTCTGCTGATACCGATAATAGGCCACTGCGCCGTGTTACTTTCTAAATGAATCTTCTAGAGGCACGTGCAGTAATGGTTACCGTCGTATCAGACATGACAAGACGAGTTCAAATTCTGGTCCAGGCTGTTTACATTTCACATGGCGTTATTATTATTGGAAAGGAATGAATCGAACTATTCTACCTCCAGCTATGCGTAAATGTTACATCATTACTCATCGTCATTACCGCAACCTCATTATTACGATCATTACTTACATCAAAAGTTTGTTAGTCATTGCTATTTAAAGAAGGAAATATCTGACTTGAAAACCAGGTTGAAATTCTAAATGTCGTGATGAATTTTACGTTAAAAAAAGATGAAGCTAAAGACCAACATCGTTCAAAATAATCATTATCATTGCCATCTACTTATATATAAATTTGTAAAGCATTATATATTTACTAGTAGGACCTGTGGATATACCACAGTAGGGAATTTATTAATTTTTACAACGTTCGATACATTTACTTAAGAGCTATTTTCTCTTAACCAATCTAGGGGAAGGAGAAGTGTGACTTTCAACTCTGCTTAAGAAATTACCCTTTGTCACATCCTGTTTTTCAGTTTAGTATTAAAAGAAGGGTCTTGGCGACTATTCCAAGAACTCCGATACTTATGGATATTATTGTCTCCATAGTATTTAACATTTCTTACACTTTTCTGCAATAGCCTTTGTTTAACTTGTTGTGTTATTTGTTTGCGCAAGAGAAATAAAAATAGAAGAATCAGCAAATAAAGATGTAATTAAAATAACGGTAATAGCCAGAGGATAAATTAATTAATGGACCTGACTGAGATCAGCTATTTAGGTTCAATGTTTTACTTCTTATATAATTATCTATGAGAGGAAAAGTTTGTTTCGACGTCTCTTATAGACAGCAGCATTATTTGATGTCGATTTACCAAATTGGATGTGAATAGTTATTGGGCCCAGGGAAAGGTTTTTATATAGAAACTGTTTCTCTTGTGTAATGATAGGCTCACATCAAGGGAAAGACTCTAGCAATAAGCAATCACCAATGGGATATTATGTTGCTCGAAGTTGTAAATAGTCGTAAAAATAGTTAACTTTCCAAATTTAAGAGAAAATTAACGAAATGGTTGTCTTAATAAGATAGTTATTTACGATTAATAAAATTTTATAATAAGATTTATGCAACTTTTAGAATGATGGCAATTTGAAATACTTATATTACATTATTGATTAGTCAGAAACAACAACACCCAAAAAATCAAAAATATAACTCATAAATACATGTAACATAATAATAATAATAATAATAATAATAATAATAATAATAATAATAATAATAATAATATATTTGTTTATTTTTGTTGTAGTGTAGTTACAACTCCTTCAATACTCTACCAGATGGACTGGCTCATAGCCATGAAATAGCCTCCGATTAAAGTGGATTAACGACTTTGCTGTGTTGTCTAAATCAAAGTGACCCTCCTCTATTTAGTGTAAGTTTTGTCTTGTTGTTTGAACTTATCTATTCTGTATGTGTATGTATTCGTTTGGCACCAGGTGCTGGTGCTTAATAAATGTATTAAGCACACCATTCTCCGGTGTATCTTTGAAACTCGCGATACAACAGTTTGTAATACAGGATCCTGGGTCGCAGCAAATATGACAACAAGTACTGTGTCACGGTACCAAATATGACCGTACGATCATGGGGTCATGGTACCAATTATGATACTGTACTCGTCACGGAATCAAATGTAATACTGATATGCCGTGGTAAACTCTCAGGGGCACTGTACTAAACATAATAATACTGGGCTGCCGCGATAACGTGTGTGTTAAGTTCCTGGGTCCCCGGGGATAGTATGCTGTGGTATAGGTATGAATTATTTCCGTGACTACCACATGAGCCTCCGGTCAGCTGCTCTTTCAATACCCTCTGTAGAATTGGGATCGACGCAACTCGGTTGGAGTGTCTTTGTGACGGGTTGAGAAATTAGTAGATATAAACTGCAGTGTTTGCTGGCAACTCTAAAAAAAATCAGTCAACACACCATCAACAATAACAATTGTTTTTATTCATATATAATAAATGGCAGTAATATATGAATATGTTTTGCACACTTGTTTGGATAAATAAAAACACGATGAGCTTCTTTGGCGTTTTGTTTTATGCGAAATTCTGGAATCAATTTTAGCACCAAAAGTCAATTTTTCTAGTTGCAACCCTCTTAATTAAGAATTTCCCGTAACAAATTTCCAGTGACAAATTTCGTTTTTCGATCCAAACTCGACCATCCCCGGGGCCCGACTGCTTGTGTCGGTCTGTGCGTGTCGGTCTCTACGCTCGGTCTCTATTTCCGGACTGCCTGCTCGCCTTTTTTAAAACGAGAATTATTTTGATATGAACAATTGTGTCTATCTCTATGTCATCGGACTGAGGTGAAATAAGTGTGAACCCCAAGGTCACCCTTTTGATCTGACAGCCATGTCAAATCTTTTAATATTAACACTGCAATATTTCCTGTATATATAAACAATATGCAAAACCAAAAATATACTTGATATTTTTGATTTTTGCATTTTGCACTTAAACAAACCAAATGACACTAACACAAAAAAAATATTCTACACTTTTCCTTTTTCGTTAAAAATTAGTTGACGCCAACAAAAGAAGCCATCGTGTTACAAGTTTTTCACAGAACAATGTTAATTTCATAATACATGGTGAGTTCAAAACTACTGAAACTGAAATTCTGTTTACTAATAGAGATTCTAGTTACGACTGAAATAATAACTTTCTGCTTATTTGAATTTTTCGGACAGATTTGCTCATCTTTATCGTGATATATAAAAACATAACGTTTCAGCCATTGTTCTCTTCGATCTTCTTCAGGTGTACCTTTCCCTTATATAATAGGTAGCGTTATCCACCGAGTGAATATTTGTTGCCGTAGTCGCCCGGAATAAATGCTAGTTGCGTGGTCACAGGTTCGAAATATAAGTCTGTAGAATGGTCAGTGAAGACTCCAATATAAGTTAGGATATTTGAGGACAGGAGAGGGAAACGCTGACAAACTCAACCCGACTTTTAGTGTTAGGGCCTTCAGCCTATGTATTCTCTGTCCGTCAAGATTCTAAAGCTGTGGAAGCAGGAAGAAAGTAAATTGGATACCATGTAGTAGCTTCGTTATTTGAAGGAGAATCTCGTACCGTTTCTTTGTTTCATCGTCCTACCCTCACACCGCAACGACCAAAGGAGAAGCACCGACCAAATCAGAAAATCCTTGAATTATCTCTCTCTCTCTCTCTCTCTCTCTCTCTCTCTCTCTCTATATATTATATTATATATAATATATATATATATATATATATATATATATATATGGTGTGTCAAAAGAGTTTCGAGATTTTTTTGTACTTTTTGACATATATTGTTTTCTGAAAAAGAAAAAAAAACGGTTCCATTCATTCTTAATTTCTATCTAGGTAAATACAGCTTTATGGTTGGTACTTTTTTGACACAACTTGTATTGTGAAAAGAATTAATGATTGGAACGTAATTTTTTTCCCAATGAAGGTGTGTCAAAAAGTCTAAAAAATACTTTTTAACTCAGCTTATATATATATATATATATATATATATATATATATATATATATATATATATATAAAGGTGAGTTTAAAAGTATTTTTTACACATTTTGACAAAGCACCGGTCGAAAGGGCTCTTAAGTTTCCATTTTCTTTTTTCTCTTTCGAAAATTTGCTTATAAATAAAATTGTCATTATTTTTTTAAAATCCTATATAAATTCAGCTGTACCAAAAATGTGTTTATATACTTTAGGGGTAGGTACAGCCCCCAATTCATACGTTCCCTCAATGACATCATACATCTAAAGGGGCAAATTGATCCCCCTAAAATGTCGGTCGAGTTTCCTTAAATCTTGCCTTAACAAGAATGTAGTTCCTGGATACATCAGTAGACGCATACAAAAGATTAAATACTGCAACCTGACCAACATTTAGAGCTCTTATGATATGCTCTGACTGCAAGATAGGAGACGAACTTAAAACAATTAACAACATCTTTGCCGACAATGGGTATCCTGAGGATTTTACTACAAAGGTGATTAATCAAATTATTTCAAATTTTAATTGCAACAAAGAGTTTGGTCCACCTAAATGTCCCGTATATTTACGATTGCCATGGATAGGACTTGTTGGTCAGACATTGGCAAACAAGATCAAATTAGCCATAACACGCTGCTTTAACGCAGTTAAAGTCCGAGCAATGTTTACCACAATACGTGCATTTCGCTCTGCTCAAAAAGACGCCCTGCCAATCTTTTGAACAAAGTTACGTAATTTACAAATACCAATGCTGGTGCGCTGCCAGTTACATTGGTAGGACGACGCAGAGGTTGGGCCTCCGAATAAATCAACACGTCCCGAGGGGTATAAGAAGCCTCCCCCCAAACCACATCCGGGCTTTCCCAGACACATGATTCTGCCATCGGTGACCACCTTTGTAGTATAAATAGTTGTAAAATAAACTACAATGATCAGCAATTTTCTACTCTACACAAGGCTAGGACAAGTCACCATCACAATGTCCTTGAGGCAGTCAACATTTTTTTACTGCCTGTCCTTGTGTAGACAAAGACATCCTAAGCACTCCCTGGTAATCTTTGTCGGGGATGTGATTGCTGAGGTTGGAATTACTTGAAGGTATTTACCAATATATATATAATCCCCCCCCCCTATTTGCCTTCCTATTACCCCACCATGTCTTATGATTAAATCTCTCTTTTACCCATTTAATTTATATTGTGACTTTTAAACGATCGGTCGTTACTTTAGACAAAGCACCGGTCGAAAGGGCCCTGAAGTTTTCATTTTCTCTTTTTCTCTTTCGAAAATTTGCTCATCAATAAAAGTATGTCATTATTTTTTAAAATTCTATATAAATTCAGCTGTACCAAAAATGTTTTATATATATATATATATATATATATATATATATATATATATATATATATATATATATATATATATATATATTACATAATTTCTGTGGTGACGTGGGTTGTTGACGGACACTCTAGCAAGATTTCTAAGGGGCCATTGGTTTTCAGATCAGGGAATAGAAAACTACCAGGACAATTATAGCTCCCTGACCCCAAAGACGGGAATCTCGCATGTCACGTGATTTAGGTAGTTTAGATTTTACTTTCAACGTGAGAATTGAAGCAGAAGAGACGTGCTCTGCTGAGGTTGATCTCATCCGCGCAGTGAATAAGAATGGGTTAAATAAATCTTGATCAAGGAATAAAAGTCTTGTGATTTAATTAATTGCATGACTAGAAGTTAGCCCTTAGAAGAAGTTAGAAGAGACTTGACAACAAGATGACGGCCAAAAAAAGAAAAGGAAAGAGCCAAACAAGATTGCAGGAAGAAATGAAGTAACACGTAGGTCTCAATCTCTGTCTGTCTGTCTCTCAAACAAACGCGAGATCTGGGAAAACCAGCTAGTGTAATGGTTAGAATCCCCGCCTGTCAGCCTGGCAGTTAGGGTTCGAATCACACACAAATCACTATCCTGTCTATAACTCTGCTGATGAGACATAATATGCCGAAATGTATATACAGAGATTGACTTTTTCTCGATTTGTTTACGCCTTACATTTAAACAGATATGCATGCCTAATTCATTAATTATCAACTAATTAATTTTCAAATGAGGTATGACTTCAATTAAGCTCATATTATCCCAAAAATTGTTGGTTATCGCCATCTCAAACAAACAATTTTTTTACTCTCATATATATATATATATATATATATATATATATATATATTATAATAGAGAGAGAGAGAGAGAGAGAGAGAAGACAGACAGACAGACAGACAGACAGAGACGTGAGTGTATTAAATGAGACAAAAGTAAATATCTTACAATGAAAAGATCCACAAGTATCTTGAATGTTTTTTACGTTCATTTCTATTTCTTTGTAGGTTCGACATGTGTTTCGGACATTTTTAAATCCTTATCAAGCTTATAAAATTTACATTTCACGTTTATTTTCAAATCGAAATAAATAGAAAAAAAACCAACTTCATATCAATTTTCACTTATATTATATATATATATATATATATATATATATTATATATATATATATATATATATATATATACCAAAAGGGATTCCGCAGAAATCGATCCACAACCTCCCAGATCCTAACCATTCGAAGGATCATAAAAGGGGTTTGAGTAAAAAATCTAAAGGCAACGCTGCTATTCGTAGACTTCTCCAAGGCATTTTATACCATACACAGAGGGAAAATGGAACAAATACTACTCGCGTACGGTCTCCCCAAAGAAACAGTTGCCGCTATAATGATGCTCTACAAAGTCACTAAAGCAATGTTACGCTCACCTGATGGCGACACAGATTTCTCTGACATCGCCGCTGAAGTTCTACAAGGAGATATAATGGCACCATATATATTTATAATATGCCTAGACTATGCACTTCGAACATCATTAGATACCATAACAGAAAAAGGCTTTACACTAAGAAAGGCAAGAAGAAGGTAATATCCTACACAGTCACAGATGCAGACTACGCTGATGACCTAGCGCTTCTTGCAGATACACCGGCACAGACTGAAGAAGGCAGCAAAGAATATCGGCCTCTATGTGAAATCCGATAAAACCGAGTTTATGTGCTTTAAAGAAAAAGGAGACATCTCCACACGTAAGCGGCAAGCCTCTCTTAAGTCAGTAGAACAGTTCACTAAAGCGACAATTCTTCCAGGCTGTGGTTGTATCAGTACAGCTGTATGGCTGCACCACCTGGACCCTAACAAAGCGCCTTGAGAATAGGCTAGATGGGACCTGCACAAGAATGTTGCGAGCAGTCCTGATCAAGTCGTGGAAGCAGCACCCCACAAAGAAGCAACTCTATGGTCACCTGACCCCCATCTCAAAAACTATACGGGTGAGACGGACTAGGCATGCAGGACACTACTGGAGAAGCGGGGACGAGCTCATAAGCGACGTTTTCCTGTGGAGGGCAACACATGGACATGCTAACGTAGGACGCCCACTAAGGGCCTACATTGACCAACTATGCGAGGATTCGGGATGCTGTACGGAGGACCTCCCAGGGGCAATGAGTAATAGGGAAGGTTGGCCAGAGATAGTCAGGGATACCCGTGCTGCTTGCGCGACATGATGCTGATGATGATATATATATATATATATATATATATATAAATGCTAGGGTTAACAGAAAGCCCAACTCCCATTTTCACCCCGGGTGCGTGACATTTTAAAGCCCTGACCCCTGAATGACCGATCACGGATTGTTACCCCAAGCGTATCATGTTCAGAAAGTGTCCCGTCAATAGTAATGCTACACATCCTTATAATGCCTGACAAATATTATAACAATATATTATGTTAAGTAAAAAATGTACAGATTTTTTCTGTTTGTATTTCATTCTCAATTATCTCAACTAGGAAATATATGCATGCACTCTCCGAGTGGAAGTATTTAAGTTTTAATGTAATTAAAAATTATATTAAATTAGAAAGGCTAATGAAAGTAAATAAGAATACAGATAAAAAGATTTGAAACAGAGGGGGGTATATTTAAAAAAAAATAGAATAACTGAGACTTACTTTTTCATCACTTCCGTCTTTCATTGCTAAATTGTCCTAACTTTCCTATTTAGTTAAAATAGAAAGTAAAGAATTAGGTTAGTTATTTCCTCTTGTTAATGGATTTCTCTTAAGAATGATACCCGAGATGTTTGCTCATATTTTTTGAAATTTGACCAAATAATTAGAAATCAAAAATATTAAGCGCATATTTATTAATATCAAATTCTTAATATCAATATGCAAATTAGCCTTCCCGTTCACACTGTAAACCGATATTTTGTTGTATATATAGATACAGTTGCATGTATGTAGATAAGACCAAGTGTATTATGTAAAATAAATCTAATGACAAATACAGTTTAAATAAAAAAAGTAAATCATGAAGAATATGGTGTAAATAATTAAGGGGTTCGTGACTTGAGTAGTAATATTGTTTTGATTACAGAGAGACGGACATACAATCTCCATTATAAAAAGGTAGTAGCTTTTTAAACTGCTTGTACAGGTCTTTTAGCAAGTGTAACATTATCCCAAGTGACAGTTTAGACCAGAGAAAATCATTAATGATTACTAACTTATTATAAAACTGTTGCCACATACATTTTTATTTCCCCACAAAGGGTGGTCTGATTTTAGCCAATATCAACGGTGACATTAGATAGATGTTTACGCTTCTATTTCATTCAGCCGAGACAATTGTCCGTATACAGAGAATGTGTGTATAAATCGTGATTAGTATTTGTATTATTTTGATTTTCCGGACGGTTGTCCTCATCTTTATTGATATATACACAAAATTTCGGTCGATGTATACTCCGGCATTCTTGTCATACTCAGGAGTTTTCATATTACAACCGGGACCCTTCACAGAGCTTCGAAGCGAACCCTTGATTCAATTCATTGTTGCAGATTTTCATCATTCCGTTGTGTATGTAACACTTAAGATGAGGACTCCTGTCCCAAAAATCTAAATAATACAAGTTATCGAGCCTCGTCTGAAATGAGATGTCCATTATGTTCGGCTATGCTATGTATTCATTATATAATAGTATTTATATAACTATTCTAATATATATATAATATATATAATATATATATATATATATATATATATAAAGATAAAGATATATATATATATATTATATATATATATATATACAATATATACAATATATACAATAGACATGTTCATATATATATACATGCAATAGACAAGTTTATATATATATATATATATATATATATATTATATATATTCTTATATATATATATATATATATATTATATATATATATAAAGATAAGATAAAGATATATATATATATATATACAATATATACATATATACAATAGACATGTTCATATATATATATATATACAATAGACAAGTTTATGTATATATATATATATATATATATATATATATATATATATATATAATATATATATATATATAATATTTATTTCCTCAGAAGTGGAATTAAGCTTTCCAGTTATGCATTTTTCATCTTAACATAAGCCATATGTTTGCAAGCCTTATCATAGTTTCCATTATTCATTATTCATATACAAAAAAGTGTACGTAAATCGGTTATATATATGGTTTTCCTTTGACGTAGACATGTACAATGCATCAACATTCATCATGTTATTATATACAAGCTAAGCGCAAAAAAAGTAATCACACACACAATGATCTCATGGTTCTTTCGTGGATTTTACCAGGGATCCATTGGCTATGACGTAAAAATGATGTTTTGTTTTCGAATACAGGGAGCTCTAGCCATTATCATGTTCTTTTTCATGAAGTCATGTTTTAAGTTAAATAAACGATGTCCATCAGACAGCGTGCCAAAACAGGTCACAGGGCAGTATTCAACAACGTAATCGATAATTGAATTTTATAAACATGACTGAAAAGAGACATTGTGTATTCACTTTAAATCAAATCTTAGCAGTTATAAGATTCAAGACACAATTTTAGCGTCAGTCGGACGTAAGGAATTTTAAAAAAATTCTTTTGTTTACAAGTAATTTTCTTCATCTTCTTAATTTCGGAGGTGTTATTACTACGACTCTTAGGAAAAGTGCGCATAGAAAGAGAAAACACATGGAACATGGAGTTGTGCGTTCAAATTTCACCAGGAATTTATCATTTATTGTTGTTTTGATTTACATTATTTCTCGATATCGTAGAAATTCCGATCCGAATGGCTTGAGAAAAGTAATTAAAATCAATTATATGAAAAGAATGAAATAAAAAAGATAATGAGAAAGCGAAAAGATAAACAAATACTTGGACCTTTTCATAGAACTAAAAAAAAAGGTGTAATATGAAGGTGCTAGTGGCACCGATTCTAGTTGGGGTCCTTGGAACGGTTCCCGAATATTTTGGAAAAAAGACTAGTAGAATTGGAAATCAGAAGAAAGATCGAGACGATCCAGACAAAAGCATTGTTAAGAATGGCTAGATTATTCGGAAGACTTTAAGAAAATGGTGGGTACTTGCATCCACTCAGATTAAAAAAACAAAAACAGTTAAAACTGGTGTAAAAAAAAACTCACCTAGGGTGAAATGATAATAATAATAATAATAATAATAATAATAATAATAATAATAATAATAATTATTATTATTATTATAATTATTATTATTATTATTATTATTATTATTATTATTATTATTATTAATTTTTCACACCAGCGTTAGCTGATGGTCATTCACTGGAGTTTGAGTGAAAACAAGTATCCTCAGGTGTTCAGGACTCTCCTGATTATTCCAGCCCATTTCAATATTGAGGTTTTTTGATGGTCTCAATTCTTCCTCTGATTTCCTGTTCCTCCAAACTCTTTTCTAAGCTTTTCGGGACAGTTCCAAGTGCTCCAACTACAATTGGTATAACTTTAACCCTCATATTCCCCAATGTTTCCAATTCTCTAGCAGGATCTAGTTATTTTTCTGCGTTTTCATTTTTTATCAGCTTCACCCAATGATATGCTGGACTGCAAAATCTACCAGTTGACAAGTTCCCTTTTTTTCTTGATAATCAATGCTAGGTCTGGTCTTCTAGCTGGGATAAGGTGATCCTTATCTCAAAGTCCCAGAGAATTTTATGCATTTCATTCTCAAGAACATACTTTGGATTATGCATATAACTTTTTGTTGTATTTTCAGAATGGAGTTCCTTGCACAATTCCCGGTGGATCACTTTTCCAACTACTTTGGTACATTCACTTAATACATGGTTGATTGTCTCACCTTTCTCTCCACATACTATACATTTGCTGTTCTGTTGTATGTTAACTATTTTTGCTTTGATATAATTTGTTCTTATGGCATTGTTTTGTGCTGCAATATAAGTAACTTAGTTTTTCTCTTGAAGTTTCCTTTTCTTAACATTATTATTATTATTATTATTATTATTATTATTATTATTATTATTATTATTATTATTATTATTATTTCATATCATTTGAATTTTTCACGCCAGCGTTAGCTGATGGACTTTAACTAGATTTTGAGTGGCAACAAGTCTCCCCAGGTCTCGATGGTTCTTCCGAGTATTCTAGCCTATTTCCACAATACTGTTGTCTGGCTGGTCTCAGTTCTTCCTCCAGTCTGTTTTCCAAGCTTTTTGGGTTCGTTCTTAGTTCACCAATTACAATGGTATCACTTTCACACTCATATTCAACAGTTTTTTAAAATTCTCTGGCAAGGTCCAAGTATTTGTCTATCTTTTCGTTTTTCTCCATAATGCTTTTATTATACCATCATCCATTCAGACTAATATCCCAATATCGATTGATATAGTCGTAATGTTTTTATAATATATACAACTAGATAGACACATTGACTGTTATAAATACACACGGATAAACACGCGCCTACACACAGGTATGTACCCACGTACAAGTAAACACACACAAGTATACAGGTACATACACGCGTTAGCGTAAGATACCCTGAAAAATAGACTCTGTAACTTAACTATTAAAAACATTTGAAGACAGTAAGCGACCAAGTACAGCGCAGAATATTGGTGTTAAAAAAAGTTTCACATATATATATATATATATATATATATATATAATATATATATATATATATGTGTGTGTGTGTGTGTGTGTGTGTGTGTGTGTGTGTGTTGTGTGTGTGTGCTGGTTGCATGCGTATTAACGTGTATGTACACATGTATTTTTTTTCTCCGAGATAGAGGACCTTTGTATGTATACGTGTGCCAGAGATAAAAAATAAATAAATAACTACATTGAAATAGAAAGGGAAAACCGGAAATATAAAAAAAATCGAAAATATTTAAACAAGCGAAACATTACAATGACGAATTGGCGGAGAGGCCAAACTAATTTTGAAAAAAAAAAATCGGAAGAAGCCAAAAAGAAGCAGTATGAATAAGACTTAAGTGACGATTTACAGAAAAACGAAATAGTTGCATTGAAAGAAAGAACTTCATAGCATATACAAGGTGTGAACAAAAAGTATAGAAACTGCAATTTATTTTTCATTTTATTTTAATAGATAACTTTTACATCTAAACGTGTGCACAGTTGATCAACATATAATACAGTGATGATATCTACATGTATTGCCTACTTTTAGACCTGTTGAATTTATCTTGTCGGATCAGTGTCAATTTTTAAATACAAATAATTGAGGCTTGTCTCGATACGTTTGAAATAATTTTTTTTATTGAAAGAAAGAATAACGGGAGAAGTAAATCATCAATTTTACATCATTTCTAGCTCCGTGCAAATTGTTTCTGGTTATTAAACTAAGCATTAATCACTAGAGATTTGGCCACTACATTATAGAAAAAAGATGAAAATCCTATAAGTTTTTTATACGATTTTGAATATTTTGTTGTAGAAGTAGAATATATAAAAATTGACGAATCTGTAAGATTCAATGGTTATGACAAAGTCATAACTCGTTGGAACGCAAACAAACTCCGACAAAGGTTGAGGGACAAAACAGTTTATATAACAGCACATGAATACACAAAGGATACATGAATTACATAGAGGTGTACATAAACATACATACATAAGTAATATACAGTTACATGTAAAAAGTATAAACATAAAAGCAACAGACATGAGACTAAGAACAGTCCATGCTGTATAAATCACTTACAGTGATGTAAGGGGGGGGGCAAAGCCCCAACAAGAAAGGGGTAGTCATAAGACTACCTCATTGTGTCTCGTAGGTCGAGCAGCAGGCAAAGAGGAAGAGAAGTTCAAATCAGCCGCTTAAATACACGTGGCCCCTAGTGGGAACCAGCGACACTAAATGGGCAGAAAACTCCCCAGGCAAATACGAAAATAACTCCTACAAATCTATTGGAAGTTGGTTGGTTTGAATTTACGGCTTGTCAACATCTGACTTATTTTTATGCAGAAGACTTTTTTTAAATTCATTCTTGTTGGGTATTCAAATTTTTAAACATTATTTTTAAACACATATTTAAACTCATTTTTCTCCATCTAACCCATTAACGGAGCCCAAACAGATACTACCAATCCGGGTCTGGTTCGACCTGAGGGTAATGCCAATGAAGGGGGGTCTCCACAATCTGCAGATCTCCAGAATTGGAACTTCCCCACCAGAGGCAGGTTAACATAATTCTTAGGACATGAAGACCCTCAGCCAACGCTTTCGAGCACATCCATGATAAAAAAAATAAGGTTGGGAATTTACCCTGAGTGCAATATGGTCGGGATAATCATATAGCTGGTAGGGATTGGCGTGTCGAGCTAATTGATCGAAATAGACCTCCTTGACCACCGGTCCAGCCTAAGTAAGGACCCTATCGAAAGGATTATTAAAAAAAGAGCAAATGGGTGCAGAAAGTGTAACTTGAAATCTAACGCAAGTGAATGAAATCCAAACTAAAAAAAAGAACTGTGCTTGATTTTCTAAATACTGAGTCGTCGAAAAACATTTCCTACAAATAACAAGTTTATTTTCTGTTAACTGGTTCCCTTCTTTAAAAAAAAATAGTCTGCATTGAAACTCTACTGAATGTATCATTACAAAAAGTTCACTAGGCTTTTGTGTTTTCTTTCTTATGAGGTCCATATGACCTTTCGAAGGATCTTCGCCGATAGGCGGGCTACACCTGTTCAATTTATAGTAAGAGTAACCTTTCAATTACGCTATTTTGGGAACTAGTGTAGAAGTTATTTTATCACCATTCATATTTGAAATACTTTCGTAATGTGCTGTCACCCAGTTTACCCAGCCACGATTTATCAATCAGTAAATCAGCACTAATACTTTTATAATTTATAAACTGTTTTTGATATCCACACTTTGAAGTGATTTTGGTCATTTTTTTCATGAAAGTAGCGCCTCAGATTCTCAAGATTTATTTCTTAAATTCTTGGATTCGACCATGACTGATCGATATTTTATTGCTGATTTTGCACCAGAAAAATAAGGCATTGGAAGAAAAAAACGGCTGCACGGCTAGTATTAAAAAAAGAAAGAAAGAAAGAAAGAAAGAATAGAAACAGAGAATAGAAACAGAAAAAAAACAGCCAAGAAGAAAAATGACAGACAGGAACATTGATTTAAAACCAACACAGTAAGGATTCGTTTGAAATAATACAGAGTGAAAGGACAGATATATAAGGCAATTATGCTGAATGGAAGGACCAAAAGTCGCATTCAACTTGGGAAACAAAGACAAAAAGAAAAGGGATAAAAGTAGAGAAAAACTGGAAATAAAAAATCTGGCTAAACAAACAGAAGGATTGTCAAATACTTAAGTAATAGAATTCAAAAATAGGAAATAACATTATGAAAAGTATTACTAAAAAAAAGGATATACTTTTGAAAATAATGAGGATTTATACTGAAATAAGTATAATGATTTATACTAAAAAGATATATTAGGATGGGGACAAAATGGATGCCAAAAATAAACAAATTACAAAGAAAGAAAGAAAGAAAGAAAGAAGAAAGAAAGAAAGAAAAGAAAGAAAGAAAACATGATGCATAAACCAGGATTTAAATTTTTAAATATTTGGATAGAAAGAAACATCATATCAATAAATAAAATATTGGAGAAAGTAAGAAATATAAAAGAAAGAAGGAAAGAAAGAACGAACGGATTTAAAAAAAACGAAAATAAAAAGGCACAAATATTAACTAACAATAGAAAGAAAGAACAAAAGAAAGAAAGAATGAAAGAAAGAATGTTGAATGAACGAAGATTTATTGTAAAACAAATTAGAAAGGAAAAAAATGATACCAATAATAAACAAACTAAGAAAGAAGAGAAGGAAGAATGAAATATTTTTTATAAGAACGAAGATATATATATATATATATATATATATATATATATATATATATATATATATATATATATATATATATATATATATATATGTGTGTCTGTGTGTCTGTGTGTCTGTGTCTGTGTGTGTGTGTGTATGTGTGTGTATACAAAATATAAACGAAATAGATATACCGATAGCAAACAGATGGAGAAAAAAAGGAAAAAAAGTACATATTCTGAAGATTTTTAAAGAGAAGCTATATATATATATATATATATATATATATATATATATATATATATATATATATATATATATGTGTGTGTGTGTGTGTGTGTGTGTGTGTGTGTGAAGGAAATGAAAATATTACATGAAATAAACTGATAAATAAATAAATAAATAAATACATAGATAGATTTTTTTTTAAATAAAGGAACGAAGATTTTTTATTAAACAAATTAAGATAGAAAGATAAATGTATTTAAAACAAGAATAAAAACAGATTAAGAAGAAAAAACAGATTCTGACCCGATTGAAATTAGTGATTAAGATTTAATATCTGATGTCTCTGATTCAAAATTAAAATTCTTATTGAAATTAATTAAAATGTATTGATTAATATTTCAGTCATGTTGTTTATGTTGTCGCATTGATTAAGACTGATAATAGGAGACAGACAAAAATAGATTTGTTTATCGTTAAATAAGCAATGTCGAACTTGGCAGCTAGCTCTCATTAATTTACTTCAGCAAAGTCCCCACTAAAATGTGAAGTAATTCTAAACTTCATTAATGTTACTTGGGTGGATTTGACGGCAGGTCAACTTTTGGGGCATTCTATGCAGAAGACGTTTTGTTTTATTCATTTTGGAGGAGTAATCAACATTTACAAAAATATTTTTTAAACACATCTTTTTAAACTCTTTTTTAAAAATTAAACCTGTAATAAGGCCGTTTACTGGTGAGGGTGATGTGGTGAAATTGCGCTGTAATTAAAGGACTTATTCTCACAGACCAGAGAGAACGACTGCAGTAGTATTTTGTTGTCGAGACGAGCGGGACAAAGAAATAATTTTGGATATTAGATTTTGGAGCGTGATACAGTTGGGAGTGTTTAGACTGTCAATTTGAACCTTGAGTCAGACTTGACTGTGCCCCCCTCCACACTGATTAGAAAACCATACATGGGACTCTAACAGGTAATACCACACCGGGTTAGAATGATCCTGGGAGAAATGGCAAAGAAGGAATATTTCACCATCCCCAGAACCCCCAAATTGGAATTATACCATTAGATACAGTTTAAGATTATATGCAGCACACTAAGACACTTAGCAACCGCCTTCTAGCACATATATAATTAAAAGGGTTGAGGATTGACATAAGAGTTGTGACAATCATATAAGTGCTAGGCCTTGACCTGTTGAGCTGATTGAGCAGAGTGGTCCCCTCCAACCACCCGTCTAGCCTAAGTAAGTGTCAAAGTAGTGTGTTGCGTGTCATAAACTATTCAGTCGCCAGGATTCCGTCTTTAAGCATTCCATTTCGCCACTGACGGCCAACAAGGGCTATTGTCGGTATCATCTGGACAGCGAGTAAATTCATCCCCTTTTAACTAGCGGTAGACTAAATGAAAAAATATTTCTTTTGTTTTACGACATACGATTCTCAAAACAGAATGTTTGTATTCACCGTAAAATATGATATGAATTACACTGCGGAACATTTTGAACATAATTTATGTTGACTTTGATTTTTCATTTGATTTAGACTAACATTGGCATGCTGATTTCAAAACTGCAGTCAGTTTTCTTCTATCACGTCAAGTTTTTTTTTCTCTACAGCTTACTCCCCAAATAAGTACAATTGTAAGTAACAGAACTGTTCAACTGATTGCGTTGATTATTTTATTGAAAAGGAAGGATACTTTTTCAGATCTGGTGATTGGGTTGATTCCCAATCAAAGAACAAACATCAGCACATTTGTAAACCTTGTCTATTTTTCATATTTTAAATTAGAACTTGTCGATTAAGACAAGTCTTGGGCCCCTCACCAGATTTTCGAGTAGAGTGTTAAGAGTTTACGGATATTGATCAAGAGAACTCGTAATAAGTTAGCATTTGGTATACCTTTGATTCAAAAATGATGAGCCAAAATGTCATTGCAGAGACTGATACTTTTGTTTAATAAAATATTCACCATATAACAAGAAAAACGAATGTGAAATTAAGTATTCTAGTCTACCTTTAGCTATACGCCCAGTGCCTCATTCAGCTGAAATCCCAGTGTGGGACAGTAGAGCTTGAGAAAAGCATTGGGTGAAGAGGAATTGGTCTCCATGATCTGACCTCAAACCTATTGATCCCAACATTCTACATGCGACATTTGTTGACATAAAGAAAATTATTTTCACACCTTGCACATTAAACTAGGTCTCTTGAAGCAAATCATTAAAGCATTACCAATTGAAGGCAAGTGTTTCAAGTACCATATTTTGGCATTTCGTAGCCTGTCAATTGATAAAATCAAGGCCAGTCTGTTTGATGGTCTACAGATTCTGGAAGTTATGAAAGATGAACATTTCATCAGGATAATGTCAGAACTCGAAAAGAATGTATGGTTCTTGACAACTTCGTTACCATATCAAGAATTTTCTTGGAAATGCATGAGCAATGAATTACACTGGAATTGGATAGCCACAAAATGCTTGATTGCAGCATAAGCATCAAGTTACATTTTCTGCATAGTCATCTTGCTAACCTCTTGGAAAAACGATGTGGTCAGCTATGCGCAAGATGAATAATTCCACCAAGATCTGAAATTCATGGCGGAACGGTATTAAAGTATATTGGATGTAAATATGACGGCTAACTATGGAGCATAAAGGGAAATTGTCCACATAGTGAACACACTAGAAAAAACCTATATGCAAATTTTCACCTTAACTACTTGCACAGAATTTAACTTACAGTAACAATATCCTTTGTAGGAACAAGACGAATTTGTAAAAACATTACAGTCAAGCATTTTTTTAAATTATTTTCCATTGTAAATTTTAAAAACATTATATAAAATAAGCTCAAATCGTTCTGAGACTAACCGAGGGGTATACTGCAACTTGAAAAGTTGATGTAATAGAGAAAAAAATGGGGAAACTTTTGGATTCAGAGTCCAAAAGTTTGTCAAAAACAAGTGTCAGATCGAGCTCAACAAAATTTGTGATGCCCAGTGTGATATTTTATTATTTCACATTATATATACATTTTTAAAAACTTCAATAAATCATCAAAAAATTATTAGAAGCTGTATTGTATCGTTTTTTAATAAAAATCGAGAGTATCCCGTAGCTCAAAAAGTTGACGTGATATACAAAAACCGGGGTCATTTTTGGATTCAGTGGTCAATAAATAGACAAAACCAAGTGTCAGATCCAAAACAACAAAAAATATGTTCCCCAGTGGTATTAAATGATAAGAGTATATTGTAATCTTATTAATAGCAATTAATATTTTTGAAAAATAGTAAATTTAACTACAAAGCACATTTAAAAAAGACAACCTGTCATTGAATCTGAAAAAAAGGCAGCAGAGGGGTAGGCATGATTGATGAAACTGTCATTAGAATGAGTAAGTATATTTTTTGTTACCGAGTTTATTTTTAAGCAGAGGGGTAAGCAGGATTGAGGAAACTGTGCTTAAATTTAAGCTTGTAATGAAAAGCGGTAATGCGCAAATCTAAATAGGATACATTTAAATAAGCAAACATCTTAAAATCTAATGTAGCCGGAGATTATGTGACTCTGTCTAAGTTGCAAATATTTTTCTCATAAAACTCTATACGTTAGATAACTTTAAATATATATCAAAATAAAACAAACTATATGTAAATCAATAACACCGGGCGTGTATTTATTAAAACTTGTTTTAACAAACAAAGTGAGTGGTTTAAAGTTGCATAATTTCTGGGTATATATAATAGAGTGTTGTTCTTTATTCAATGTATTGATTATTTTGATTATAAATTCAATACTCATTAATAAACTTAGTCAATTCCTGAGAGTATTGTGACGTAAACAGTGATGCAGTTTCGGTTACAGAAAGACAAACAAACACGGAATTTCTATTATATATAGATTATTAAATATTATCATAAATCTTATTAATATCTGAATCGTTCCAATGCATATTTTAGATGCTATTTTCTTAGGTACAATTTTTTAGATTCTGTCAATTTTGAGGCCTTATTTTAAAATAGACCCCATAGGTACTTATATAGGGAAAGAAAGTAAACAATATTTTGCTATACTACCGAATGGTATTCGATGATATTGGCCAGAGACTTGATTGATAGATTAATTGATTGATTGATTCTAACGCCAAAATATTTTTAGGATACATTAAAATCTTAAAATGCCATGCATATCAATGTTTAAACTTGAACACCTGCAAAAATATAATTGAAATTACAGTGTTCACTAAATTGGCAAAAATTAACTAAACTTTGGAATATTTAAACTATTTAGTTGACAATTACTTAATGGAATTTCTCGCGCAACAAAATTTGAAAAAAAAAAAACATCGTAGCGCAGCAATTTCTCAGAAATGAAAATGTGTCTAGATATATTTGAAGAAAATTCTCTTTTCAAACTTATATTCAAGATTATCAAATGAATAATGAGAAAAATAATATACGAGAGTGATTTTGTGTTTCATATATATATATATATATATTATATATATATATATATATAATATATATATATATATGATAAATAAGTAATCCAGAGGCAGCTATCAAATATAGGAGAATATTTAATCGCTACATTTCTAAGCGGAAATCAATTCACTAGAAGCCTCAAACATATGTAAACAAAGCGAGGCTTAGCTGCGCGCCAGATAAAGTGAATCTGCAATTAAATCCCTATTTAAAGAGCTCGACCGAAGTGGGAGCATATATAATAAATAAGTAATCCACAGACACGTGTTTCGAAGTATCACTTCTAATCAGTGTGATTATACCGTTTAACAGCTACCCCTGGCTGGGTTTGAGACCCGAATGAACTTTCGTTCGCCAATCCTCTTACCCGTACGGATATATATATATATATATATATATATATATACCGACCCCTACACACGAGTAGCATGTGACACTATATCGGTTTATCAAGCTGAGTTTAACAGGTTTGAATTCAGTTTTTCTTCTCATAGACTGGTTACCTAGCCAGGGTTAAAGAGCCCATTCCAGTCTACCCTAATATTTACCAATCGACCGAGCGAGAGTTATTGCATGCATACCTTTCCCAAGTGTATTAACGCTATGAGAAATGCAAACAACCTTGTCCAGGAATTGAACTCGAGTCAACGAGTTCATTTCCAACGACTCTAACCATTACACCACGCACCTCCAACATAGATGAATTGTTAGAGAAAATGTAGAGATGACTATATACTAATATATCAAAGCCTGATGTCAGTAGTTGTTCACTCTACTTTTATGAATTGGATTCTTCCAATTTAATATTGTAAGCATTTATTCCCATAATAAAACATTAAACCATGTCCAGATATTGAATCAATGACAACGCGAAATGTTCAACGAACGTTGGGCGTCAGTGTTTCGCTCTTTTACGGCTCATCATCGAGGCTAGACTGACAAGCTACTTCAGGCAGGGATCGAAACATAACCTATGATTTTATCAGGTAGAGTGCTTACTTCCGCGCTATTTAACCAAACCCACTTTGAAAACGGAAATTTACTAATATACATAAATATATATATATATACATATATACATTGTGTCACATCATGCCCGTGCGGATGGGTTGGTATAATATATATATATATATATATATATATATATAATATATATATATATATAGTCCAAAAGTCCAGAGTAGAAATCTTCCTTACGACACAAGAGTTTTATTTTTTAAAAACCTGTTGTAGTTTGAGAGCTCAATATGTGCTCTTAATGTGAGAGTCACAGAGCAAATATATAAGTAAAGAAATGACCAAAGATTTAGCATTATAGTCTAAGCTTCCTGAAATAGACTATAACGCTAAAATCTCTAAGTCTTTTGTTATTTCTTTACTTATATATATATATATATATATATATATATATATATATATATATAAAATATGATTGCCTGTTTGAGCACACGTAGTCTCTCTCTCTCTCTCTCTCTCTCTCTCTCTCTCTCTCTCTCTTCTCTCTTCTCTCTCTCTCCTCTCCGTTCTGTCTTTGTCTCTATATTGTCTGTCTGTCTGTCTCTCTCTCTCTCTCTCTCTATCCCAGGGAAATATAAACAGGGTTTGATTAGTATATTTTTGCCATTTTGAAATATCAATTTTGCGCGTGCACTTTGTTTGTTTTAGGTTTTGTCCACCGTGCACCAAGGGAGATTTGGTTAAGGAGTTTCTACGAGGAATCCCTCTCTAGGAAGCAATTCACTCCTTCAAAACCATCGAAGTCTTGTGCTGTACTGATAAGCATTCAATCCGTATCACTATATATATATATATATATATATATATATATATATATTACTACAACTACATAAAATATATATATATATATATATATATATATATATATATATATATATATATATATATATATTTGTGTAGTTGTTTTTTAAGAATTGGTTTTTGGGTCCTGCCGAATACAAATTATTTTTAAACGTGTCTATTTAAACCATATATGGGAGCAAAACAGGTACTACCAACACGGATCAGAAGGGACCTGAGAGTAATTGCACTAAAGTGGTATCACACACTCTCCTGGCCTTCAGAACTGAAGCCTCACCATCAGATAGAATTTATTTTCATAACTAGGTCGCCTTTTTTAGTGTTGGTCTTAAGCCTCTTCAGTGGATATAGTAAGCATATTCTAAGCCTCACCGACAGGATGGGTCAGCGTCTGGCTTAAAGTTCTAAAAATAAGAAATGTCTAATGATCTGCATAATATTTGTTTTTCTTTATGTCGTGTAATTTTTTTGCTTCAGCGGGGGTATAATATTTTCTCAATGGTTCTGTCTCGTTCTTTGTGATATCGAACGTCTGTGTGTTCTCTGATCGAATCTAGATGAAAATATGTTGTGGGAAATCTGGAGACTTGACGGAGTCTCTTGCCGATGAGGCAGCTGGAGATTTCTTCTTTAAGATATGTGTCACAGTAAAAAGGTCGAACGGTAATTTTTAAAAATCGAGTTAAATTCAAGAACGTTGGCAAACATGTAGGGTGGGTAGTTTTTGTTTTCACAATCTTGAAAAATATAGGAATATGGCATAGAAATATAAAAACACAGATTTTAATTTGTTAGCATTCAGGAAAATAATAATTTTAAAACACGAATAACTCTGGCAGAAAAAGAAAAATGAAAAAAACGAAAAGAAAGAGAAGATAAAAAGACACAAGAGAAAATGAAGGAGATTGTATGAAAAAGAAGAGAGAAGGGAAGAATAAACGAATAAGAAAGAAGAAGAAAATAGAAAACGTGAAAGACAAAATTTGAAGAAAAGGAGAAAAAGATGGAGATAAGACAAACGTGAAAATGACAAAGAATTGAAGGAAGAAGGGAATACGAAATAGCGAAGAAAAAAAAACGAGGAAGAAAAGGAAGAAGAAAATTCTAAAAAGACGAAAGAGACAAGAAGAAAAAGAAAAGAAAGAAAAGACAAAACATTAATGGGAGGAGGATAGATGATAAAATAAATATGGATGGAGGAAGAAAAAAGAAGAAGAAAAGACAAATGCGAAAGGAACAGAAAAGAAGGAGAAAAGACGAGAAAGAAGAAAGGAAAAAAATAAAGGGGAGAAGGAAATACGAAAAAGGAACGTAGTTGGGTTGGTTTATTTGTTTAACGGCATTCAACTCATCGGATTATTTTATTTCAAATCTTGATTTCAATTGCAAATGCTTGATTGTAAACATAACTATGATTTTAATGTTTCCTTACATTTTTCTTTCTTTTTCTTTTCGTTTGTAAATTGCACATTTTTCTATGATGATGTCTTTGCACACAGACAAATGATATAAAGTATTCAGATCTAATACAAATACTTTTCAGTGTGCCCAATGGATGAGACATGTAGCTATTACAACCCGGGCGGAGAAATTTTATGGAGCAAGTGTAAAGCAGGTGCTAGGCATTGTGTTTGGTATTGTACATTTATGCTATAAAATCTTTTGTTTTTCTTACTTGTTTTATTATATATAATTTTATACATAAGTATTCTAATCAGTAGGTGGGGGGTCACAGTCAAGTCTGACTCAAGGCTCCAATCGACAGTCCAACCACTCCCAACTGTATCTCGCTCCAAAATCCAATATTCAAAAACTATTCTTTGTCCCCTTCGTTTCGACAACAAAATTACTATTGAAGTCGTTCTGCCTGTTCTGTGAGAATAAGTCCTTTAAAATACACCCCAATTTCACCACATCGGGCTCCTCACTCATAATTGTCCGTGCAGCACACTGCGACACTCGCCAGCACGGCGCGACCACCCACATCCGGGCCACTATGCCATTTCCTACTTCACCGATCGTCCACAGTTCTCACATTCTGAAGGAAGCGGGTTCGACTCTAGGTCAGTCCTACATGCCAGGCAAAGCCTAGCCCGCTTCCTTCGAGAATACGGCAAGTATTCACGCTCGCCACACCGTGTTGCACGAGGCAGGTCTCCTCTCTCACTACAGTATTTTAAGTATTCCCATCTAATATAAATGATTTGCAAAATATGGTTTTAAGTATCCCCATTAATACTAATAATTATTTGGTTTCAAGTAATCATGTCTATTCTATAATAGTAATTTGATAATAATCGTTTGTTTGCACATATATGTGATTTCAACTAACTAATAATAATACTTAGTAAACAATTATAGCTGGAGATAACTATACTAACACAGGGCACCGGAAATAAACCGTCACTACACTATTTAGTTTATTTTCATAACCAAAACACTCATAATAGCGTAATAATTAGCAAGCTAGATTCGTAGATTATTACACCTGAACAACGAGCTCAATCCTTGTTGGATGCTCTATCTTGCGACATTGTATCACATGGTTCCCGTGGTGAACAAGTTTGGTAAATCCTTACTGAGGACACATATCTTTGGGCGTTGTCCACCTCTGCAGAAGACGCAGGTGGAGTAGACTAAGCCCTGCTCACAGGGAGAGAAATAGGATTTATTTATTTATGTACGTGAGTATTATCATCTCAAACTATTAAAACCACGCTTTTTAGATTCATGAATTAATTATTAACTTGGAAGTATTTCTATCTATGAGGATTCATAATATGGAAACTCTAAAATATCTTGTGTCTCTAGATTTTCCACCTACAGAGGTTTACGTTGGCCTGATCGTGAAGTCCAGGTACTTACCAGACGATGATTTATATATTACATTTTTATAGTAGAACTTTCCAAGCTGAATGCAAAAGAGAATATAGATCGTCCGGATTGTTTCCGTACAGAAACTAAGATTCTAAATTACATTTTTTATGTTCCACACTACATCATAACCTGTATTTATTCAGTTAATTCTTTTTATATCTATCTACCTCATTGTTCATATCAATCTATCTCAGGATATCAACCTTTGGGAGAAATTTTTTCATCTATCCAACTCGCACTAGCCTCTCTCTGCCTCTGTCTGTATGTTCTGTCTCTCTCCCCCCTCTCTCTCTCTCTCTCTCTCTCTCTTACTATATATATATATATATATATATATATATATATTCATCCACAGACACGTGTTTCGACTTATCAAGTCTCTTCAATGTGGCTAGACATTTTGTGAGCTACCTACTGCCGGGATATAACTCCGATCGATTCAGCATCAGTCAGACAGCTCAACCGCTCGGCTATTGTCACCCACAGAATGTGAAGGGAATTTTAACTGTTTTAATACACACATCTGTATGTCTGTATGTATGTAAAGATCGCCATATAGTGTTCCACCCCTTCTATATGAGAGCGTTGCGTTTACATTTTAGTTGAAAGTGCTCAACCCCAGGAGAGCATATATATATATATATATATATATATATATATATATATATATATTGGGGGAATATGTGCTTAATTGAAGTCGCACCTAATTTTGAAAATTAATTAATTAATTAATTGAATAATAATTAAGCACATACTCTCCAATTATTAATTAATTAATTTTCAAAATTAGGTACGACTTCAATTAAGCACATATTCTCCCCAAAATTGTCGTCTAAAAAAAGTAATATCAAAACACATTGTTTGTTTGTTTACTTCTCATATAATATAATATATATATATATATATATATAATATATATATTATATTATATATACACGTGTTGTTGAATTGAACAGACAAATCCTGTCTGATAAGTCTTTCATTGATCCGTTCCAATCTTCGGGCCATCCTTCTGGTGTCAAGGTAGAACTGGAATTCTGGTGTCAGGAATTGTCTGTTCAATTCACCAAAACTTGTATAAAAGAAAAAAAATGCTGCCAAAATACACTTATATATATATATATATATAATATATATATGTGTGTGCGTTGTGTGTGTGTGTGTGTGTGTGTGTGTGTGTGTTTATATATGCACATACGTGTGCATGTATGGCTATATATATATATATATATATATATATATATATATATATATATATATATATATATATATATATACACGGAAACATATATATTGTTTGTGTATGTGTACTATATTTATATTTAACGGAATTATCTTACAAGTGAGTACAACTAACTGTTCAATATTCTGTTTTACTGTTTTTCATTAAAAATTCCAATAGTCTCATATTTTAGCTATTACCAATCCGCCCAGAATTTAATGTGTTTTATTACTCAGTGACAATTGAAATAGAAGAAAAATTAAATCGATGATTAAACACAAGAATCAAGGAATCAAATGGGGCTAATAATTAGAACTCGTTTCTACTTTAATTTCACATCGGTCCATATCTCATCAAGTTCACGGAAATCGTACAAATATGAGAATGGCGCATTTACGGCAACCTGATGCGTGTTGATTAGAGATGAGGAATGTCAGATTATATCGCATTTAGCGAGAACATTTTGCCTGAAAATCGAAAAAAATGCATATAAAAGAACATGAGGAACAAAACAAATAAAACAGTTGAATTGATGGAAATCCTTTAAAAAAAACAGCATGATATTCAATTGCAACATGAGGGAAAATGAAAAATGAAAACTAGGAGTCAAAATAAAACAAAACAAAAAAAAATGGGCGAAAAATAGTCCAAATTGTAAGATAGAGGAAAGTGATCAAAAAATGAGAAAAAAGAGGGACAAAGAAGATATTGTTTTCATTTGTAACAGTACTAAAAACAAAGGATAGAAATCTAATATTCGCTTTAATTTGGACAGTGACAGAATTCCTGACTATTATATTCGTTGATTAACCCAATGTGAAAATGAAAGATTTGCAGAAAAAATAGAATGAAATGGAAAAATGCAGTTTTTTTTTAGAAAGAACGAAAAAAAGTGCAAAAAAATTCCATCAAGCTAAACAAAAAGTGTGTGGTGACAATCTATTTTTTAAAAAAAAGAAAGTTCAAATAAAGGTCATTCGGATGGTTAAACATTCTCAAAAAATATTATAACTAGACGAACCTTGGCGCCATTGGGTTCACTTTACAACTCCAATCCATCGAAACAATGGTTCTATTTTACAAGCATTAATTATAAGTGAGTCGAGTGTTCTATTGTCGGTATAAGTTGGACTGGGAGAAATTTGACACCCTTTTCTCTAGCGATAGACCAGGGATATTGTTTTTTTGTCTGAGGTGGAGTGCACACCTGTTATAGATCTTGTCACCATGGTAGGGGTTCAGTTGGTTGATGCTGTAATCCTTGTCTGTGGCGCTCCATCTCAGACGCAAAACAAACTCCTTAGTCTAGCGTTAGTGAAAAGGGGATAGACGCCCTCGCAATCTGGCTGATACCGAAATTAGGCCACACCGACGACGACTTTACTTAATTCTACTGTTGGTAAATCGAATGGTAGAAAAGGGCGTAGTCTTAGTAGCAGAGCGTCTGTTGTATTCCTTGAAATCCTTCGTAGAAGAAGAGTGTAACTCCTTGTAGAAGAGAGTCTGTTGTACTCCTTGAACATCTAGCTAGAATAAAAATGTAACTCCCTGTAGCAAAGAATATGTTGTCTTCCAAGAAATAGAGTGTAGCTCCTTGAAGCAGGGTGTCTATTGTGTTCCTTGAAATCCTAGGTAGAACAAAAATGTAGCTGCTTGCAGCAGAGAGTCTGTTGTGTTCCTCCTTATCCTAGGTAGAAAAAGAGTGTAGCCTCTTTTAGCAGAGGGTCTGTTGTATTTCTTGAAACACTAGATAGAAAAAGAGTGTAACTGTTCATAGCAGAGTGTTTTGTATTCCTTGAAATCCTAGATAGAACAAAGATGTAGTTCTTTGGAGCTCTCCTTCTGACAAGTAACCAGTTAGTAGAAAAGAGGGTAGTATCAGTAGGCCTCCTTTTAATCTTTGTCTGTAGGTCTTGCTCGTAGAAAGTTCAATTAGTTATTGGTTTGAGCACAGTTGTATAGGATTGTAGAAGGTTTTCTATGCTCGTCGTTGATTGGCCAATTTCTACCGGAAGTGCCTGCTTTTGAGAAATAAATGTTCATAAATATGAGTGGCGATTTGTTGTACATCTTATACCGAGATGTTTCCAAAATCAGTTCCAGAATTTATTGTACATATCTAAGCTGTACTACTTATGCGCTGAATTGCTTAGGGTCCGTGTCAAATCCCAAACCTTGTTGTTCCTAGGTAGATGCTCTAAAAGGATTCTCACTGGAATTGTTATACAAACATAACATTGGCGATAACCGGAATGGAACCCCGAACATTGCGATGCATTGGAGATGCTTTACTGAGAGAGCTAAACCGGCCACACAGTCATGCAAGGATATTTATCGCATACTCCACTTGTTGGACACAAGGTCTCGTTTTAACGTGGGCGCACAAAAATTGCGTAGATTCCATCGGCATTTCCCCTCAAGGGGGCGCCTCAGGTGCTGGGCAATAAACTCAGCACTGCCCCTTTAAATATAGGGGGCAGGTGTTGCCTGGGGGGATAGCCCCCTGGTATTGACGCTATTAATTTACTTAACCGATCCAGTTGCCTACGCTCACTGGACCGCCGACGAGGTAATGCAAGTATTTGAATTTATAAAATAGCTATGTTAAAATGATTTAAATTTATTGCTAAGCGAGACCAGTTTATTATATTCATCCATCCATATATACATCCATATATACATACATACAAGAAGGATTAGGATGCTCGTCAAAATATCATTAAAAAGAAAAAAATAACTTAGATTCTAGATCGCCAATAGAGTCGCATTTTCAATGCAGACATAAGCGTTGCCATGCAACACGGTTATTTGCGTTGTCATGCAAAAAATTACTGGTTGACTTCCAAGTCAGACAAAGATATTTTACTTGTTCGACAACAAATTTTATAGGATTCATTTTTGCTTCTGTTTTTGTTACTATAGAAGAAGTTTTTGTCATATATATATATATATATATATATATATATATATATATATATATATAAATTAGAAAGCAATTGACAATGCAATGGAATAGGTGTTGAAAATATTTTCGGGTTAAATCCCATCTTCAGAGGTTTTAGAAGTACTTCTATTTTTGTTTTTTTTAATACTTATCGTACGGTGTTGGCGTAGGCGTCAGCCCCGCTCAAACGTTTGTTGCTTAATAAGTTAAATAAAGGAACGCCGGATATTTGAAACGTCGGATATTTTAAATGTTCGGGTTTTCCCGTGGTGAATCGTCGGCCCGTTCGTGCGTGCGCGCGTGCAGTTTCAAATATTTATCAAAATCAATTTAACTTAATAAACAACAAAAGTTTGAGCGAGGCTGACGCCTACGCCAGCGCCGTAAGATAAGTACATAAAAAAAAAACACAAGTACTTCTAAAACCTTTGAAGATGGGATTTATCCCGGAAATATTTAGGAAACAAGTAAATAAACATCATCTTCAACACCCATTCCATTGCATTGTCAATTGCCTTCTAGTTTCTATTTTAAACACATACGCACAATGCTTCAAGCAAACTAAAAAAAATTATATATATATATATATATATATATATATATATATTATATATATATATATATATATATATATATATATATATGTATAACCTGTTCTGTGATACTACTTACCTTGGTTTCACCTAAAGGGTCTTTAGGATAATAAGTACTCAAAATAATCCTAAATATAATTTAGAGGAAATCTTCATAGGTAGTGTATTACTCGAAATAGGTTTTCTATATTTTAGTATATATCGTATATTGAGTCCTCTTTACATGTTAGCTTAGTCGAATTTTTCGCTTGCTTTTTTTTCTTGCCGTCCATTTTGCTGCATAGCCTTTTTTTTATTTTTTTATTTTTCACCGGCTACCTATTTGTATTTTTTTTGTTATTTGTAAATTGCCTTATATTATTTTCATCGGTTCAGTTATAAAATAAATATTAGATACATATCTATATCTATATCTATATCTATATCTATATAAATATATATATATATATATATATATGTATATAATAATAATAATAATGATAATAATAATAATAATAATAATAATAATAATAATAATAATAATAATAATAAGAAGAAGAAGAAGAAGAAGAAGAAGAAGAAGAAGAAGAAGAAGATCTACTAAACAGATTGAAACACTGCAGCGTTGGCTGAATAAATATCCCTCATTTTTTTTAACCTGTGTTTTTTCAAATTTTTCACTATACCGTCGGATTCACTTCCATTTTTCTCTTCACACACACCACACACACACACACACACACACACACACACACACACATTAATTTTCAAAAATAAAATTTCACTCTGATGAAGGTTCGAATTTTCTCTGTGTACGAATATTTTCACATTTTTCTATTATTATTATTTTATTTCTTTTGTTTATTTAATGATAATAATAATTTTAACCGTGTACACGGAGATGAACTGACCGAAAACACATGTGTTAGTGATATTGATTAAATTAATCTTCATTATCCATTCTGTTTTTTTCTTTTCGTTATTCAATTCGTCCTCATATTGTCGGATTCATTTTCCAATTCGATTTTTACATATATATATATATATATATATATATATATATATATATATATATAATATATATATATATATATATATATATATATATTCCGTTTATTGAAATGTTATTTATTGTGTAAATCATAATATTTATACATTAATGTAATCAATAGTCCATTTGAACAAATTAAGCTAGCATAATGTTTTTTTTTCAAATGAAATAAATAATGAAATAAGACAGAAAAAAGGAGCACATAATTATTGTTGTACTAGCAAAGAGAAAACTTGTTACCTCAATATTTATCTTAAGTCATAGTTTTAAATAATTATATTTTTAAATTTTGAAGAATTACTTTTTTTATCAATATATGACGATAATTCGTTTTTATAATATATTGATACTTTTAACGCCGTTTTATTCTAAGGTCGTTAAATGCAAATTAAAAAACACATTTTGTAGAAAGTAAATTTTGAATGATAAATGTAAATAATAATGTAGAAATACTGTTTAATATAATGTTCAAATATATTTTCATAATCTACTTATATATATATATATATATATATATATATATATATATATATATATATATATATAAAGAAAAACTCTAATGAGTTACACGAAACTACTATTAGTTTCGCTTAATGCTCTTCAGGGCTAAGATTTTGCCCTGAAGAGCATTAAGCGAAACTAATAGTAGGTTCGTCTGACTCATTAGATTTATCTTTATTTATTGCTCTACTTGGGTATAGAGCATTGTTTACTCATTAGCTTATTTCTCCTAACGGTTATATGATATATATATATATTATATATATATATATATATATATATATATATATATATATATATATATATATATATACATATAAATTGTTTTTTTCTTTTGGCCAAATACTGTACCCAATAGATTATTTTTTGTTGGTACGACTATCTTGGTCTTTTCTTTTTTCCAAATTTATTTTTTCTCCCCGGTTGATGTTTCGTAGTATATTTTTACAATCAAACTATATGCTGTTTTTTCTCACGCGAGGATTACCAACACGCTTGTATATTAAATTATATATAATATATATATATATATATATATATATATATATATATATTATATATATATATATATTATTACATTTTGCTTGTTAGAGCGAAAATCAATCATATTTGGAAACACATCTTACTGTGTTAATTTGTTGCCTGTAACTCGGAGTTTCAGTCGACCGATAACTAATAGGAATAAACACACGTATTAAGCATATTGGAAAAGGTTTACTAAGCAGAGATACAATGTCAATAGTGCAATTCGGTCACACATTATTTATAGGAGAAACAGATGATTTCATTCTCATTATTTAGGTACTATATGGAAAAAAGGGGATACATTCATTTTGTTAAATTGTAGCAATAAAATTAAAATATAATAGATCTTGTCCATCCTCCAATTATCTTCAGATTAATAAACAAGAGATGTGCACATTAGAGGCGTCAGTTTATTATAATAACGCCAGGTAACCCCGTTACTACAAAATGAGTATGAGACTGAAGGCATGTTATATTATTCTGAAGCTTATCGTTATCAATTCCTTTTTATATTTAGGTGCGTAAATCTAAGAAAAATATCTAAACATTACACAGAATAAAGTTAGTTATTCTTTAGTGCAACTCAATTTTTCATCTGAACTCATTTGTCTTTGTCATAACGCCGCGTAAAATATTAACTTTTGCCAATCTTTCATTTACTCCGCTCGACTCATCGATGTTTTATGAATAGATATCCAGAACCGTAGAGTTGAATTTTTTATTGGTGTGACCATTCTGTTTTTTTTTTTTTCTTTTCGTGAGAATTTATCGATCTCTTTAGAAAATTTATGTATACGTTCACACATATACTCTTTATCATTGGCATTTTAGTAGAAAACACTAATTATATTATATAGAAAACAAAGATCTATTTTATCATTTTAGTGAAAACTCAAAAAATCTCTATTTACTTACTTGGCATCTTCAGTTTTCAACATTTTCAAAGCGAATGATTTCACATCATAGAATGAAATACATTCTATTCAAAACTGTACATGATTTTTTTTTCTATCATTTACAATTAGCAGCATATTCAGACATGATTTGCTATATCTGAAGATGTTGTCAAATGCAGTTGAAACAAATGATCACATTTAGCAAATTTTAAGTTTTTCTTCATTTATTCATTATATTGCTCTGTCCGTCCTCCCATCTGGAACTAGGCACATCCATTTCTCACTACGGATGACCGGTATCCTTACAGTTGAATCGCACATGGAATGATCCGTATCCCCATATATATATTTACCAACCCCACCGTACGAGCAGATCTATTAATTAGATCATCTTCAGGGCATTTGTTGATATATGGAAGGTGATAAGAAATTTCTTATCACAGAATAACGAGAAAAGCGAGTGGTAGTCCTTGTTATTCATCTGTTTAAAAGATTTTTGAGGTTTAAAAAAAGGGAAGACGGTTTGAAATATAAAGTCAAATATTCTATTTTACGGCGTGAGTATGGGACGGTGAAAGTGTGTGTACATACCGTCGGATTCACTTTCTTTCTTCATATTAGAAACCACAAGGTTCCTATTTCGATACCGGTCCTTGACAACTCAGCGTATGAGTAGCACAGGGATCTGTGTGGTAAAGTAAGGAGCTGGTGGTAGGTGTGACGCTCCATCTCAGATGCTAAAAACAATCTCCTTGGGCTAGCGCTATTGAAAAGGGGATAGACTCCCTCGTTGACTGGCTGATACCGACTTTAGGCCGCCCCGTCGACATTTTACTATATATAAACAAAAGGTACGTCTCCTGTTAAACAATCTTATTAACGATTTTTATGTTTGGCTTTACAATAAATGTTGCGTTATGATTTAAGGAAATAAAGAAATTTAAGAAAAATCAATGGAAATCCTAAAAGGATCAACAAATAAATGAATATAATATCCTACAAGTAGACAGAAACAGAGACAGCATGGCTGACCATCCTTTGTTCAGGATTGAAGATTAGTTCTAAAAATTATTTAAGTTAATTTGAAAAAGCCCGGTGACCGATCATAAAAGTAATTCCGTAGGTGATCTAGCTGGAAGAATATGTGATCAAGTAATCGTAGGCATTCAATCGGAAGCAAATTTGGCGGGTCCAAGTATTTTGGGAGTTCAAGGTCATGGCAGCCTAGTCATGGCGTCATAAACGGCTTGTGTAGTATTGTGGTAGACCGGACAGTTTATAGGTCACAATCAGCAA
>CM042144.1:22591014-22598514 GCA_023376005.1 Doryteuthis pealeii
GAGAGAGAGAGAGAGAGAGAGAGAGAGAGAGAGAGAGAGAGAGAGAGAGAGAGAGAGAGAGTATTTACCCAACCGTGGATATACGGGTAGGATGTAATACAACGTACCAGTGTGAGGTATCTAGCGAGTACCGAACTCAGCTTTCACAAGTAATAAATCTACGAGACCAGTTTCCTAACGATTGCAGCACGATGGGACTTCCAGAGAGAGAGAGAGAGAGAGAGAGAGAGAGAGAGAGAGAGAGAGAGAGTAGGTATTTATCCAAATCTGTATATACGGGTAGTGTGTGACACAAGGTCACCAGTGTGAGGCATCCAGCGAGTATCGAACTCGAATATATCAACGAGACTAGTTTGCTAACCATTGCACTATGTTGGGACGCCCAGAGAGAGAGAGAGAGAGAGAGAGAGAGAGAGAGAGAGAGAGAGAGAGAGAGAGAGAGAGAGAGAGAGAACTTAGGTATTTATATAATCCGTCCTCCACGGGTAGGATGTGACACCAGGTAAAAGTACGAGGCCCAAGCGAGAATCGAAATTGGTAATAAGTAGGAATGGATTTGTGAGAAAACCTTGTCAAATCATTTACATGGACACACACACACACAGAGAGAGAGAGAGAGAGAGAGAGAGAGAGAGAGAGAGAGAGAGAGAGAGAGAGAGAGAGGAATATACTAAGGGAGGCAAAAAAAGGCCAATAAAATATATCGATGCTACTTATTAACCCATATGAAAAAAAAATCAAATAATTCGAGGAATTATTGATTTCATTGACTGATTTTAAGAGTATTTCAACCCGTTTTTTTATTCTATTCCATATATATTTTCATTTAAGTAATATATTTCAAATTGTGAATTCTTTTGTAACATGTAGCCTAAGTTTTCAGTTATTTGAAAAGGACATGCTTATCTTACGAGAGGTTAATGCAATAATTTTAGAATTATCTTTATTCTTTCTGTGTAAACAAACACAATGTGACTATTTCGAAACCAACGCGTGGAACTGTTCGTTGGGGTGCGAATTTTATTCATGATCAAATCCTCAGATGTTTTGTGTTGCACCTACTATATATTTCCTTGAACTAAATTACGTATTGCACACATTTGCTTTATTTATGCCTAACCTTTAGGGAATCGCATCCATTGTGTTGTGTTACGGCCCTTCATTTAAGTGCAGTGGTGTTATTTCCATACAGGACTGTTTCTTGTGGTAACCCCGAGTTAGAAACAATCAAACCCAGATCAAAGTTCTCTTGCCAAATAACCACTTTAATATCAACGTTGATTTCGTTAGTAGTAACTAACATTACAAAGAGCTGGATAGGGAGGAAACTGTTGCTTACGCAACAGTTGTCAAATCAGAAAGAATGAAATAAAGAAAGTGACACTGATAAAACCTCGGACGAGTTACGGTTATCGCTAAAGTCATCGGCTTAATTCGGGTGTGTCTCGTCTCTTGTCCCTTGCCACTTGTCTTCCAACCCTGGGTCATTTTGATAATAGTCTAAACATTTCAACTATCTATTAAATTATTCTAATTCTAATTCCTTCTGTTTGCAAAGATCTGGTTTGAAAATGTTATGTATATCATTATTATTGACATGTCTTCTGACATTACAAGATTCTTTGCGTATGTTCCATTATAACACTACGCTCTCCTTGTCGGAATGGGAGTAATGACGTGTCAACTCTTGTCATGTTCTGGCACTCCGAATAGAGAGATGATGCATCCACGTTGCTTAAATTACGGTTCTTTCTTCGAATGGAGTGATGATGTGTAAATAAAGTAATATTTGTATACTTATCTTTATGGACCGGTATTACATTGGGAGATCCTGGTTGCTGGTCTGCTGTTCAGTTGACTGGCAGTTCTAAACTGATCAATTTAAGTTTTTGATGGCCAGCCTACACTGCTGTGTCTATGGGCTGGTGTCCACAGGTGAATGTCACTGATGAGTACGTCCTTACTTCTCCAGTAGTAACCATATTCGTATAACTATTCTATATTATTTGAATTTTGGTTCATGTGTTTTATTCAAACTTTATATAAACTTTCTTTAGAACTTTTAGCTCATATTTGGTGAATTTGTTATGCTTGCATTTTAATGTCCATATTTGCTTTACGAGTGTTGTAAATCGTATGTAAAGTCGTAGTCTCCTCCTGTCCTTTTCAGAGGGACGGCGAGGAAGGGTATACCCGTTTTTACTAGCACTCGACCAGGGAGATTATTTTTGCATCCAATATGGAGCACACCCAGCATCGACTCCCCACCTTACCATACAGATCAAAGCTGTGCTACTCGTGCGCTGAGGGCCGCTATGGAACCAAAATCCTTTTGATTGCAAACAAACGGTGATGCTTGCTGGAGATGGTGTTGTCTCTCCTTCCTTATGACTCTCATTTCTGTAGCGGATTCTTTCCTCTCTTTTTCACTCCTTTTTATTCCTTGTTTGAAGAGGAGGTGCCAGGTCGTACGGTCTTCTGCATAAGCCTCCCATGTGTTGATGTCGACGTGGCATGTCTTCATGTCTCTCTTGCAGACATCATTAAACCGCAGGCGTGGTCTCCGTACCAGTCGGGGGCTCTCTACTAACTCACCATACAGTAGGTCTTTGGGGATGCGACCTTTGTCCATCCTCCTCACATTGCCAATATATATATAATATATATATATATATATATATATATATATATATATATATATAGGCTATATATGTAAGTAAATAGTGCTCAATATCGTTGATAGAGCATATCTTTCTGAATTAGCGTAGCGTGGACATGTAGTCAATGGGGCTCAGTTACAGACAATTTCTAGCCTATGCAATACCCAAACAATGTGCGATATTATGTCAAACTTGGTTTGAGTATATCATTGACCTGTCAGTAACCAAGCACCGTTGATTTCATGTTCCCGCAACCCTAACATTGATAATATGTGTCTGTGTGAGTGTGTGCGTGTTTTTTATTTGTATGTGTGTGTGTGTGTGTGTGTGTGTGTGTCTCTCTCTCTCTCTCTCTCTCTCTCTCTCTCTCTCTCTCTCTCTCTCTCTCTCTCTCTCTCTGTATTGTGTGTGTATGTATGTGTGTGTGCGCGTGTAAAGGTGGGTGGACGTCATTCTAACTTACAAATAAAATTTAATGTCAAACTAGCTTTAACTTATATTTCTAAATAATATCTATGTGTTTGGCTAGTTATCGATAAAAGATCTCAAATCGTAAAAAAATATGTTGCTCATTCTCATCGAGATCATATTGAGTAATGTTAGTGATTATTCTTTCATACATATTTATTTTCGATTTTTAGAAAGTTCTCTTTCGTGGTTTAATCTGGCCATGGAAGATCCATTATTACTGAATTACGATCTTCGCTAGGTGTCTCATAAAATGTTTCCAAGACAAAATGATCTTATATTAATCCGGCTTGGTAGGAGGTCTGGACATTTTTTTCTAATCTTATTTTTGATTGTCAAACAATTCTTTTATATGTGAAAGTAACAACCTGCCTAGTCCCTCAGGGCTTGGCTGACTGGGTACAATCATTTATTCGAGTCGTTCGAAAGGTGTCATCAATTGACCTAAGTGAACGGAAACAAAGGAATAGTTCTAAATTGGCCAGAAGCGGCTGTTTGATGATTGATGTTATGACATCCGATTTCTGCAAGGGCTACGGAGAGCAGGTGAACATGTGCTCACATGAAATATAACATTTCTAGTTATGGTGAGATAATATTTACAGGCACACGTCAAGTGTGATCGTGCAGCCATTTTGATGGAACGATGGCAAACAAGCACATTTCTACCCCATACATCATCATCATCATCATCATCATCATCATCAGGTCAATTCAGAAGCACGAATTTTAATATCCCTCTTTCTATATATCTCTCTTTCTCTTTTCTCTCTCTCTCTCTCTCTCTCTCTCTCTCTCTCACACACACACACACACACACACACACACACACGCACACACACACACACATCACTCATCTCACTGGGTCATTAGTCCTAGACCTTCTTCAACACGGCATGCAGAATCCGTGCATCGCTGATTCATGTAAGATTTGCTGGTTAGCCTATACTGGAGTGCTCATGTGTAGATAGACTTAAGATAACGTCACCACTGGTGTATTCATTTTACTTGGATGGTTATCTTATCACCGATCACACTCCCACTCCATGTAAAAAAACAGGAATAACAATTCATTCTTAGAAATAAAAAATATATATGTATTATATATATATATATATATATATATATATATATATAGGGTCGTCCTCATACACGTTTTCGACTTATCAAGTCTCTTCAGTGTGGCTAGACATTTTGTAACCTACCTACAGCCGGAATTGAAATCCGGTCGATTGGGTGTCAGTCGGGCATTAGGCTGTCTTCACTTACAGAATTGGAAGGGTATTTTAACCGTTTTAATACACACAGAGTCACAGAGTCTATGTAGAAGAGCGTTGCGTTTACGCTTGAGTTGGCGGCCGTCAGTGAGATCTCTCCCAGAGTGCTCAACCCTAAGGGATGGGGAGCATATATATATATATATATATATATATATATATATATGAGATTAGAAAATGTCCAGACCTCCTACCAAGCCGGATTAATATAAGGTACACACACACACACACACACACACACACACATATATAATATATATATATATATATATATATATATATATATATGCATGTATATATCACTACACTACAGATTTCATTCGGCTGAAGAGATGATACCATCTCTTCCGTCCCATGAAAGAAGGTTTGAGAGGCAAACATTATTCCAGTGACGAGGAAATAACATATGTAGTAGAGAGGTGACTCAACGAACAGTCAACAGAATTTTACAGGGCAGGGATACATGCTCTCATTTGAAGGAGTAACATTGATATTGAGAGAAACGGTGACTATGTGGAGAAGTAGGGATGTAATCCACAGAAGAATAGCTTCATTTTGATGTATGATACATGTTCCTGTGTTGGTAATTATACCTGTCCTAAACAAGATGGCATTACTTTTTGAATCACTCTCGTACAAATACTATAATATCATATATAAAAATAGCACATAACTATACTATATATTATTAGAAACTATAATACAGGGTCATTAGAAATCTTCATTTCATATCTTCACTGTGGTACTGATAAGTTTGTTGGAAAAGTTTTCATCATGAGATGCCGGTTGAAAGAGATGAGATCATCCAGGAGATGGAATTTTCATTCCTCACTGCTGTTGGTGCCATGTAATTTACATGTCTCACATTACATGGGGAGATGAAGGGCTAATTAAGTAAGAATACCACGGAGGACACAGTATGATTCTTTGTTGGTCTCCTAGATAATGGGGTTAAATAATTATTCAACCAATATACAAATGACAAAACCCTTATTTTCCTTCTTCTCTAGATAATTGGGACCATGTGTGTGTGTGTGTGTGTGTGTGTGTGTGTGTGTGTGTGTGTGTGTGTGTGTTTGTGTATATATGTGTTTGATAGGGTAACATACGTCACTGATATACGAGGCATATCAAAAAAGTATTCAGTCATCTTTCTGACAACTTTTATTCAAACTAACTTGAAGATATACATTATATATCTATAGTAATTACATATACAGTGTTATTTTAGCTTCGGTACACGTACTATCTCTTCCAAAGAAAGCGATCTTAATATCCGCATAGGGAAGTGATGGTCAGATATAAACAGATCAGTTATATGGAAATCAGTCTTCACAAAAAGTTAAAGAGACACTTATTCGAGGCCGGGGTGGTATCAGTGCTACTGTATGGCTGCACTACTTGGACCTTGAAGTGTCTGGAGAATAGGCTAGATAGAAACTGCAAAAGTATGCGTACGTTCTTGAACAAATCGGGGAAGCAACACCCCACAAGAAAGCAGCTATACGGTCACGTTCCCCTATCACACAAACCATCTGATTAGGATGGACACACTTAAAAGATAAAAGTGCAAAATTTTAACTGATGTTGTAGCTTCGGTTTTGAGAAAAAATCAAACGATTTTTTTGGTCTACGCTACCCTAACTTAGATAAATATTGTCTATCACTGATATTGAGCAGTCTTTTATATAGATGTAACAAACAATATATATATATATATATATATATATATATATATATATATATATATATATATATATATACATTTATATATATATACATTTATATATATATATATCCTTAATATATATATAATATATATATATATATATATATATATATACATATATATACATATATATATATATATCCATTTATATATATATATATATATATATATATATATATATATCCTTTATATATATATATATATATATATATATATATATATATATATATATATATATATATATGTCCCTTATTTTATATGTGAAATCAACCTACATCTAAGTGAAAGCTAGGTTCTCATTGTCTAGCCAATCTTAGAAATTTGACTAGTTATCCTGACATTTGCCAGTCTCTATCTGTCTGTCACACATCTCTCTCTCTCTCTCTTCTCTCTTTCTCTCTCTCTCTCTCTCCTCTCTCTCTCTCTCTCTCTATATATATATATATATATATATATATATTAGTCTGACTGTTTGCGTTCTTTTCTCTTTTTTTCCTCTAGCTTTTTCGTTAAATTCAGTCCGTGCAACTATACTACATTACAGACACGGCTACAGAATAGTGAAAGAAATATAACCACCTTTGACTCCGTATTCGATCATCATTTAAACCAGTGGTTCCCAAAATGGGCGCTACCCCCACCCCTGGTGACGGTGGAAAAATCTAGGGGGCGTTGAGAGAAAAAGGCCGGTGGCCGGCAGTGAGGTAAAAAGGGGCGACAGGAGATGCAGCGTGGTATTAGTGAACATGGGGATATACGACTTTATGAGTTCCAGCCTGATGATCAGAAACTGTCATCCCTGCACCAAGCATATCCATCCCATTAACAATAACTATGAAGATAGTGAACCATGTTACTGTGGTTACCGTCGCAAATTTGATTCACCCTTCCATGTTACTCTCGTAGGTAAAACTGCAGAATGTTTTTATCTGATAAATTAGGTTTTTTTGTGATATACATCTTTGGGTTTATTCTTAAACCTAAATAATAGAATGCTTGCTTGGCGGATTTGCCGGGAATTCACTGGGAAGCTAGGGGTGCTAGCCTGAAAAAAAGTTTGGGAACCATTGATTTAAACCAACCACCAAAGATAAACGTAATGCTATAAATATTGTTAGGAGTTGCCTGCTTCAAAACAAACGGAACCGGGCTACGTAGAATGTCAAGTATTACCATCAGAATCCATCCCCTGCTGTCCTCTGGGATCTTATAAGATCCGAAATCAGAGAGACTCTAAGAGATATCCGCAGGAAAAAACGGCAATTTATTTGAAAAGATTGTTAGTATGGAATTTTTCTCAACAATATTAGCCAATCCAGCACATCAAATTCAACCAGCCCATGAGGATTAACATAACCGGTTTCTG
>CM042144.1:22603514-22631014 GCA_023376005.1 Doryteuthis pealeii
AAGAATCAATAATAAATGAAATGTAGAGAAATGACATTGACAAATTCTATGTGAAAAAGAAGGAATGAAGAATATGTCTCTCCTGAATAAAGAATTATGTGGATGCATAAATTTAGGGACTCTAAAATGTTATAAGTGAGATGAGGTTGATTACAACAGCCATTTGAAACGATAGCAATTGAAATATGTTTAAATACAAATAGGAAAACAAAGATTAATAGATATAGAAAAGAGAATTAAGAAGAAAATTAATTATATGCATGCTTCAAGTGACATATTAGCGACATCGCACAGGAAATACTTGAACATGACTTAAAAGTGGAAATTTGAAGAAAAAAACTGATAGATAGATAGATAAAGTCATTACAATAAACTATTCCAGAGCAAAATATTGATTGATATATAGAGATGAAATAGGTGATAATACAAGAACAGGCATGACTGGGTGGGAAGATTATTACACTGATAATTGTGCAAAAGTCTGAAATTAAATCATACTGACAAATGGAATATGCATAAACACGAATATTCTCTAGAAAATGAAATAGAAATAAAAGAAGGCAAAAACTGGACAAATACTTGGATCTTAGCGGAGAGCTTAAAATGTTGTAAAACAATGAATATAACAGTGAAACCCATCGTAGTTAGAGTAGCTTATAATTCTCCAGGATAACTTGGGAAAGAGACTGAATGAAATTGTCCGATAAATACCAGTTCTTTCATTTCTGTATTTTCGTATTAGCATCCTAATTGAGCCCACGACAGTATCGTAATATATATATTCAGCTATATTTGATTTCATGATGTGCCTTATTAATTTTGCGCATTGGTATATATATATATATATATATATATATATATATATATATATATATATATATATGTACTAGACAAAACGTGACCCGTTGGGTCACCCATTAAGCTCTCGCTAGATGATTAGGGAAAGAGTAGGATCTGCCAAAATATCATCTGCTTTTCATTTTTAAAAACGAACTAAGATTTATTAAATTGATTATTTAAGGTCAAAAGTCGAAAAGTAGTAACATAATGAGCATCAGTAAAAAAACAAAATAATATTACACATAATTTATTTTTGATATATTTAAAAAGTTTTTTTTTCGTCCATTTTGATCAAGATGCCTGCCAAGAGACTACTTAAAATCCGTTTTTACAAAATAAATTGTAACTTTTGCAATTGAAAAAATTCACACTGGATTGTCCAATTGAACACATATCCTAGTAGATAAAGGAGTTAGATTAAGACAGTTCTAAATGCCAGTTATCTCTAGACTGCAGGTTCAATCCTGGTCAGGGACAGCAGTAACATAGAATAATAATTAACACAGCTTAACACCTGTACCACAGCTATGGTTAGAACAGGATACCCCCGTGGACCTAATAAAGGATTGGGTTCAAAGTTCCGTGATGGCTCCCAATTACAAGAAGGTTCCCGAAGTCCGACAAGAAATACCTGAAGAAGGCCGGAGGGACATCAGCCGAAATTTTGTACAGATAACAATGAAGACGAGGACAATAGTTTGAATAATACAAATAATGATAATCTTTGCGGAGTTCCGTCCTGGCTTCCTGCATCCGAAGCGGTATCACTTGAAAAAAAAAAAAAAAGAAAGAAAGAACCAACTTAGGGCATTTTCCACTGAAAACCCAACCCTAACCCTAAACCCCCCTAGTTTAATCAACTGTTTTCTTACAAAGTTCTGTTTTTTCTGGGTCACCCTGTATAAAGGGAGACTCAGAAAAAACAGAGCCCAAATTATTTATTTATTTTCCATTAAACTAAACCTAAACCCAACCCCAAATCCTAAACCCTAAACCCTAGTTGTTTTTGTTTTTCACACCGCTTCCGCTACGGACTTCAATCGTAGCTGGTGTTTTTTTTTTTTTTTTTTTTTTTCCGCAGTCACCGGCAAGCATGTTTTGAGGCAAGAGGCCTTGACGGAACTCCGCAAAGATTAAAATTATTTGTATTATTCAGACTGTAATATCGGAGTGGTATATATTTGATTGATACTATTTTCTGCATAAATAAAAAGACTAAAGACAGAGTTTATTTTTTTAAAGCCATACGTAATTAAAACAACCTTAATCCCCTAAAACCGTAACCCAATTCGCAAAATGTTAATTCATAGACTGTAGTTAAACTGTCATTGGGTACCAGCAAAAAATTTTCCGTTTTAATTTTCCAACCTAAGTCAGAAGTCAGTCCTACATTCTATGAATTAACATTTTGCGAATTGGGTTACGGTTTTAGGGGCTTAAGGTTGTTTTTAATACGTATTGCTTTAAAAAAATAAAACAACAAAAAACCCAAATTACTATACATTTTAATTAACCATTGAAATTAATTATTGAATCTATTATTGAGACAGTTGTTTGTGTTAATATAGCAATGTATAGTAATTTGTGTTTTTTGTTGTTTATTTTTTTAAACAATACGTAATTAAAAACAACCTTAATCCCCTAATACCGTAACCAAATTCGCAAAATGTTAATTCATAGACTGCAGTTAAACTGTCATTTGGTACCAGCAAAAAACTTTCCGTTTTAATTTTACCGACCTAAATAAGAAGTCAATCTAGTTTGTTTTAGTTTTAACTAAAACAATTTTTTAAGCCCGAAGAAAACTTAAACAGTGGGAGTAGTCAATGTTTGCTCATTTGAATTCCATACTATTTAAATATATAACTATTTTTTTTTACCCAACATGAAATATTTTTAAAGTAAGTTTAATACTCTATGAATTAATAATTAAAGTAATTTAAAAAAATCTATTTTAAATCATGATTTCAATTTCGTAAAATTTACGTTCAACTAAAATTGAAATCGTGCCGTAAAAAGATACTTTTGATTTATATTAAAACAAACCAAAACGTTTGCTCATTTGAATAAGATTCGCCTGGAGAAAGGGAAGTGGGCGAATCTACGGGGTGTTAGTGTGTGGGTGTGAGGTGATCTTACTGGCTGCTGGATTTTTTACTCTTTTTTTTCCTTCTGCTTAACTGACAAATAGAAAGTGGGAGGAGAGTTAACTTTAACTGACTAACGGAGATGGGAAGAGAGACAGTTAGTCCTGTGAAACAGGGATTGGTCGGTCGTTGACTTAATTGCTAATTACGCCTAATTAAAAGCCAATTAAACTGAATTTTTTTCATACACTTTTGTAGTGCTAACACCAAGGAATATCTAAGTATAAATATTGTGTCCATAACATAAATAGAAAAAAATCCTTTAGCTGGAGAAGGTTGATAAACTCAGCTTTAGTATAATATATATATATATATAATATATATAATATATATATATATATATATATATATATATATATAATAACACCTCTCCGTACGAGCATGATGCGAGACAAGGTCAATTTCTTCAGCGGAGTTTAACAGATTTGGATTCAGATTTTTCCTTCTCCTATACTGGTTACCTAGCCACTATTTACCATTAGTTGGAGGGAGAATATTTGGATTCATACCTTTCCAAAGGGTATTAGTTCTATGTGAAATACAACCAGTCACGTCTAGGATTTGAACTCGGGTCGACGAGTACATTTTTTACGGCTCTAACCATTACAATATTACATTGTATATAATTTGATGCATCTTTACGATTCTGTGCCTTTTTACATTTGGCGATTTTTCACTTACTCATCATTTCTAGCATGTTTGCTTCCTTCATGGTCTTTGCTGGATTATCTTGTCAATCTCTCGTGTATAACAGTGCACCGGTTAAATCAGAAGCCATATATTCTATCGTGACCTGGAGATTTCCAGTTAGCAATTTCCTTTAGCGTTCCTAAGGTCTCTAGATTTATTTCAATTTAACGTAGCATCCACTTATTTACTTGACTCAGTTATATATATATATAATATATATATATATATATATATATATAAACCAAACTTGTTGGTAAACCTTTGCGGTAAGAAGAAAATCCGGCAAGAGTTTGATTGTAAAAATATGCTACCAAACATCACCTGGGGAAAAACAAAATTCTAAAGATAAAAAGTAAAGAGTGCTTAATACCTAATTACAGCAAATAATAAAATTAAACCTAATGAATCCGATATACGTACGCTTTGTAGCTCACCTGTGCAAAAAGTCAGATCTTTACCCTGATGAGCCACTAAACTAAACTGTTAGTAGGTATATCTGATTCATTACGTTTAACTTTATATATACACACACACACACACACACACACACACACACACACACACAATATATATATATATATATATATTGGTAAATAAATGGGATTTAGGTCACAATATTCAAATCTCTGATCTTCATGTATTTAATCATTTCTTTCATGTTTCTAAACAGCTAAATATTATTTTCTCCATGAATATATAATAGAGCGAGATGTAGAACACTCACAGACACAGACACAGACACAGACATATATATATATATATATATATATATATATATATATATATACAAATATAAATAGACTTATCATATATATATATATATATATATATAATATATATAATTATATATAAATATATATATATATATATATTATATATATATATATATATATATATATATATATATAATATTCCTTGCTGAATACAGCACACAATATAATTTACATCATCATCAATATTAGTCAACTTTAATTCAGTGTGGGACAAAAATCTTTTTCGATTACTGACAACCTTGAAAATTGCTAGCCTCTGCCATGTATCAGCAAATGCTACTCTTTCCTTTACCCATTAGTTTCACACTTGTTGTTTCTTGGGCACAATTATAAAAATAATTTGCAAACATTTCTTATCCTTCTTTCTAACGTGTCATGTCTATTTCCATTTTTCTTGTTGGATAATTTCCATGATATTTATATCTTATTCGTGTTAATCACTTTTATCTCTTATTCGTGGTTCTATTTAACCCATAGCCATGACTATTTATACACTGCTGTTTGAGAACGTAGGGGTGACCCTGTTTCAGAGTGCTTCGGCCTCTGGAGTGGCTAATTAAAATTAACAGCGTTAGTCCCAGGCAATAACTGCCCCCTTGATTTAAAGGAACAATGTGGGGTTTATTGCCCAGTGCTTGATCCCCCCCCTTGAGGGGGCAATGCCGAAGGGATCAATACATTTTTGTGCCTACCACCCATGAACTCCGGCTTGTGGGTGGGGCCCACATAAAATGTCCTGGTGTCACGCCCTCATAAGTGGGATGAGAGACGAATATACCTGAGACTACGAAGATTACGGAACTATTACGCGGATCGTCTACCTCGGTGTTTTAGCACTATTTTGCGAGTTACTCTATGTCTGGCACAAACTGTATTTGGAATAACTTCCAAAACAACAAACTACATGAAAGTAATGCCACAAATAGGAAAATGTCAAATAAATCAAACCTAAATATCCAAAAAAGAAGAAGTAATATTATCCAGTCTAAGAATATGGCTCATACATTACCCATTCATACCTCCGCAAAAAAGAAGCAGCCCCATATTGCATACCATGCCAAAAACCCTACACAATCAAACACATATTAACAGAATGTGGCAACCTAAAACAAATACGAAAAAAATACTACCAAACAACAAATCTAAAACAGATATTCTACCAAATAAACCCAGAAAAACTACTCGGATACATAAAAGAAGCTCACAACATCTACAACAAAATCTAAAAATCTTCCAAAAAAAAATGAAAACACAAAAATATATGTTTAAAAAATTCATCTAAATGTTTCATTCACAAAAAATATGTCCAAAAAAAAAAACCTTTAGAAAATTAAACATTATCACCAATTCGTTTTAAAAACGTAGTCGGCATTAACTGACCAATTGAGGTTGATATGCCGTAAAACAAAAACAAAATCAAAAAATCAAACAAACTGTATTTGGATGTACTAGTATTCTGAATATTGTATGATCCAGTATACAATAGTTGAATTTTTATTTTATCATTTCATAAAAAATACGGCGAGTCCAACATATGCATTTGTCACTACAACCCAATCGTCGTTTTATTTCATTTGCTTAGATTCGCTTTAGTTAATAATCGTCGTGAGTTTTGAACATTATCATATTTCTTTTACCAGGCTGCATTGAGCCGAATTTTCCCTACTATTTACCCATAGTTGTAGGGAGATTATTTGGATTCATACATTTCCCAAGTGCTATGTAAAATTCAAACAGCCTCATCTAGCATTTGAACTCGGGTCGCCAAGTCCATTTCCTACGACTGTAGTCATCACATATTATATTGTATATAGTTTGATGTATTGTTTCGATTTTGTGTCTTTTTAGGTCTGACGATTTTTTCCTTCGCCATCGATTGTAGTCTGTTTGCATCCTTCATGGTATTCCTGGATTATCTTGTCAATCTCTCCTGTATAACAGTGTACCGGTTAAATCAGAAGCCATATATTCTATCGTGACCTGGGGCTTTCTAGTTAGTAATTTCCTTTAGCGTACGTAAGGTCGCTAGATTTATTTCAATTTAACGTTGGTCAACCACTTGGCATTTTTACTTCTCTCCTACAATTATCTCTAGAATGATCCTGTTTCCGTAGCATCCATTTATTCAGTTGCCTCAATTACACACACACACACACACACACGCACGCACACACACACACGCAACACACACACACACCACACACACATATATATATATATATATATATATATATATATATATATATATTTGTAGGCAGGTATTATTAAACAACAAATAACATTTCCTTTTCCTGATCTTGATTTGACCTTTTCCAGTCTTCTGGCTATCTTTCTAATGTCATGATCCAGTTGAAATAGGATTCTTCCCATACTATCAGTCCGAGCGATTTCTGCTGTTTCTTCAGTCGTCATCAGAGGGGGGGGTATATGTTTTGGTGTTAGTTATTTTTATCATTTTCTTGTTGTTTTGTCTATTTTGTTTTTAAATTAGAAGAGTCTATTGTCTTTTAGAAGTTGCTGTGATTAATGTATTAGTGATTTAAGATAGATAATATATAATGACCTATGTTGAATGCTATTTTAATTAATGTATTCATTAATATACAAATCAAGACCATGAAGAAGAAATGTTCCATGTTGTTTAATAACATCCACCTCCAAAATAACTTGCTGCCAAAGTATACAACAATTAATAATATATATATATATATATATATATATATATATATATATATATATATATATATATATTGTACTTGTTAAATTATTTTGTAATTGAACATGGTATTTTTGCATGTATTGGTAAATAAATGGGATATAGGTCACAATATTTAACATCTAGTCCCTGATCTTCATTTATTTCATTAATTTATTTCATGATTCTTAACAACCAAAGATTATTTTCCCCATAAATATATTATGTAGTTAGACATATAACACACTCGCTTGCGCGCACACACTCGCACACACACACGCATATATACATATATACGATATATACAAATATAAATAAACTATAAATATATATATATATATATATATATAAATATATATATATATATATATTCATCATCATGTCGCGCAATTTGCATGGATATCCATGACGGTCTCTCGCCAACTCTCCCTATCACTCATCGATTCTGGGAGCTCCTCCGCGTAGCATCCAGTATCTTTACATAGTTGGTCAATGTAGGTTCTGGTTGGGCGGCCCACGTTAGCATGTCCATGTGTTGGCCTCAACAGTAATACGTCGCTTACGAGCTCATCGCATGCCTAGCCCTCCTTACTCGTATGGTTTGTGATTAGGGAGGCAGGTGGTCATACAGCTGCTTCTTGGTTGGGTGCTGTTTCCACGACTTATTCAGGACTACTCGCAGCATTCTTGTGCAGCTCCCATCTAGCTTATTCTCAAGGCGCTTCGTTAGGGTCCAGGTGGTACAGCCATACAGCAGTACCGATATGACCACAGCCTGGAAGAATCGTCTCTTTAGTTTGTCAGGGAGGTCGGATTTCCATACGACTGATAGTTTATTGGTGGCCAACCATGCCTTTCCTATTCTTGTGTTAACATCGCTTTCTGTGGATGAGATATTACTACCTAGGTATGTGAATATTATATACCCATTAGTTGATGATTAGTCGATAATACGCTTGTTATTTCTTGGGCACTTTTCTAACAATATTTTGCAACCTTTTCTTATCCTCTTTTCTAACAATGTGCCATGTCCATTACCATTTTTCTTGATGAATAATTTCCATGGCAATTATATCTGATTCGTGTTAATCACTTTTTATCTCTTATTCATGGTACTATTTAACCCATAGCTGGGAAGTTAAGAGTGTCCATACATTTCTCAAGGGTATTAGTCTGAATGTGGATGTAATAGCCTGACTGGAGTTCGAAATCGTTTACTCCGATGTTCCAGTCCATCATGTTAGCCACTTCGTCAAGGGGAAGCCCTCGTATAAATAGTAAGGCAGACTGGGATCTTTAGCTATGGAAAGACAGTCGATCTAGGAATAAATTACTCTTAATTCAAAATTAGAAAAGTCTTGTTCGGAGAATGTGTGGCAGGTTCCTCTTAATGTTATAGACTAGCCTAGCTTACCTTTTGTAGAGAGTAAATGAACTGGTCCAAGACTATTTGTACATTGCTGTTTTAGAACATCGGGGTGATTACTGAAACTGCGATGATTACGGAACCATTACGCGAACCGTCTACCTTGATGTTTTAGCACTCTATTACGAGTTACTCTATGTTTTGTATTTGGATTTAATAGTATACGAGAAGATTATATGATCCATTATACAACAGTTGCATTTTTATTTTATCAGCTCATTCAAAAAAATGTGGCGAGTCCAACGCATGCATTCACCACTACAACAAAATCATCATTTTAGTTAATTTGCTGCGCTTCCGTTTTGTTAATGATCGTCGTAAATACTGAACATTATCATTTTCTCATTATGAGGCTGCATTGCAGCAAACTGGCCATCGGGTGTACCCTGACGGAATTCCATAGCCTTAAGCCACTGCAATTAGCGCGTGAGCGAGTGCAATTTAAGAAGGTCGATTAATTCAATGGGTCATTCATTCTCTCCTGAATAAGTTGGCAGTTTTTCAAATTTACATACTTTTCCTGCAGAAATTGTCTCAGTAAAATACAATAGTGACGGCAAGTGTGCTCAGATCACCAGGAAATTTCCACATTGTCGAGCTCAGTGGTTTAAACCTTTTTTTAGCAGTGGCAGTGATGATGATAGCTTATTGATTTAGTGTGTGCTTTGAACGAGTCCCCAGGAAAATTTATGGGTCCTAGTTAAAGTTTCTTAATAGATTGTAGGGTTTTTCTCTTTATGATCTGGGGAAACAATTAAAGCGGTCTAACTCCTACCTTGTAAACTATCCTGTGTAATTCGTTTCTAAGAAACTATTGAAATGTATTTACATCTAGCTTGCAATAGTGAGGGAAGAAGAAAGAAAAATACTGGGACGCATGGATACACTTTTACTGCGTCCTTTTAGATTTTACATTTTACTTTAGTGGACCCCATAGCCGATTCTTAAAGGTCATATTGTATTTTATAACTAAATATTTTTGGCTTGCCTGAACACAAAAAAAATGTTATATGGACCCTGGGGATCCCCGGTTGAGAACCACTGTTCTAGCTGATTTTGACTTTAACTGGGAAATGTACAAGTAAACTGAAGTTTCCTCATAATGGCAAATTAAATATGCTGAACATTAGGATTAGTTGGTTCATTTGAGTCTCAAAAATCCCAGATTATTTTATGCGTCTCATTTTCACAGACAAATTATCGTCTGGTCATATACCATTTTTCAGCATGGCAACATTTTAATCGCTTGCATAATTCTCAGTGGATCAACTTCCTCAAACAGTCGTGCCTATGTTTTTATTCCTTTAGAATCAGTTTTCTGCATTCGCTCAACATGGTTCTAATTTCTTCTTCTTCTTCTTCTTCTTCTTCTTCTTCTTCTTCTTCTCATTACTTTCACACCAGCCATAGCAAGTCTCCTCAGGTCTCCAGGACTCTTCTGAGTATTCTAGCCGTTCTTAACAGTGTTGTAGTTTGGATGATCTCGATTCTTCCTCTGATTTACAATTCACCCAAATTATTTTCCAGAGCTTTGGGGACCGTTCAATTGGCACCAATTATTGGCACGACCTTCACCTTCATGTTCCACAGTTTCCCCAGTTCTCTGGAAAGGCCTAAGTATTTGTTTATCTTTTCACTTTCTTTCATTTTCACTCGGTGGTTGGTCGTATTATCGCCCTTATTATTATTATTATTATTATTATTATTAGTAGTAGTAGTAGTAGTAGTAGTAGTAGTAGCAGTAGTAGATGTTGTAGAATGAGAAAAAGAAGTAATAAATGCAGCATTTCTCTAGTATTGAAAGCCATTATTGAAAAATATTATGTATTTCTCCTCCAGGTCGCTTACTTAAAACTATTGTGGAGTTTCCAAGCTAAATTCTACAGTTATATGAGCATTATTTCCAGTATATATTTGTATCTTCATGGAGACTGATATTTCTAGAGGAGCAAACCATTAATATCGAGTTTGAGTTTCATCCATCTTTATACCATAACTAAGCAAACGTTAGTAAATATCTACTCTAAATCATTAAGTAAACATAATGTATATAATGACACAAGACCAAGAATTAAGAGTGCTCACTGATAATCGAACTCACCGGATATGATATCTTAGAAAATATCACTAACTTTTACATCACAAAGTTGCCAAGTGTGTTATCTGGTATGAAACATGCATTATAAATGTTGTGATACTTTCAGATATTAACTGTAATTACGAATAATCCATTGATTACTAGCAAATGAAAATAAAATGTCACGGAATTCCGAACGACAGGTCTGTTACATAATTCAATGTAGCTTAAGAATTATGTAAGTACTTGTAGCTAGATAATTTTTAAATCAGAGTTCGGTAGATTTCAAAACAACGGGGGTTGAGTAGAAAAATACCTTAACCATTATGGTATGATTGACTGTGGTTACATTCCACTTGACCTTTTTGGAAAAAACGCTCCAGTAATCAGCGGAAGACATAAGTTTTAGGTTTAGTCAGTTGCCAACCAGTTACTAGCCGGGAGTAAAACGCTCTCGTAGACTCTCAGGATTTCACTTCTCAACTAGCGCGGTTTTCGGGCTGGGATTGTTTGAATGAAGCTATATAGAAAAACAATAAGTATTTGTTATCAATTAACAAACAATAATACGCAAACAGCCAGCGCAAACAGAGAAAGCAATTCAACAGAATCAGCCTGAAGAAATATGGCGGTCGATGAGTTAGCAAACTGTTTATAGGTGATACACCCTATAACACTAATGAAATGCGCGACGAGTTACTATAAGTAACAGGGACAATTGTGGCTCGAGAGTAAAGCCAATGCGAGTCAGCTCACAATTCTATTTGTCGTAGACGTAATTCCCACTTCTCTGGCTTGTATTTTGTCTACTTTTTTTAAATATATTTTCCTACATTTGTTACCGTCGTTTTGTTCTTATTTGACCCCTTTAAAACCTCACAACTCCAACAAAAGAGAAAACAAGTAAGAACAAGTCTATCATCCCTCATATCATTATCGTCCCTACTTGTTGTCTCACTCTCGCCGTTTATATACCCGATATTTTAGAAGAGCATATAACAAGGTCCCCAGAATTCTTCTCACTCCTCTAGCAGATATTAACAATCCACGACCTGGATGTTTTCTATTCATTCTCCGAACTACCCATTCGCACAAGTCTCTTTTTCAGGCATTTGATTGGCTGTTTTATTTTAAGGCATATCAAATCTTTCAGGTTATTTATAGCCGAATCAAGTTAATTTCGATAAACATTTAACCCAGGTTGCTAGGAAGCGCGTGGTGTAATGGTTAAAGTCATGGGAAATGGAATCGTCACCCCGAGTTCAAATCCTGGACGTGGTAATTGCATTTCACTTGGCGCTAATACCCTTGGGAACGGTATAAATCCTACTCTCCCTCCAGCTATGGGTAAATCGTAGGGCAGACTGGGCTCTTTAACCTTGGTTAGGCAACCGGTTTTAGGTGAAGGAAAACTCTGAATTCTAAGCTGTTAAACTCCGCTTAAGAAATTGACCTTGTGTCACATCCTGCTCGTACTGGAGGGACTGGTAAATATTAATAACCCAGGTTTTACAGTACCTACAGTTTGTGAGAATAGTTTTTTTTTTTAATTTGCTGTAAGTGTAAAACCAAATTATCGGGATTGAAAGAGTTTCGTCACAACCCAATATTTCTGATACAACGATTTTAGTTTTGTAAAGGCATTTTCCTCGTTGCTTTTATCTAAAAAAAAGTTCAGCTTATTACATCCGGTTTCTTCAGGTTTTTTTTTCCTGTCTTGTGATCTCTTCTTCCTTTGAAAAGAAGAGGTACAAAGAAAAAAAATTGGTCTGTGAGGGTTTTTTCCCACCTCGTCTAGCTTCCTCTCTGACGTCAAGCGACTTTCTTAGGGAATTTTTGTATTTGCGAACTGCCAATTTGTTTTTCTTTGCGGAAGCCAACCGTTCCTATACGAGTGAAAATTCCCGCATTGCTTTAAATCAGGGACTGAAGTAACACACGAGAGAAACAGCCGAAACAGTGTCTATATCCACAAGGCAGTGGATATGGACTCCTGGCTATATAAAATTATAAAGCAACTATAATGCTGAATTAAATAATAAAGCCTGGCATTTTTTAGGCAGCCACTAGAGAATTCTCAAAAGAGACAATAATGTAAATTGCATTAAAGAAAGATAGATATAAGAAGTACAATACAGTCTCAATAGCAAAAAAATATCTCATGTTTAAAGACATTAAAATGTTTATTTAATAATCCAATGTCTAATTATGGTTTATATGCGGCCTTATAAAAGAGCCAACCGCTGTAACGAGGGTGATGTCCGTAGCTTATGTTGAGAAAACAGTGAGAAGATTATATTCATTTTCAGTAGTGCCTAAGACCAGTGATATTGTTTTGCTGAGATGGAAAGCGGCCATGCCTATCATCAGTTATCAGATGTTTTATCGGAACAGATGAAATCCTCCAAGCAGTGCTATTCATGCCGAACCTAGAACCTGCTATTCGTAAGGATGTGCGCAACTGAGGCGAAAAACAAAAAAAAGAATTGAATTATATTTGCGTTTTAAGTGATATGCATTAGATTAATGCATATATGCTTTAATCTAAGATATAAGTAATTTCCAGGCGGATTTTTTCTCAGAATGTAATATTAACCATTTTTCCTGTAATAAATACGTTTTAAGATTATATTATGTTTTTGAACAAAAATGTGGAGGGGGTATAATTAGTATCACATGATCAATTTCGTTAATATAGATAATTTTGAATATTCAATAAATAGCATACAGTAAAGGAATTAGATCTCAGGAAAATGCATCAGGTGCAAATCCGCCTGGAAAATTACTTTATTCTTTAGATTAAAATTTATATGCATTAATCTAATGCATATCACTTAAACGCAAATATATTCAATTTTTTTTTTGTTTTCGCTCAGTTGCACATCCTTTACGATTAGCAAGGTTCTAGTTCGCATGAATAGCACTGCTTTGGAGGATTTCATCTGTTCGATAAAACATCTGATAACTGATGATAGGCATGGCGCTTCATCTCAGCAAAACAATATCACTGGTCTAGCACTCTGAAAAATGAATATAATCTCTCACTGTTCTCAACAGAAGCTAACAGACTCACCCTCGTACAGCGTTTGGCTCTTTATAAGGCGCATATAACCTAATAGACATTGGATTTATTAATAAAACTTTTAATGTCTTTAAACATTGAGATATTTTGTATTGAGACTGTATTGTACTTTCTTATATCTATATTTTCTTTAAATGCAATTTACATTTGTCTCTTTTGAGAATTCTCTTAGTGGCTGCCTAAAAAATGCCAGGCTTTTATTTATTTATCAGCATTATAGTTGCTTTATAATTTTTATAGTAGCCAGAGTCCATATCCACCTTGCCTTGTGGATATAGACACTGGTTCCGGCTGGTTCTCTCGTGTGGTTACTTCAGTCCCTGGATAAAGCAATGCGGAATTTTTGACTCGTATAGGAACGGTGTGGCGCCGCAAAGAAAAACAAATTGGCAGTTGCAAATACAAAATTCCCTAAGAAAAGTCGCTTGACGTCAGAGAGGAAGCTAGACGAGGTGGGAAAAAAAAACCCTCACAGCACAAATTTTACCTCTTCTTTTCAAAGGAAGAAGAAGATCACAAGACAGGAAAAATAACCTGAAGAAAACCGGATGTAAATAAGCTGAACTTTTTTTTAGATAAAAGCAACGAGGAAAATGCCTTTACAAAACATAAAATGTTGTATCAGAAAATTTGGGTTGTGACGAAACTCTTTCAATCCCGATAATTTGGTTTACACTTACAGCAAATTAAAAAAAAAGACTATTCTCACAAACTTAGGTACTGAAAGCCAACCTGGGTTATATATATTTACCAGTCCCTCCGTACGAGCAGGATGTGACAACAGGTCAATTTCTTAAGCGAGTTTAACAGGTTAGAATTCAGAGTTTTCCTCACCTAAACCGGTTGCCTAACCAAGGTTAAAGAGCCCAGTCTGCCCTACGATTTACCATAGCTGGAGGAGAGTAGGATTTATACCGTTCCCAAGGGTATTAGCGCCAAGTGAAATGCAATTACCACGTCCAGGATTTGAACTCGGGGTACGATTCCATTTCCCATGACTTTAACCATTACACCACGCGCTTCCTAGCAACCTGGGTTATGTTTATCGAATAAACTTGATTCGGCTATAAATAACCTGAAAGATTTGATATGCCTTAAAATAAAACAGCCAATCAAAATGCCTGAAAAAGAGACTGTGCGAATGGTAGTTCGGAGAATGAATAGAAAACATCCAGGTCGTAGGATTGTTAATATCTGCTAGAAGGAGTGAGAAGAATTCTGGGGACCTTGTTATATGCTCTTCTAAAATAATCGGGTATATAAACGCGAGAGTGAGACACAGTAGGGACGATAATGATATGAGGGGATGATAGACTTGTTCCTTACTTGTTTTCTCTTTTGTTTTGAGTTGTGGAGGTTTAAGGGTCATAATAAGATACAAAACGACGGGTAACAATGTAGGAAAATATATGAACAAAGTAGAAAATACAAGCAGAGAAGTGGAATACGTCCCGAAAATAGAATTGTGAGCTGACTCGCAATTGGCTTACTCTCGAGCACAATTTGTCCCTGTTACTTATATGTAACTCGTCGGCGCATTTCAATTAGTGTTAATAGGTGTATCACCTATAACAGTTTGCTAATCAATCGACCGCCATATTCTTCAGGGCTGATTCTGTGAATTGCCCTTTTCTCTGTTTGCGCTGGCTGTTTGCGTATTATTGTTTGTTAATTGATAACAAATACTTATTGTTTTCTATATTGCTTCATTCAAACAATCCCAGCCCGAAACCGCGCTAGTTGAGAAGTGAAATCCTGAGAGTCTACGAGAGCGTTTACTCCCGGCTAGTAACTGGTTGCAACTGACTAAACTAAAACTTATGTCTTCCGCCTGACTGGAGCGTTTTTCCAAAAGGTCAAGTGGAATGTAACCCCAAGTCAATCATAACCATAATGGTTAAGGTATTTTTCTACTCAACCCCCGTTGTTTTGAATCTACCGAACTCTGATTTAAAAATATCTAGCCTACAGTACTTACATAATTCTTAAGCTACATATGAATTATGTAACAGACCTATCGTTCGGATTCCGTGACATTTTTATTTTCATTTGCTAATAATCAATGGATATTCGTAATTACAGTTAATATCTGAAAGTATCACAACATTTGATAATGCATGTTTCATACCAGATAACACACTTGGCAACTTTGTGATGTAAAAGTTAGTGATATTTTCTAAGATATCATATCCGGTGAGTTCGATTATCAGTGAGCACTCTTAATTCTTGGTCTTGTGTCATTATATACATTATGTTTACTTAATGATTTAGAGTAGATATTTACTAACGTTTGCTTAGTTATGGTATAAAGATGGAGAAACTCAAACTCGATATTAATGGTTTGCTCCTCTAGAAATATCAGTCTCCATGAAGATACAAATATATACTGGGAAATAATGCTCATATAACTGAGAATTTAGCTTGGAAACTCCACAATAGTTTTAAGTAAGCGACCTGGAAGAAATACATAATATTTTTCAATAAGGCTTTCAATACTAGAGAAATGCTGCATTTATTACTTCTTTTTCTCATTCTACAACATCTACTACTGCTACTACTACTACTACTACTACTACTACTACTAATAATAATAATAATAATAATAATAATAAGGGCGATAATACGACCACCCCCGAGTGAAAATGAAAAAAAGTGAAAAGATAAACAAATAGTTAGGCCTTTCAGAGAACTGGGGAAACTGTGGAACATGAAGGTGAAGGTCGTGCCAATAATTGGTGCCAATTGAACGGTCCCCAAAGCTCTGGAAAATAATTTGGGTGAATTGTAAATCAGAGGAAGAATCGAGATCATCCAAACTACAACACTGTTAAGAACGGCTAGAATACTCAGAAGAGTCCTGGAGACCTGAGGAGACTTGCTATGGCTGGTGTGAAAGTAATGAGAAGAAGAAGAAGAAGATGAGAAGAAGAAGAAGAAAGAAGAAATTAGAACCATGTTGAGCGAATGCAGAAAAACTGATTCTAAAGGAATAAAAACATAGGCACGACTGTTTGAGGAAGTTGATCCACTGAGAATTATGCAAGCGATTAAAATGTTGCCATGCTGAAAAATGGTATATGCCAGACGATAATTTGTCTGTGAAAATGAGACGCATAAAATAATCTGGGATTTTTAGACTCAAATGAACCAACTAATCCTAATGTTCAGCATATTTAATTTGCCATTATGAGGAAACTTCAGTTTACTTGTACATTTCCCAGTTAAAGTCAAAATCAGCTAGAACAGTGGTTCTCAACCGGGGATCCCCAGGGTCCATATAACATTTTTTTGTGTTCAGGCAAGCCAAAAATATTTAGTTATAAAATACAATATGACCTTTAAGAATCGGCTATGGGGTCCACTAAAGTAAAATGTAAAATCTAAAAGGACGCAGTAAAAGTGTATCCATGCGTCCCAGTTTTTTCTTTCTTCTTCCCTCACTATTGCAAGCTAGATGTAAATACATTTCAATAGTTTCTTAGAAACGAATTACACAGGATAGTTTACAAGGTAGGAGTTAGACCGCTTTAATTGTTTCCCCAGATCATAAAGAGAAAAACCCTACAATCTATTAAGAAACTTTAACTAGGACCCATAAATTTTCCTGGGGACTCGTTCAAAGCACACACTAAATCAATAAGCTATCATCATCACTGCCACTGCTAAAAAAAAGGTTTAAACCACTGAGCTCGACAATGTGGAAATTTCCTGGTGATCTGAGCACACTTGCCGTCACTATTGTATTTTACTGAGACAATTTCTGCAGGAAAAGTATGTAAATTTGAAAAACTGCCAACTTATTCAGGAGAGAATGAATGACCCATTGAATTAATCGACCTTCTTAAATTGCACTCGCTCACGCGCTAATTGCAGTGGCTTAAGGCTATGGAATTCCGTCAGGGTACACCGATGGCCAGTTTGCTGCAATGCAGCCTCATAATGAGAAAATGATAATGTTCAGTATTTACGACGATCATTAACAAACGGAAGCGCAGCAAATTAACTAAAATGATGATTTTGTTGTAGTGGTGAATGCATGCGTTGGACTCGCCACATTTTTTTGAATGAGCTGATAAAATAAAAATGCAACTGTTGTATAATGGATCATATAATCTTCTAGTATACTATTAAATACAAATACAAAACATAGAGTAACTCGTAATAGAGTGCTAAAACATCAAGGTATACGGTTCGCGTAATGGTTCCGTAATCATCGCAGTCTCAGTAATCACCCCGATGTTCTAAAACAGCAATGTACAAATAGTCTTGGACCAGTTCATTTACTCTCTACAAAAGGTAAGCTAGGCTAGTCTATAACATTAAGAGGAACCTGCCACACATTCTCCGAACAAGACTTTTCTAATTTTGAATTAAGAGTAATTTATTCCTAGATCGACTGTATTTCCATAGCTAAAGATCCCAGTCTGCCTTACTATTTATACGAGGGCTTCCCCTTGACGAAGTGGCTAACATGATGGACTGGAACATCGGAGTAAACGATTTCGAACTCCAGTCAGCTATTACATCCACATTCAGACTAATACCCTTGAGAAATGTATGGACACTCTTAACTTCCCAGCTATGGGTTAAATAGTACCATGAATAAGAGATAAAAAGTGATTAACACGAATCAGATATAATTGCCATGGAAATTATTCATCAAGAAAAATGGTAATGGACATGGCACATTGTTAGAAAAGAGGATAAGAAAAGGTTGCAAAATATTGTTAGAAAAGTGCCAAGAAATAACAAGCGTATTATCGACTAATCATCAACTAATGGGTATATAATATTCACATACCTAGGTAAGTAATATCTCATCCACAGAAAGCGATGTTAACACAAGAATAGGAAAGGCATGGTTGGCCACCAATAAACTATCAGTCGTATGGAATCCGACCTCCTGACAAACTAAAGAGACGATTCTTCCAGGCTGTGGTCATAATCGGTACTGCTGTATGGCTGTACCACCTGGAACCTAACGAAGCGCCTTGAATAAGCTAGATGGGCTGCACAGAATGCTGCGAGTAGGTTCCTGAATAAGTCGTGGAAACAGCAACCCAACCAAGAGAGCAGCTGTATGACCACCTGCCTCCCATACAACCAATACGAGTAAGGAGGGCTAGGATGCGATGAAGCTCGTAAGCGACGTATTACTGTTTGAGGCAACACATGGACATGCTAACGTGGGCCGCCCAACAGAACCTACATTGACCAACTTGTAAAAGATACTGGATGCTACGCGGAGGAGCTCCAGAAATCGATGAAGTGATAGGCGTGATATAATCGATTGGTCACCGGGCTTTTCAAATTAACTAAATAATTTTTAGAATAATCTTCATCCTGAACAAAGGATGGTCAGCCATGCCTGTCTCTGTTCTGTCTACTTGTAGGATATTTATATTGCATTATTTGTTGAGATCTTTTAGGATTTCATTGGATTTTTCTTAAATTTCTTTATTTCCTTAAATCATATTAACGCAACATTTTAATTGTTAAGCCAAACAATAAAAATCGTTAATAAGATTGTTTAACAGGAGACGTACCTTTTGTTTATATATAGTAAAATGTCGACGGGGCCGGCCTACAATCGGTATCAGCCAGTCAGCGAGGGAGTCTATCCCCTTTTCAATAAGCGCTACCCAGGAGATGTTTTTTAGCATCTGAGGTGGAGCGTCACACACTACCACCGCTCCTTACTTTACCGCGCACAGATCCCGTGCTACCTCATAACGCTGAGTTTCAAGTACCGGTATCGAAATAGGAACCTTGTGGTTTCTAATATGAAAAAGGAAAGTTGAATCCGGACGTAAGTACACACACTTTCACCGTCCCATACTCACGCGTAAAGTACGAATATTTACTTTATATTTTCAAACCGTCTTCCCTTTTTTTAAACCTCAAAAATCTTTTAAACAGATGAATAACAAGGACTACGCCACTTCGCTTTTCTCGTTATTCTGTGATTAAGAAATTTTTATCACCTTCCATATATCAACAAGTACCCTGAAGATGATTAATTAATAGATCTGCTCGTACGGTGGGGTTGTAAATATATAAGGGATACGGATCATTCCATGTGACGATTTCAATCTGTAAGGATACGGTCATCCGTAGTGAAGAAATGGATCGTCGTGCCTAGTTCCAGAGGGAGGACGGACAGAGCAATGATAATGAATAAATGAAGGAAAACTTAAAATTTCTAAAAATGTGATCATTTGTGTTCAACTGCTTTGACAACATCTTCAGATATATAGCAAAATCATTCTGAATATGCTGCTAATTGTTAAATGATTAGAAAAAAAATCATGTACAGTTTTGAATAGAATGTATTTCATTCTATGATGTAAAATCATTCGCTTTGAAAAATGTTGAAAACTGAAGATTGCCAAGTTGTAAAAGAGATTTTTTGAGTTTTCACTAAAATGATAAATAAGATCTTTGTTTTCCATATAATATAATANAGAGAGAATTAGTGTTTTTCTAACAAAAAGATGCCAATGATTAAAGAGTAATGGTGTGAACGTATACATAAATTCTAAAGAGATCGATAAATTCTCACGAAAAGAAAAAAAAAGCAGAATGGTCACACCAATAAAAAAATTCAAACTCTACGGTTCTGGATATCTATTCATAAAAACATCGATGAGTCGAGCGGAGTAAATGAAAGATTGGCAAAAGTTAATATTTTACGGCGGCGTTATGACAAAGACAAATGAGTTCAGATGAAAATTGAGTTGCAACTAAGAATAACTAACTTTATTCTGTGTAATGTTAGATATTTTCTTAGATTTAACGCAACCTAAATATAAAAAGGAATTGATAACGATAAGCTTCAGAATAATATTAACATGCCTTCAGTCTCATACTCATTTTGTAGTAACGGGTTACCTGGCGTTATTATAATAAACTGACGCCACTAATGTGCACATCTCTTGTTTATTAATCTGAAGATAATTGGAGGATGGACAATATCTATTATATTTTAATTTTATAGCTACAATTTAACAAAATGAATGTATCCCCTTTTTTCCATATAGTACCTAAATAATGAGAATGAAATCATCTGTTTCTCCTATAAATAATGTGTGACCGAATTGCACTATTGACATTGTATCTCTGCTTAGTAAACCTTTTCTAATATCCTTAATACGTGTGTTTATTCCTATTAGTTATCGGTCGACTGATACTCGAGTTACAGCACAAATTAACACAGTAAATATGCGTTTCCAGTATGATTTGATTTTCGCTCTAATCAAGCAAAAATGTAATATATATATATATATATATATATATATATATATATATAAAATATATATTATATATATATATATATATATATATATATATAATATATATATTATGGTGGTGTGTGTGTGTGTGTGTGTGTGTGTGTAAAAATGGAATTGGAATTCAATCCGACAATATGTGGAAGAATGAATAAAGAAAAGAAAGAACAGAATGGATAACAAAAGATTGATTTAAGCAATATCACTTACACATGTGTTTCGGTCAGTTCATCTCCGTGTACACGGTTCAAACTATTATTATCATTAAATAAACAAATGAAATGAAATGATAATAATAGAAAAATGTGAAAATATTCCGTACACAGAGAAAATTCGACCTTCGTCAGAGTGTAATTTTATTTTGAAAATTTTATTTTGAAAATTATGCATTGTTCTTTTTCTTCTTTATTCATTCTTCCTCAATATATATATATATATATATATATATATATATATATATATATATATATATATATATATATGGGGGGGTGAAGAGAAAAAAGTAAATCCGACGGTATAGTGAAAATTTTGAAAAAACACTTCTTCTCTCTTCTCTCTCTCTCTCTCTCTCTCTCTCTCTCTCTATATATATATATATATATATATATATATATATAGATATATAGATATAGATATAGATATAGATATAGATATAGATATGTATCTAATATTTATTTTATAACTGAACCGATGAAAATAATATAAGGCAATTTACAAATAACAAAAAAAATACAAATAGGTAGCCGGTGAAAAATACAAAAATAAAAAAGGCTATGCAGCAAAATGAACGGCAAGAAAAAAAGCAAGCAAAAAATTCGACTAAGCTAACATGTAAAGAGGACTCAATATACGATATATACTAAAATATAGAAAACCTATTTCGAGTAATACACTACCTATGAAGATTTCCTCTAAATTATATTTAGGATAATTTTGAGTACTTATTATCCTAAAGACCCTTTAGGTGAAACCAACGTAAGTAGTATCACAGAACAGGTATATATATATATATATATATATATATATATATATATATATATATATATATAATATTTTTTTTTAGTTTGCTTGAAGCATTGTGCGTATATGTTTAAAATAGAAACTAGAAGGCAATTGACAATGCAATGGAATAGGTGTTGAAGATGATGTTTATTTACTTGTTTCCTAAATATTTCCGGGATAAATCCCATCTTCAAAGGTTTTAGAAGTACTTGTGTTTTTTTTTTATGTACTTATCTTACGGCGCTGGCGTAGGCGTCAGCCTCGCTCAAACTTTTGTTGTTTATTAAGTTAAATTGATTTTGATAAATATTTGAAACTGCACGCGCGCACGCACGAACGGGCCGACGATTCACCACGGGAAAACCCGAACATTTCAAATATCCGACGTTTCAAATATCCGGCGTTCCTTTATTTAACTTATTAAGCAACAAACGTTTGAGCGAGGCTGACGCCTACGCCAACACCGTACGATAAGTACTAAAAAAAACAAAACACAAGTACTTCTAAAACCTTTGAAGATGGGATTTAACCCGAAAATATTTTCAACATCTATTCCATTGCATTGTCAATTGCTTTCTAATTTATATATATATATATATATATATATATATATATATATATATATATATATATATGACAAAAACTTCTTCTATAGTAACAAAAACAGAAGTAAAAATGAATCTTATAAAATTTGTTGTCGAACAAGTAAAATATCTTTGTCTGACTTGGAAGTCAACCAGTAATTTTTTGCATGACAACGCAAATAACCGTGTTGCATGGCAACGCTTATGTCTGCATTGAAAATGCGATTCTATTGGCGATCTAGAATCTAAGTTATTTTTTTCTTTTTAATGATATTTTGACGAGCATCCTAATCCTTCTTGTATGTATATATATATGGATGTATATGTGGATGGATGAATATAATAAACTGGTCTCGCTTAGCAATAAATTTAAGTCATTTTAACATAGCTATTTTATAAATTCAAATACTTGCATGACCTCGTCGGCGGTCCAGTGAGCTTAGGCAACTGGATCGGTTAAGTAAATTAATAGCGTAAATACCAGGGGCTATCCACCAGGCAATACCTGCCCCTTATATTTAAAGGGGCAGTGCTGAGTTTATTGCCCAGCACCTGAGGCGCCCCTTGAGGGGAAATGCCGACGGGATCGACGCAATTTTTGTGCGCCCACATTAAAACGAGACCTTGTGTCCAACAAGTTGGGTATGCAGTAAAAATCCTTGCATGACTGTGTGGCCGGTTTAGCTCTGTAAGTAAAGCATCTCCAATGAATCGCAATGTTCGGGGTTCTATTCCAGTTATCGCCAATGTTACGTTTGTATAACAATTCCAGTAAGTATCCTTTTAGAGTATCTACCTAGGAACAACAAGGTTTGGGATTTGACAATTCAGCTCATAAGTAGTACAGCTTAGATATGTACAATAAATTCTGGAACTGATTTTGGAAACATCTCGGTATAATATGTACAACAAATCGCCACTCATATTTATGAACTTTCTTAACAGCAGGCACTTCCGGTAGAAATTGGCCAATCAGCGACGAGCATAGAAAACCTTCTACAATCCTATACAACTGTGCACAAACCAATAACTAATTGAACTTTCTACGAGCAAGACCTACAGACTAAGATTAAAAGGTGGCCTACTGATACTACCCTTTTTTCTACCAAGGGTTCCATGGAACATTAGGGAAGAGGATTACAAGAAGACAGAATTATACTACACTCTTTTCTACTAAATGGTTTCTTTTCAGAAGGAGATTTCCAAAGAGCTACATCTTTGTTCTATCTAGGATTTCAAGGAATACAAAACTCTCTGCTATGAACAGTTACATTCTTTTTCTATCTAGGGTTTCAAGAAATACAACAGTCTCTCTGCTAAAAGAGGCTACACTCTTTTTCTACCTAGGATAACGAGGAACACAACAGACTCTCTGCTGCAAGCAGCTACATTTTTGTTCTACCTAGGATTTCAAGGAACACAATAGACACCCTGCTTCAAGGAGCTACACTCTATTTCTTGGAAGACAACATATTCTTTGCTACAGGGAGTTACACATTTATTCTAGCTAGATGTTCAAGGAGTACAACATACTCTCTTCTACAAGGAGTTACACTCTTCTTCTACGAAAGATTTCAAGGAATACAACAGACGCTCTGCTACTAAGACTACGTCCTTTTCTACCATTGGATTTACCAACAGTAGAATTAAGTAAAGTCGTCGTCGGTGTGGCCTAATGTCGGTATCAGCCAGATTGCGAGGGCGTCTATCCCCTTTTCACTAACGCTAGACTAAGGAGTTTGTTTTGTGTCTGAGATGGACGCCACAGACAAGGATTTCAGCATCAACCAACTGAACCACTACCATGGTGACAAGATCTATAACAGGAGTGGCACTCCACCTCAGACAGAAAAACAATCTCCCTGGTCTATCACTAGAAAAAGGGTATCAAATTTCTCCCAGTCCAACTTATACCGACAATAGAACACTCGACTCACTTATAATTAATGCTTGTAAAATAGAAGCATTGTTTCGATGGATCGGTGTTGTAAAGTGAACCCAATGGCGCCAAGGTTCGTCTAGTTATAATATTTTTTGAGAATGTTTAACTATCTGAATGACCTTTATTTGAACTTTCTTTTTAAAAAAAAATAGATTGTCACCACACACTTTTTGTTTAGCTTGATGGGATTTTTTGCACTTTTTTTCGTTCTTTCTAAAAAAAAACTGCATTTTTCCATTTCATTCTATTTTTCTGCAAATCTTTCATTCTCACATTGGGTTAATCAACGAATATAATAGTCAGGAATTCTGTCACTGTCCAAATTAAAGCGAATATTAGATTTCTATCCTTTGTTTTTAGTACTGTTACAAATGAAAACAATATCTTCTTTGTCCCTCTTTTTTCTCATTTTTTGATCACTTTCCTCTATCTTACAATTTGGACTATTTTTCGCCCATTTTTATTTTTTGTTTTATTTTGACTCCTAGTTTTCATTTTTCATTTTCCCTCATGTTGCAATTGAATATCATGCTGTTTTTTTTAAAGGATTTCCATCAATTCAACTGTTTTATTTGTTTTGTTCCTCATGTTCTTTTATATGCATTTTTTTCGATTTTCAGGCAAAATGTTCTCGCTAAATGCGATATAATCTGACATTCCTCATCTCTAATCAACACGCATCAGGTTGCCGTAAATACGCCATTCTCATATTTGTACGATTGCCGTGAACTTGATGAGATATGGACCGATGTGAAATTAAAGTAGAAACGAGTTCTAATTATTAGCCCCATTTGATTCCTTGATTCTTGTGTTTAATCATCGATTTAATTTTTCTTCTATTTCAATTGTCACTGAGTATAAAACAACATTAAATTCTGGGCGGATTGGTAATAGCTAAAATATGTGACTATTGGAATTTATAATGAAAAACAGTAAAACAGAATAATTGAACAGGTAGTTGTACTCACTTGTAAGATAATTCCGTTAAATATAAATATAGTACACATACACACACAATATATATGTTTCCGTGTATATATATATATATATATATATATATATTATATATATATATATATATACGCATACATGCACAAGTATGTGCATATATAAACACGCACACACACACACACACACACACACACAATATATATATTATATATATATAATATATATATATATATATATATATATATAAGTGTATTTTGGCAGCATTTTTTTCTTTTATACAAGTTTTGGTGAATTGAACAGACAATTCCTGACACCAGAATTCCAGTTCTACCTTGACACCAGAAGGATGGCCCGAAGATTGGAACGGATCAATGAAAGACTTGTCAGACAGGAATTGTCTGTTCAATTCAACAACACTTATATATATATATATATATATATATATATATATATATATATATATATATATATATATATGAGAAGTAAACAAACAAACAATGTGTTTTAATATTACTTTTTAGCCGACAATTTTGGGGAGAATATGTGCTTAATTGAAGTCTTACCTAATTTTGAAAATTAATTAATTAATAATTGGAGAGTATGTGGTTAATTATTATTCAATTAATTAATTAATTAATTTTCAAAATTAGGTACGACTTCAGTTAAGCACATATTCCCCCAATATATATATATATATATAAATATAATATATTAATTTTTTTTTTATTTTTTTTTTTTTTTATTATATATATATATATATATATATATATATGCTCTCCTGGGGTTGAGCACTTTCAACTAAAACGTAAACGCAACGCTCTCATATAAAAGGGGTGGAACACTATATGGCGGTCTTTACATACATACAGACATACAGATGTGTGTATTAAAACAGTTAAAATTCCCTTCACATTCTGTGGGTAACAATAGCCGAGCGGTTAAGCTGTCTGACTGATGCTGAATCGATCGGAGGTCTATCCCGGCAGTAGGTAGCTCACAAAATGTCTAGCCACATTGAAGAGACTTGATAAGTCGAAACACGTGTCTGTGGATGAATATATAATATATATATATATATATATATATATATATATATATATATATATAGTAAGAGAGAGAGAGGAGAGACAGATATACAGACAGAGGCAGAGAGAGCTAGTGCGAGTTGGATAGATGAAAACAATTCTCCCAAAGGTTGATATCCTGAGATAGATTGATATGAACAATGAGGTAGATAGATATAAAAAGAATTAACTAACTGAATAAATACAGGTTATGATGTAGTGTGGAACATAAAAAATGTAATTTAGAATCTTAGTTTCTGTACGGAAACAATCCAGACGATCTATATTCTCTTTTGCATTCAGCTTGGAAAGTTCTACATTAAAAAATCTAATATATAAATCATCGTCTGGTAAGTACCTGGACTTCACGATCAGGCCAACGTAAACCTCTGTAGGTGGAAAATCTAGAGACACAAGATATTTTAGAGTTTCCATATTATGAATCCTCATAGATAGAAATACTTCCAAGTTAATAATTAATTCATGAATCTAAAAAGCGTGGTTTTAATAGTTTGAGATGATAATACTCACGTACATAAATAAATAAATAAATCCTATTTCTCTCCCTGTGAGCAGGGCTTAGTCTACTCCACCTGCGTCCTCTGCAGAGGTGGACAACGCCCAAAGATATGTGTTCTCAGTAAGGATTTACCAAACTTGTTCGCCATGGGAACCATGTGACACAATGTCGCAAGATAGAGCATCCAACAAGGATTGAGCTCGTTGTTCAGGTGTAATAATCTACGAATCTAGCTTGCTAACTATTACGCTATTGTGAGTGTCTAGGTTATGAAAATAAACTAAATAGTGTAGTGACGGTTTATTTCTGGTGCCCTGTGTTAGTATAGTTATCTCCAGCTATAATGGTTTACTAAGTATTATTATTAGTTAGTTAAAATCACATATATGTGCAAACAAACGATTATCAAATTACTATT
>CM042144.1:22636014-22661014 GCA_023376005.1 Doryteuthis pealeii
CTTCGGGTGCAAGTATTTAAGTTTTGATATAATAAAATATCATATTAAATTAGAAAGGCTAATGAAACTAATTAAGAATACAAATAAAAAGATCTGCAACAGAGGGGGTATAATCGGAAAATAGAACAACTTTGAAACTAACTATTCATCATTTTCCATTACTCCCCTCTTTCATTGGTAAATTTTCCTAATTTAACTATTTAGTTAAAATAGGAAGTAAAGGATAATATTACAGTTATTTCTTCTTGTAAATAAATTTCTTTTAAGATTTATCCACGAGATTTTTGTTTATATTTCTTAAGATAAAACCAAACAATTAGAAATCAATAGTACTAAACACATATTTATTAAAATCACATTTTAAATATCAATATGCAAATTAGCCTTCCCGTTCACACTGTAAACCGTTATTTTGTTGTATATATAAATATAATTGCATGTTATTAATATGTGGATATGGTCAACAGCATTAATAATGTAAAACAATTTTATTAATAATTGAGATTTAAATAAAAATATAATCATTGAGATTGTTATGTCAATAACAAAGGGAATTGTGACTTGAGTAGTAATATAGTTTCGGTTACAGACAGAAAAACACACAATCTCCATTATAATAAGATATGTATGTATTTCTCATAGTTTATAGGTCGTTCGTTCTGGAATGGTTATTCGAGTAGGAAAGGAAGACAACGACACGAGTTCAAATCCTGATTAAGGCTGTTTGCGTTTCGCCTAGCGCTAATACTGATTGGAAAGGTATGAATCCAACTATTATCCCAAGTATGAATAATAGTAGGACTGACTGTGCTCTTTAACCTTTGAATGGCAACATACCAAGGAAAGGGATGTTTCTGATTTCAAACATGTTAAGCTCCAAATCAACCCTGTTTCATATCCTAATCTTACAGAGGTGTTTAGTAAATACTTAACATTTTATCTGATATATTTACGAGAATTACATGAACATATCTTAAAAAACTATTCAACCATTGCCTCCAGACGTCAGCGAGTCTGGGAGATTCTTGTATAAGAAATAGATACTCCCATGTATATGGCTATGGGTCATATTAACTTTCTGTTGTCGTTGTCAATCATCGTCTCGATCTCAGGAACACATTTAGGAGTTATTTTCTTATCAAGCCGATCGGAGTATGGCACCCCAGACTGTTGTACCTTTGTAATCTGTATTGAACTCATCCAACTCTTTTCGAATCCACTGCACTCTCCTCAAATTAACACGCAAGCACACTGATCTCTTCATATAAGTGATTACGATTTGAATGCTTATCAGTAGAGCACACGACTTCGATGGTTTTGAAGGAGTGAATTGCTTCATAGAGAGGAATTCTTCATTGAAACTCCTTAACCGAACATCCCTTGCTGCACTGTGGACAAAACCTAAAACAAAGTGCACGCGCGAAATTAATATTTTAAAATGGCAAAAATCTACTCACCAAACCCTGTTTATATTTCCCTGGGATAGAGAGAGAGAGAGAGAGACAGACAGACAGACAGACAGACAGAGACAGACAGACAGACAGACAATACAGAGAAAAAGACAGAACGGGAGAGAGAGAGAGAGAGAGAGAGAGAGAGAGAGAGAGAGAGTACGTGTGCTCAAACAGGCAATCATATATATATATATATATATATATATATATATATATATATTATATATAAGTAAAGAAATAATAAAAGACTTAGAGATTTAGCTTTATAGTCTATTTCAAGGAGCTTAGACTATAATGATAAATCTCTAAGTCTTTTGTTATTTCTTTACTTATATATTTGCTCTGTGACTTTCACATTAAGAGCACACATTGAGCACTCAAACTGCGACAGGTTTTTTAAATAAAACTCTTGTATCGTAAGGAAGATTTCTTCTCTGGACTTTTGAACTATATATATATATATATATATATATATATATATATATATATATTATATATACCAACCTATCCGCACGGGCATGATGTGACACAATGTATATATGTATATATATATATATTTATGTATATTAGTAAATTTCTGTTTTCAAAGTGGGTTTGGTTAAATAGTGCGGAAGTAAGCACTCTACCTGATAAAATAATAGGTTAAGTTTCGATCCCTGCCTGAAGTAGCTTGTCAGTTTAGCCTCGATGATGAGCCGTAAAAGAGCGAAACACTGACGCCCAACGTTCGTTGAACATTTCGCGTTGTCATTGATTCAATATCTGGACATGGTTTAATGTTTTATTACAGGAATTGCTTACAATTTTAAATTGGAAAAATCCAATTCATAAAAGTAGAGTGAACAATTATTGACATCAGGCTTTGATATATCAGTATATCGTCATCTCTACCTTTTCTCTAACAATTCATCTATGTTGGAGATGCATAATGTAATGGTTAGAGTAGTTGGAAATGAACTCGTTGACTCGAGTTCAATTCCTGTACAAGAATGTTTGCATTTCTCATAGCATTAATACACTTGGGAAAGGTATGCATGCAATAACTCTCGCTCCATCGATTGGTAAATAGTAGGGTAGACTGGAATGGGCTCTTTAACCCTGGCTAGGTAACCAGTATATGAGAAGGAAAACTGAATTCAAACCTGTTAAACTCCACTTAATAAACCGTGTCACATCCTTCTCGTGAGTTAGGGTCGGTATATATATATATATATATATATATATATATATATATATATATATATATATATATATCCGTATGGGTAAGAGGATTGGCGAACGAAAGTTCATTCGGGTCTCAAACCCAGCCAGGGGTAGCTGTTAAACGGTATAATCACACTGATTAGAAGTGATACTTCGAAACACGTGTCTGTGGATTACTTATTTATTATATATGCTCCCACTTCGGTCGAGCTCTTTAAATAGGGATTTAATTGCAGATTCACCGTATCTGGCGCGCAGCTAAGCCTCGCTTTGTTTACATATGTTTGAGGCTTCTAGTGAATTCATTTCCGCTTAGAAATGTAGCGATTAAATATTCTCCTATATTTGATAGCTGCCTCTGGATTACTTATTTATCATATATATATATATATATATATATATATATATAATATATATATATATATATATATATATATATGAAACACAAAATCACTCTCGTATATTATTTTCTCGTTATTCATTTGATAATCTTTGAATATAAGTTTGAAAAGAGATTTTTCTTCAAATATATCTAGACACATTTTCATTTCTGAGAAATTGCTGCGCTACGATGTTTTTTTTTTTCAAATTTTGTTGCGCGAGAAATTCCATTAAAGTAATTGTCAACTAAATAGTTTAAATATTCCAAAGTTTAGTTAATTTTTGCCAATTTAGTGAACACTGTAATTTCAATTATATTTTTGCAGGTGTTCAAGTTTAAACATTGATATGCATGGCATTTTAAGATTTCAATGTGTCCTAAAATATTTTGGCGTTAGAATCAGTCAATCAATTAATCAATCAATCAAGTCTCTGGCCAATATCATCGAATACCATTCGGTAGTATAGCAAAATATTGTTTACTTTCTTTCGCTATATAAGTACCTATGGGGTCTATTTTAAAATAAGGCCTCAAAATTGACAGAATCTAAAAAATTGTACCTAAGAAAATAGCATCTAAAATATGCATTGGAACGATTCAGATATTAATAAGATTCATGATACTATTTAATAATCTATATATATAATGGAAATTCAGTGTTTGTTTGTCTGTCTGTAATCGAAAATGCATCACTGTTTACGTCACAATACTCTCAGAAATTGACTAAGTTTATTAATGAGTATTTAATTTATAATCAAAATAATCAATACATTGAATAAAGAACAACACTCTATTATATATAACCAGAAATTAAGTATACGACATTAAACCGCTCACTTTGTTTGTTAAAACAAGTTTTAATAAATACAAGCCTGGTGTTATTGATTTATATATAGTTTGTTTTATTTTGAAATATATTTAAAGTTATCTAACGTATAGAGTTTTATGAGAAAATTATTTGCAACTTAGACAGAGTCACATAATCTCCGGCTACATTAGATTTTAAGATGTTTGCTTATTTAAATGTATCCTATTTAGATTTGCGCATTACCGCTTTTCATTACAAGCTTAAATTTAAGCACAGTTTCCTCAATCCTGCTTACCCCTCTGCTTAAAAATATACTCGGTAACAAAGAATATACTTACTCATTCTAATGACAGTTTCATCAATCATGCCTACCCCTCTGCTGCCTTTTTTTCAGATTCAATGACAAGTTGTCTTTTTTTAAATGTGCTTTGTAGTTAAATTTACTATTTTTCAAAAATATTAATTGCTATTAATAAGATTACAATATACTCTTATCATTTAATACCACTGGGGAACATATTTTTTGTTGTTTTGGATCTGACACTTGGTTTTGTCTATTTATTGACCACTGAATCCAAAAATGATCCCGGTTTTTGTATATCACGTCAACTTTTTGAGCTACGGGATACTCTTGATTTTTATTAAAAAACGTTATAATACAGCTTCTAATAAATCTTTGATGATTTATTGAAGTTTTTAAAAATGTATATATAATGTGAAATAATAAAATATCACACTGGGCATCACAAATTTCGTTGAGCTCGATCTGACACTTGTTTTTGACAAACTTTTGGACTCTGAATCCAAAAGTTTCCCCATTTTTTTCTCTATTACATCAACTTTTCAAGTTGCAGTATACCCCTCGGTTAGTCTCAGAACCATTAAAATACTGCATGTGACCGATTTGAGCTTATTTTATAGAATGTTTTTAAAATTTACAATGGAAAATAATTTAAAAAAATGCTTGACTGTAATGTTTTTACAAATTCGTCTTGTTCCTACAAAGGATATTGTTACTGTAAGTTAAATTCTGTGCAAGTAGTTAAGGTGAAAATTTGCATATAGGTTTTTTCTAGTGTGTTCACTATGTGGACAATTTCCCTTTATGCTCCATAGTTAGCCGTCATATTTACATCCAATATACTTTTAATACCGTTCCCGCCATGAATTTCAGATCTTGGTGGAATTATTCATCTTGCGCATAGCTGACCACATCAAGTTTTTCCAAGAGGTTAGCAAGATGACTATGCAGAAATGTAACTTGATGCTTATGCTGCAATCAAGCATTTTGTGGCTATCCAATTCCAGTGTAATTAATTGCTCATGCATTTCCAAGAAAATTCTTGATATGGTAACGAAGTTGTCAAGAACCATGCATTCTTTTCGAGTTCTGACATTATCCTGATGAAATGTTCATCTTTCATAACTTCCAGAATCTGTAGACCATCAAACAGACTGGCCTTGATTTTATCAATTGACAGGCCACGAAATGCCAAAATATGGTACTTGAAACACTTGCCTTCAATTGGTAATGCTTTAAGGATTTGCTTCAAGAGACCTAGTTTAATGTGCAAGGTGTGAAAATAATTTTCTTTATGTCAACAAATGTCGCATGTAGAATGTTGGGATCAATAGGTTTGAGGTCAGATCATGGAGACCAATTCCTCTTCACCCAATGCTTTTCTCAAGCTCTACTGTCCCACACTGGGATTTCAGCTGAATAAGGCACTGGGCGTATAGCTAAAGGTAGACTAGAATATTTAATTTCACATTCGTTTTTCTTGTTATATGGTGAATATTTTATTAAACAAAAGTATCAGTCTCTGCAATGACATTTTGGCTCATCATTTTTGAATCAAAGGTATACCAAATGCTAACTTATTACGAGTTCTCTTGATCAATATCCGTAACTCTTAACACTCTACTCGAAAATCTGGTGAGTGGCCCAAGACTTGTCTTAATCGACAAGTTCTAATTTAAAATATGAAAAATAGACAAGGTTTACAAATGTGCTGATGTTTGTTCTTTGATTGGGAATCAACCCAATCACCAGATCTGAAAAAGTATCCTTCCTTTTCAATAAAATAATCAACGCAATCAGTTGAACAGTTCTGTTACTTACAATTGTGCTTATTTGGGGAGTAAGCTGTAGAGAGAAAAAAAACTGTGATAGAAGAAAACTGACTGCAGTTTTGAAATCAGCATGCCAATATTAGTCTAAATCAAATGAAAAATCAAAGTCAACATAAATTATGTTCAAAATGTTTCGCAGTGTAATTAATATCTTATTTTACGGTGAATACAAACATTCTGTTTTGAGAATCGTATGTCGTAAAACAAAACAAATATTTTTTCATTTAGTCTACGCTAGTTAAAAGGGGATGGATTTACTCGCTGTCCAGATGATACCGACAATAGCCCTTGTTGGCCGTCAGTGGCGAAATGGAATGCTTAAAGACGGAATCCTGGTGACTGAATAGTTTATGAACGCAACACACTACTTTGACACTTATTAGGCTAGACGGGTGGTTGGAGGGGACCACTCTGCTCATCAGCTCAACAGGTCAAGGCTAGCACTTATATGATTGTCACACTCTTATGTCAATCCTCAACCCTTTTAATTATATATGTGCTAGAAGGCAGTTGCTAAGTGTCTTAGTGTGCTGCGTATAATCTTAAACTGTATCTAATGGTATAATTCCAATTTGGGGGTTCTGGGGATGGTGAAATATTCCTTCTTTGCCATTTCTCCCAGGATCATTCTAACCCTGTGTGGTATTACCTGTTAGAGTCCCATGTATGGTTTTCTAATCAGTGTGGAGGGGGGCACAGTCAAGTCTGACTCAAGGTTCAAATCGACAGTCTAAACACTCCCAACTGTATCACGCTCCAAAATCCAATATCCAAAATTATTTCTTTGTCCCGCTCGTCTCGACAACAAAATACTACTGCAGTCGTTCTCTCTGGTCTGTGAGAATAAGTCCTTTAATTACAGCGCAATTTCACCACATCTCCCTCACCAGTAAACGGCCTTATTACAGGTTTAATTTTTAAAAAAGAGTTTAAAAAGATGTGTTTAAAAATATTTTTGTAAATGTTGATTACTCCTCCAAAATGAATAAAACAAAACGTCTTCTGCATAGAATGACCCAAAAGTTGACCTGCCGTCAAATCCACCCAAGTAACATTAATGAAGTTTAGAATTACTTCACATTTTAGTGGGGACTTTGCTGAAGTAAATTAATGAGCGCTAGCTGCCAAGTTCGACATTGCTTATTTAACGATAAACAAATCTATTTTTGTCTGTCTCCTATTATCAGTCTTAATCAATGCGACAACATAAACAACACGACTGAAATATTAATCAATACATTTTAATTAATTTCAATAAGAATTTTAATTTTGAATCAGAGACATCAGATATTAAATCTTAATCACTAATTTCAATCGGGTCAGAATTGCTGTCTTTCTCTGTCTTTTCTTCTTAATCTGTTTTTATTCTTGTTTTAAATACGTTTATTTTTCTTTCTTAATTTGTTTAATAACAAATTTTTAAAAAAATCTATCTATGTTTTTATTTATTTATTTATCTATCAGTTTATTTCATGTAATATTTTCATTTCCTTCTTTTATATATATATATATATATATATATATATATCTTGTTTTCTTTAAAATCTTCTGAATATCTCCTTTTTTTCTCCATCTGTTTGTTATCGGTATATCTATTTGGTTTATATATATATATATATATATATATATATATATATATATATATATATATATATATATATATATATATATATATATATATATATATTTCGTTCCTTAAAAAAATATTTCATTCTTCCTTTCTCTTCTTTCTTAGTTTGTTTATTATTGGTATCATTTTTTCCTTCCTAATTTTTTTACAATAAATCTTCGTTCATTCAACATTCTTTCTTTTCATTCTTTCTTTCTTTTGTTCTTTCTTTCTATTGTTGGTTAATATTTGTGCCTTTTTATTTTCGTTTTTTCAAAATCCGTTCGTTCTTTCTTTCCTTTTTCTTTTATCTTCTTTCTTTCTCCAATATTTTATTTATTGATATGATGTTTCTTTCTTTCAAATATTTAAAAATTAAATCCTGGTTTATGCATCATGTTTCTTTCTTTTTCTTCTTTCTTTCTTTCTTTCTTCTTTCTTTCTTTGTAATTTGTTTATGTTTGGCATCCATTTTGTCCCCATCCTAATATATCTTTTTAGTATAAATCATTATACTTATTTCAGTATAAATCCTCATTATTTTCAAAAGTCTATCCTTTTTTTAGTAATACTTTTCATAATGTTATTTCCTATTTTTGAATTCTATTACTTAAGTATTTGACAATCCTTCTGTTTGTTGAGCCAGATTTTTATTTCCAGTTTTTCTCTACTTTTATCCTTTTTCTTTTTGTCTTTGTTTCCCGAGTTGAATGCGACTTTTGGTCCTTCCTTTCAGCATAATTGCCTTATATATCTGTCCTTTCACTCTGTATTATTTCAAACGAATCCTTACTGTGTTGGTTTTAAATCAATGTTCCTGTCTGTCATTTTTCTTCTTGGCTGTTTTTTTTTCTGTTTCTATTCTCTGTTTCTTTCTTTCTTTCTTTCTTTCTTTCTTTCTTTCTTTTTTTCAATACTAGCCGTGCAGCCGTTTTTTTCTTCCAATGCCTTATTTTTCTGGTGCAAAATCAGCAATAAAATATCGATCAGTCATGGTCGAATCCAAGAATTTAAGAAACAAATCTTGAGAATCTGAGGCGCTACTTTCATGAAAAAATGACCAAAATCACTTCAAAGTGTGGATATCAAAAACAGTTTATAAATTATAAAAGTATTAGTGCTGATTTACTGATTGATAAATCGTGGCTGGGTAAACTGGGTGACAGCACATTACGAAAGTATTTCAAATATGAATGGTGATAAAATAACTTCTACACTAGTTCCAAAATAAGCGTAATTTGAAGGTTACTCTTACTATAAATTGAACAGGTGTAGCCCGCCTATCGCGAAGATCCTTCGAAAGGTCATATGGACCTCATAAGAAAGAAAAACACAAAAGCTAGTGAACTTTTTGTAATGATACATTCAGTAGTGTTTCAATGCAGACTATTTTTTTTAAAGAAGGAACCAGTTAACAGAAAATAAACTTGTTATTTGTAGGAAATGTTTTTCGACGACTCAGTATTTAGAAAATCAAGCACAGTTCTTTTTTTAGTTTGGATTTCATTCACTTGCGTTAGATTTCAAGTTACACTTTCTGCACCCATTTGCTCTTTTTTTAATAATCCTTTCGATAGGGTCCTTACTTAGGCTGGACCGGTGGTCAGGGAGGTCTATTTCGATCAATTAGCTCGACACGCCAATCCCTACCAGCTATATGATTATCCCGACCATATTGCACTCAGGGTAAATTCCCAAATTTATTTTTTATCATGGATGTGCTCGAAAGCGTTGGCTGAGGGTCTTGATGTCCTAAGAATTATGTTAACCTGCCTCTGGTGGGGAAGTTCCAATTCTGGAGATCTGCAGATTGTGGAGACCCCCCTTCATTGGCATTACCCTCAGGTCGAACCAGACCCGGATTGGTAGTATCTGTTTGGGCTCCGTTAATGGGTTAGATGGATAAAAATGAGTTTAAATACCCAACAAGAATGAATTTTAAAAAAGTCTTCTGCATGAAAATAAGTCAGATGTTGACAAGCCGTAAATTCAAACCAACCAACTTCCAATAGATTTGTAGTAGTTATTTTCGTATTTGCCTGGGGAGTTTTCTGCCCATTTAGTGTCGTTGGTTCCCACTAGGGGCCACGTGTATTTAAGCGGCTGATTTGAACTTCACTTCCTCTTTGCCTGCTGCTCGACCTACGAGACACAATGAGGTAGTCTTATGACTACCCCTTTCTTGTTGGGGCTTTGCCCCCCCTTACATCACTGTAAGTGATTTATTCAGCATGGACTGTTCTTAGTCTCATGTCTGTTGCTTTTATGTTTATCCTTTTTATGTTTATCCTTTTTACATGTAACTGTATATTACTTATGTATGTATGTTTATGTACACCTCTATGTAATGTATGTATCCTTTGTGTATTCATGTGCTGTTATATAAACTGTTTTGTCCCTCAACCTTTGTCGGAGTTTGTTTGCGTTACAACGAGTTATGACTTTGTCATAACCATTGATATATTCTACTTCTACAACAAAATATTCAAAATCGTATAAAAAACTTATAGGATTTTCATCTTTTTTCTATAATGTAGTGGCCAAATCTCTAGTGATTAATGCTTAGTTTAATAACCAGAAACAATTTGCACGGAGCTAGAAATGATGTAAATTGATGATTTACTTCTCCCGTTATTCTTTCTTTCAATAAAAAAAATTATTTCAAACGTATCGAGACAAGCCTCAATTATTTGTATTTAAAAAGTGGCACTGATCCGACAAGATAAATTCAACAGGTCTAAAAGTAGGCAATACATGTAGATATCATCACTGTATTATATGTTGATCAACTGTGCACACGTTTAGATGTAAAAGTTATCTTTTAAAATAAAATGAAAAATAAATTGCAGTTTCTATACTTTTTGTTCACACCTTGTATATGGTATGAAGTTCTTTCTTTCAATGCAACTATTTCGTTTTTCTGTAAATCGTCACTTAAGTCTTATTCATACTGCTTCTTTTTGGCTTCTTCCGATTTTTTTTTCAAAATTAGTTTGGCCTCTCCGCCAATTCGTCATTGTAATGTTTCGCTTGTTTAAATATTTTCGATTTTTTTTATATTTCCGGTTTTCCCTTTCTATTTCAATGTAGTTATTTATTTATTTTTTATCTCTGGCACACGTATACATACAAAGGTCCTCTAACTCGGGAGAAAAAAAACATGTGTACATACACGTTAATACGCATGCAACCCAGCAACAATACACACACACACACACACACACACACACACACACACATATATATATATATATAATATATATATATATATTATATATATATTATATATATATGTGAAACTTTTTTAACACCAATATTCTGCGCTGTACTTGGTTCGCTTACTGTCTTCAAATGTTTTTAATAGTTAAGTTACAGAGTCTATTTTTCAGGGTATCTTACGCTAACGCGTGTATGTACCTGTATACTTGTGTGTGCTTACTTGTATGTGTGTACATACCTGTTTGTAGGCGCGTGTTTATCCGTGTGTATTTATAACAGTCAATATGTCTATCTAGTTGTATATATTATAAAAACATTACGACTATATCAATCGATATTGGGATATTAGTCTGAATGGATGATGGTATAATAAAAGCATTATGGAGAAAAACGAAAAGATAGACAAATACTTGGACCTTGCCAGAGAATTTAAAAAAACTGTTGAATATGAGTGTGAAAGTGATACCATTGTAATTGGTGAACTAAGAACGAACCCAAAAAGCTTGGAAAAAAGACTGGAGGAAGAATTGAGACCAGCCAGACAACAGTATTGTGAAATAGGCTAGAATACTCGGAAGAACCATCGAGACCTGGGGAGACTTGTTGCCACTCAAAATCTAGTTAAAGTCCATCAGCTAACGCTGGCGTGAAAATTCAAATGATATGAAATAATAATAATAATAATAATAATAATAATAATAATAATAATAATAATAATAATAATAATAATAATGTTAAGAAAAGGAAACTTCAAGAGAAAAACTAAGTTACTTATATTGCAGCACAAAACAATGCCATAAGAACAAATCATATCAAAGCAAAAATAGATAACATACAACAGAACTGCAAATGTATAGTATGTGGAGAGAAAGGTGAGACAATCAACCATGTATTAAGTGAATGTACCAAAGTAGTTGGAAAAGTGATCCACCGGGAATTGTGCAAGGAACTCAATTCTGAAAATACAACAAAAAGTAATATGCTGAAAGTATGTTCTTGAGAATGAAATGCATAAAATTCTCTGGGACTTTGAGATAAGGATCACCTTATCCCAGCTAGAAGACCAGACCTAGTATTGATTATCAAGAAAAAAGAGAACTTGTCAACTGGTAGATTTAGCATATCATTGGGTGAAGCTGAAAAAAAATGAAAACGCAGAAAAATAACTAGATCCTGCTAGAGAATTGGAAAAATTGGGGAATATGAGGGTTAAAGTTATATCAATTGTAGTTGGAGCACTTGGAACTGTCCCGAAAAGCTTAGAAAAGAGTTTGGAGGAACAGGAAATCAGAGAAAGAATTGAGACTATCAAAAAACCTCAATATTGAAATGGGCTGGAATAATCAGGAGAGTCCTGAACACCTGAGGATACTTGTTTTCACTCAAACTCCAGTGAATGACCATCAGCTAACGCTGGTGTGAAAAATTTAATAATAATGATAATAATAATAATAATAATAATAATAATAATAATATAATAATAATATATATTATTATTATTATTATTATTATTATTATTATTATTATTATATTATTATTATTATCATTATTTCACCCTATGTGAGGTTTTTTTTACACCAGTTTTAACTGGGTTTTCTTTTGTTTTGTTTTGTTTTTTAATCTGAGTGGATGCAAGTACCCACAATTTTTCTTAAAGTCTTCCGAATAATCTAGCCATTCTTAACAATGCTTTTGTCTAGATCGTCTCGATCTTTCTTCTGATTTCATATTCTACCAGTCTTTTTTACAAAATATTCGGGAACCGTTCCAAGGACCCCAACTAGAATCGGTGCCACTAGCACCTTCATATTACACCTTTTTTTAAGTTCTATGAAAAGGTCCAAGTATTTGTTTATCTTTTCGCTTTCTCATTATCTTTTTTTATTTCATTCTTTTCATATAATTGATTTTAATTACTTTTTTTTATCTCAAGCCATTCGGATCGGAATTTCTACGATATCGAGAAATAATGTAAATCAAAACAACAATAAATGATAAATTCCTGGTGAAATTTGAACGCACAACTCCATGTTCCATGTGTTTTCTCTTTCTATGCGCACTTTTCCTAAGAGTCGTAGAAATAACACCTCCGAAATTAAGAAGATGAAGAAAATTTTTTTTAAATTCCTTACGTCGGACTGACGCTAAAATTGTGTCTTGAATCTTATAACTGCTAAGATTTGATTTAAAGTGAATACACAATGTCTCTTTTCAGTCATGTTTATAAAATTCAATTATCGATTACGATGTTGAATACTGCCCTGTGACCTGTTTTGGCACGCTGTCTGATGGACATCGTTTATTTAACTTAAAACATGACTTCATGAAAAAGAACATGATAAAGGCAAGAGCTCCCTGATTTCGAAAACAAACCATCATTTTTACGTCATAGCCAATGGATCCCTGGTAAAATCCACGAAAGAACCATGAGGTCATTGTGTGTGTGATTACTTTTTTTGCGCTTAGCTTGTATATAATAACATGATAAATGTTGATGCATTGTACATATCTACGTCAAAGGAAAACCATATATATAACCGATTTACGTACACTTTTTTTGTATATGAATAATGAATAATGGAAACTATGATAAGGCTTGCAAAACATATGGCTTATGTTAAGATGAAAAATGCATAACTGGAAAGCTTAATTCCACTTCTGAGGAAATAAATATTATATATATATATTATATATATATTATATATATATATATATATATATATATATATATATATATAAACTTGTCTATTGTATATATATATATATGAACATGTCTATTGTATATATTGTATATATTGTATATATATATATATATATATATATATATATATATATATATATATATATATATCTTTATCTTTATCTTTATATATATATATATATATATATATATATATAAGAATAGTTATATAATATAATATAATATATATATATATATATATATATATATATAAACTTGTCTATTGTATGTATATATATATATTGAACATGTCTATTGTATATATTGTATATATTGTATATTATTATTTATTTTTTTTATCTTTATATATATATATATATATATATATATATATATATATATATATAATATATATATATATATTAGAATAGTTATATAAATACTATTATATAATGAATACATAGCATAGCCGAACATAATGGACACCTCATTTCAAACGAGGCTTGATAACTTGTATTATTTATATTTTGGGGATAGAAGTCCTCATCTTAATTGTTACATACACAACGGAATGATGAAAATCTGCAACAATGAATTAAATCAAGGGTTCGCTTCGAAGCTCTGTGAATGGTCCCGGTTGTGATATGAAAACTCCTGAGTATGACAAGAATGCCGGGGATACACATCCACCGAAATTTTGTGTATATAGCAATAAAGATGAGGACAACCGTCCGGAAAATCTAAATAATACAAATACTAAACACGATTTATACACACATTCTCTGTATACGGACAATTGTCTCGGCTGAATGAAATAGAAGCGTAAACATCTATCTAATGTCACCGTTGATATTGGCTAAAATCAGACCACTCATTGTGGGGAAATAAACATTTCTGTGGCAACAGTTTTATGATAAGTTAGTAATCATTAATGATTTTCTCTGGTCTAAACTGTTACTTGGAATAATGTTACACTTGCTAAAAGACCTGTACAAGCAGTTTAAAAAGCTACTACCTTTTTATAATGGAGATTGTATGTCCGTCTCTCTGTAATCAAAACAATATTACTACTCAAGTCACGATCCCCTTAATTATTTACACCATATTCTTCATGATTTACTTGTTTTATTTAAACTGTATTTGTCATTAGATTTATTTTACATAATACTCTTGGTCTTATCTACATACATGCAACTGTATCTATATATACAACAAAATATCGGTTTACAGTGTGAACGGGAAGGCTAATTTGAATATTGATATTAAGAATTTGATATTAATAAATATGCGCTTAAAATTTTTGATTTCTAATTGTTTGGTCTAATTTCAAGAAATATGAGCAAACATCTCGGGTATCATTCTTAAGAGAAATCCATTAACAAGAGGAAATAACTAACCTAATTCTTTACTTTCTATTTTAACTAAATAGGAAAGTTAGGACAATTTAGCAATGAAAGACGGAAGTGATGAAAAAGTAAGTCTCAGTTATTCTATTTTTTTTAAATATACCCCCCTCTGTTTCAAATCTTTTTATCTGTATTCTTATTTACTTTCATTAGCCTTTCTAATTTAATATAATTTTTAATTACATTAAAACTTAAATACTTCCACTCGGAGAGCGCATGCATATATTTCCTAGTTGAGGTAATTGAGAATGAAATACAAACAGAAAAAATCTGTAGATTTTTTACTTAACATAATATATTGTTATAATATTTGTCAGGCATTATAAGGATGTGTAGCATTACTAGTGAATAATTGACGGGACACTTTCTGAACATGATACGCTTGGGGTAACAATCCCTGATCGGTCATTCAGAGGTCAGGGCTTTAAAATGTCACGCACCCGGGGTGAAAATGGGAGTTGGGCTTTCTGTTAACCCTAGCATTTATTTATATATATATCATCATCAGCATCATGTCGCGCAAGCAGCACGGGTATCCCTGACTATCTCTGGTCAACCTTCCCTATTACTCATTGCCCCTGGGAAGTCCTCCGTGCAGCATCCCGAATCCTCGCACAGATGGTCAATGTAGGCCTTTAGTGGGCGTCCTACGTTAGTATGTCCATGTGTTGGCCTCCACAGGAAAACGTCGCTTATGAGCTCGTCCCCGCTTCTCCAGTAGTGTCCTGCATGCCTAGTCCGTCTCACCCGTATGGTTTTTGAGATGGGGGTCAGGTGATCATATAGTTGCTTCTTTGTGGGGTGCTGCTTCCACGACTTGATCAGGACTGCTCGCAACATTCTTGTGCAGGTCCCATCTAGCCTATTCTCAAGGCGCTTTGTTAGGGTCCAGGTGGTGCGGCCATACAGCTGTACTGATACAAACATAGCCTGGAAGAATTATCGCTTTAGTGAACTGTTCTACTGACTTAAGAGAGGCTTGCCGCTTACGTGTGGAGATGTCTCCTTTTTCTTTAAAGCACATAAACTCGGTTTTATCGGATTTCACATAGAGGCCGATATTCTTTGCTGCCTTCTTTAGGCTATGCAGTAGTGACTCAGTCTGTGCCGGTGTATCTTCAAGAAGCGCAAGGTCATCAGCGTAGTCTGCATCTGTGACTGTGCAGGATATTACCTTCTTCTGGCCTTAGTGTAAAGCCTTTTTCTGTTATGGCATCTAATGATGTTCGAAGTGCATAGTCTAGGCATATTATAAATATATATGGTGCTAATGTATCTCCTTGTATAACTCCAGCGGCGATGTCAGAGAAATCTGTGTCGCCATCAGGTGAGCGTACCATTGCTTTAGTGTCTTTGTAGAGCATCATTATAGCGGCAACCGTTTCTTTGGGGAGACCGTACGCTAGTAGTATTTGTTCCATTTCTTCTCTGTGTACGGAATCAAATGCCTTGGAGAAGTCTACGAATAGCAGCGTTGCCTTTAGATTCTTTACTCAAACCCCTTCTATGATCCTTCGAATGGTTAGGATCTGGGAGGTTGAGGATCGATTTCTGCGGAATCCGTTTTGGTATATATATATATATATATATGTGTGTGTGTGTGTGTGTGTATAAGTCAAAATTGATATGAAGTATTTTTTTTTTACATTTATTTCGATTTGCAAATAAACGTGAAACGTAAATTTTATAAGCTTGATAATGTTTTAAGAATGTCAGAAACACATGTCGAACCTACTATGAAATAGAAATGAACGTAAAAAACATTCAAGATCCTTGTGGATCTTTTCATTGTAAGATATTTACTTTTGTCTCGTTTAATACACTCACGTCTCTCTCTCTCTCTCTCTATATATATATATATATATATATATATATATATGAGAGTAAACAAACAGTATGTTTGAGATGGCGATAACCAACAATTTTTGGGATAATATGAGCTTAATTGAAGTCATACCTCATTTGAAAATTAATTAGTTGATAATTAATGAATTAGGCATGCATATCTGTTTAAATGTAAGGCGTAAACAAATCGAGAAAAAGTCAATCTCTGTATGTACATTTCGGCATATTATGCCTCATCAGCAGAGTTATAGACAGGAAAGTGATTTGTGTGTGATTCGAACCCTAACTGCCAGGCTGACAGGCGGGGATTCTAACCATTACACTAGCTGGTTTTCCCAGATCTCTCGTTTGTTTTTAAACTGATAGTGTATACCCAACCTCGGGTATATAATCGAGAGAGAAGCACTGGTGATACAGAGAGACAGAGAGACAGACAGACAGAGATTGAGACCTACTTCATTTCTTCCTGCAATCTTGTTTGGCTGTTTCCTTTTCTTCTTTTTTTGGCCGTCATCTTGTTGTCAAGTCTCTTCTAACTTCTTCTAAGGGCTAACTTCTAGTCATGCAATTAATTAAATCACAAGACTTTTATTCCTTGATCAAGATTTATTTAACCCATTCTTATTCACTGCGCGGATGAGATCAACCTAAGCAGAGCACGTCTCTTCTGCTTCAATTCTCACGTTGAAACTAAAATCTAAACTACCTAAATCACGTGACGTGCGAGATTCCCGCTTTGGGTCAGGGAGCTATAATTGTCCTGGTGTTTTCTATTCCCTGATCTGAAAACCAATGGCCCTTAGAAATCTTGCTAGAGTGTCCGTCAACAACCCACGTCACCAAAGAAATTATGTTAAATATATATATATATATATAATATATTATATATGTATATAATATATATATATATATATATTATATATATATATTATAAACATTTTTGGTACAGCTGAATTTATATAGAATTTTAAAAAAATAATGACATACTTTTATTGATAAGCAATTTTCGAAAGAGAAAAGACAAAATGAAAACTTCAGGGCCCTTTCGACCGGTGCTTTGTCTAAAGTAACGACCGATCGTTTAAAAGTCACAATATGAATTAAATGGGTAAAAGAGAGATTTAATCATAAGACATGGTGGGGTAATAGGAAGGCAAATAGGGGGGAGGAAAAAATTATATATATATTGGTAAATACCTTCAAGTAATTCCAACCTCAGCAATCACATCCCCGGCAAAGATTACCAGGGAGTGCTTAGGATGTCTTTGTCTACACAAGGACAGGCAGTAAAATAAATGGAGACTGCCTCGTGGACATTTTGATGGTGAATTGTCCTAGCCTTGTGTAGAGTAGAAAATTGCTGATCATTGTAGTTTATTTTACAACTATTTATTCTACAAATGTGGTCACGATGGCAGAATCATGTGTCTGTCAAAGCCTGGATGTGGTTTGGGGGGAGGCTTCTTATACCCCTCGGGACGTGTTGATTTATTCGGAGGCTCAACCTCTGCGTCGTCCTACCAATGTAACTGGCAGCACACCAGCATTGGTATTTGTAAATTACGTAACTTTGTTCAAAAATTGGCAGGACGTCTTTTTGAGCAGGGCGAAATGCACGTATTGTGGTAACAATTGTCCGGACTTTAACTGCGTTAAAGCAGCGTGTTATGGCTAATTTGATCTTGTTTGCCAATGTCTGACCAACAAGTTCTATCCATGGCAATCGTAATATACGGGACATTTAGGGTGGACAAACTCTTTGTTGCAATTAAAATTTGAAATAAATTTGATTAATCACCTTTGTAGTAAAATCCTCGGATACCCATTGTCGGCAAAGATGTTGTTAATTGTTTTAAGTTTGTTGTCTCTATCTTGCAGTCAGAGCATATCATAAGAGCTCTAAATGTTGGTCAGGTTGCAGCATTTAATCTTTTGTTGGTCTACTGATGTATCCAGGGACTACATTCTTGTTAAGGCAAGATTTAAGGAAACTCGACCGACATTTTAGGGGGATCAATTTGCCCCTTTAGATGTATGATGTTATTGAGGGAACCTATGAATTGGGGGCTGTACCTACCCCTAAAGTATATAAACACATTTTTGGTACAGCTGAATTTATATAGGATTTTTAAAAAATTATGACATAATTTTATTTTTAAGCAAATTTTCGAAAGAGAAAAAAGAAAATGGAAACTTAAGGGACCTTTCGACCGGTGCTTTGTCAAAATGTGTAAAAGATACTTTTAAACTCACCTTTTTATATATATATATATATATATAGTATATATATATATATATATAAGCTGAGTTAAAAAGTATTTTTTTAGACTTTTTGACACACCTTCATTGTGAAAAATAACGTTCCAATCATTAATTCTTTTCACAATACAAGTTGTGTAAAAAAAGTACCAACCTTAAAGCTGTATTTACCTAGATAGAAATTAAGAATGAATGGAACCGTTTTTTTTTCTTTTTCAGAAAACAATATATGTAAAAAAGTACAAACAATCTCGAAACTCTTTTGACACACCATATATATATATATATATATATATATATATATATATATATATATATATATATATATAGAGACGAGAGAGAGAGAGAGAGAGAGAGATAGATAGATAGATATCAAGGATTTTTCTGATTTGGTCGGTGCTTCTCCTTTGGGTCGTTGCGGTGTGAGGGTAAGACGATGAAACAAAGAAACGGTACGAGATTCTCCTTCAATAACGAAGCTACTACATGGTATCCATTTTCCTTTCTTCCTGCTTCCACAGCTTTAGAATCTTGACGGACAGAGAATACATAGACTGAAGGCCCTAACACTAAAAGTCGGGTTGAGTTTGTCAGCGTTTCCCTCTCCTATAGCCTAACTTATATTGGAGTCTTCACTGACCATTCTACAGACTTATATTTCGAACCTGTGACCACGCAACTAGCATTTATTCCGGGCGACTACGGCAACAAATATTCACTCGGTGGATAACGCTACCTATTATATAAGGGAAAGGTACACCTGAAGAAGATCGAAGAGAACAATGGCTGAAACGTTATGTTTTTATATATCACGATAAAGATGAGCAAAACTGTCCGAAAAATTCAAATAAGTAGTTTTGAACACACCATGTATTATTACATTATTACATTATTTAACATTGTTCTGTAAAAGACTTGTAACACTATGGCTTCTTTTGTTGGCGTCAATTAATTTTTAACGAAAAAGGAAAAGTGTAGAATACTTTTTTTTGTTAGTGTCATTCGGTTTGTTTAGGTGCAAAATGCAAAAATTAAAAATATCAAGTACATTTTTGGTTTTGCATATTGTTTATATATATAGGAAAGATTGCAGTGTTAATATTGAAAGATTTGACATGGCTGTCAGATCAAAAGGGTGACCTTGTGGTTCACATTTATTTCACCTCAGTCCGATGACACAGAGATAGATACAATTGTTTATATCAAAATAATTCTCGTTTTTAAAAAGGCGAGCAGACAGTCAGGAAGTAGAGACCGAGCGTAGAGACCGACACGCACAGACCGACACAAGCAGTCGGGCCCCGGGGATGGTCGAGTTTGGATCGAAAAACGAAATTTGTCACTGGAAATTTGTTACGGGAAATTCTTAATTAAGAGGGTTGCAACTAGAAAAACTGACGTTTGCTGCTAAAATCGATTCCAGAATTTTACATAAAACAAAACGCCAAACGAAGCTCATCGTGTTTTTATTTATCCAAACAAGTGTGCAAAACATATTCATATATTACTCCTATTCATTATATATGAATAAAAACAGTTGTTATTGTTGATGGTGTGTTGACTGATTTTTTTTAGAGTTGCCAGCTAACCCGGCAGTTTATATCTACTAATTTCTCAACCCGTCAAAAAGACACTCCGACCGAGTTGCGTCGATCCCAGCTCTAGAGAGGGTATTGAAAGAGCAGCTGACCGGAGGCTCATCTGGTAGTCACGGAAATAATTCATACCGTTACCACACCATACTATCCCCGGGGACCCAGGAATTTAACACACACGGTATCGCGGCAGCCCAGTATTATTATGTTTAGTACAGTGCCCCTGAGAGTTTACCACAGCATATCAGTATTACATTTGGTTCCGTGACTAGTACAGTATCATACTTGGCACCGTGACCCCATGATCGTACGGTCATATTTGGTACCGCGACACAGTACTTGTCATATTTGCTGCGACCTAGGATCCTGTATTACAAACTGTTGTATCGCGAGTTTCAAAGATACACCGAAGAATGGTGTGCTTAATACATTTATTAAGCACCAGCACCCGATGCCAAACGAATCCATACACACACAGAATAGATAAGTTCAAACAACAAGACAAAACTTACGCTAAATAGAGGAGGGTCACTTTGATTTAGACAACACAGCAAAGTCGTTAATCCACTTTAATCGGAGGCTATTTCATGGCTATGAGCCAGTCCATCTGGTAGAGTATTGAAGGAGTGGTAACTACACTACAACAAAAATAAACAAATATATTATTATTATTATTATTATTATTATTATTATTATTATTATTATTATTATCTCCTTTTGAGTTTTCACATTAGCATTAGCTGATGGTCTTTCACTGGAGTCTGAGTGACAGCAAGTCTCCTCAGGTCTCCAGTACGCTTCTGAGTATTCTGGCAGATTGCAGCAGTGCAGTGTTCAAAATGGTTTCAACCCTTCCTCTGATTTCCAAACTTTCCAGACCCTTTCATTCTTAAGAACAGATTCTGGTTTATGCATATACCATTTTTTTGCATGGTCAACATTTTTTTTTTTGCATAATTCCCAGTGGATCACCTTCCCAACCCAGTCGTGTCTAGTTTTTTATTCTCGTTGTGCTAGTTTGCTACATTCGCAGAGTATATGGTTTACAGTCTCATCTCTATTCCCGCAAAGTCTACATTTACTATTTTGTTGGGTCCTATCAATTTTCGCTTTCATATAGTTTGTCCTTATAGCATTATTTTGTGCAGCAATTATAAGTGATTCCGTTTCTCTTTTGAAGTTTCCTTTTCTTAACCATGTCCAAGTCTTTTCATGGGCAACCTCTTCAATTTGTCGTTTGAAGCGTCCATATAATTGTTTTTCTTCCCATTATTATTATTATTATTATTATTATTATTATTATTATTATTATTATTATGTTACACGTCTTTATGAGTTATAATATTTTTGATTTTTTTGGGGTTGTTGTTTCTGACTAATCAATAATGTAATCAATAATGTAATATAAGTATTTCAAATTGCCATCATTATAAATTTGCATAAATCTTATTATAACATTTTATTAATCATAAATAACTATCTTATTAAGACAAACATTTCGTTAATTTTCTCTTAAATTTGGAAAGTTAACAATTTTACGACTATTTACAACTTCGAGCAACATAATATCCCATTGGTGATTGCTTATTGCTAGAGTCTTTCCCTTGATGTGAGCCTGTCATTACACAAGAGAAACAGTTTCTATATAAAAACCTTTCCCTGGGCCCAATAACTATTCACATCCAATTTGGTAAATCGACATCAAATAATGCTGCTGTCTATAAGAGACGTCGAAACAAACTTTTCCTCTCATAGATAATTATATAAGAAGTAAAACATTGAACCTAAATAGCTGATCTCAGTCAGGTCCATTAATTAATTTATTCTGGCTATTACCGTTATTTTAATTAATTTATTTGCTGATTCTTCTATTTTTATTTCTCTTGCGCAAACAAATAACACAACAAGTTAAACAAAGGCTATTGCAGAAAAGTGTAAGAAATGTTAAATACTATGGAGACAATAATATCCATAAGTATCGGAGTTCTTGGAATAGTCGCCAAGACTCTTCTTTTAATACTAAACTGAAAATCAAATTAATAACCATATATATTTTACCAACCCCTACACACGAACAGGATGTGACAAAAGGGTAATTTCTTAAGCAGAGTTTGAAAGTCACACTTCTCCTTCCCCTAGATTGGTTGCCTAACCAACGTTAAGAGAAATAGCTCTTAAGTAAATTTATCGAACGTTGTAAAAATTAAATTACCCTACTGTGGTATATCCACAGGTCCTACTAGTAAATATATAATGCTTTACAAATTTATATATAAGTAGATGGCAATGATAATGATTATTTTGAACGATGTTGGTCTTTAGCTTCATCTTTTTTTAATGTAAAATTCATCACGACATTTAGAATTTCAACCTGCTTTTCAAGTCAGACATTTCCTTCTTTAAATAGCAATGACAAACAAACTTTTGATGTAAGTAATAGTCGTAATAATGAGGTTGCGGTAATGACGATGAGTAATGATGTAACATTTCCAAGATTTCCCGTCCTATTTACGCATAGCTGGAGGAAGAATAGTTCGATTCATTCCTTTCCAATAGTAATAGCACCATGTGAAATGTAAACAGCCTGGACCAGAGTTTGAACTCGTCTTGTCATATCTGATACGACGGTAACCATTACTGCACGTGCCTCTAGAAGATTCGTTTAGAAAGTGACACGGCGCAGTGGCCTATTATCGGTATCAGCAGAAGAACGAGGGAGTCTATGACTTTTTCATTAGCGATAGACCATGAACATTGTTTTGCGTCTGAGGTGCGGTGACACATGTAACATCATCTCCCACTTTATTGGAGAGATCAAAGCTGTGTTACTCATACGCTGGGTTGGCGACAGCCGATATCGAACTTGTGGTTCATAGACGTATGCTCTACCGACTGAGCTAAAGCAACCCATTTAATTTAAAGTAAAGTCGTTGGAATGACCTATTGACGGTATCAGCCGTACAGTCATTCCTAAAATCAGCAAACTTTCTATGTGTAAGATATTTCGTTATCACATGATCCGAAGCAAAAGTTATCTATTATATTAATAATTAAATATTAAACCTTTTTTTTAATGTGTAAACTTTTACTTTCTAAGAAATCTCGATTTATGCGACCTTGGAAAATCAATACTCCAATTGAATCAGTAAGATATAACCTTAAATTATTGAATGAGATTCCAAACATAAAAAGAAACATTTAACATGATACATCCGAGAGACAGACAGGCAGATAAATATATATAGAGAGAGAAAGAGTAAGAGAGAGAGAGAGAGAGAGAGAGAGAGAGAGAGAGAGAGAGAGAGAGAGAGAGAGAGAGAGAGAGATCAGGACTTAAAGATATGCGCAAAGGAAAATGCTCTAAATATATTATGGTAAGTAACTTACCATAATATATTGGTAGATTGAATTTAATGACACGTCAATGCCTTCGGGGTTATTCATCCCTATAGTTTTCGGAACCGTATTCATTGTACGTTCATATTTGCATTTGTTTGTGGAGTTGTTTCTTTATAGTTTTCCGTTTTCACACTCATATAAACACAGATACACACACTCATATAAACAGAATATACACACTCATAAACACAGATACACACACACAGACTTAAACATACGCACTCGCAGATAATTTGAAGGAAGACACTACCAGTCCACAGAATGGACAGAAAACTAGCAACAATCTAACAGCAAGACTTTCAGAAATCTTCTGACGAAGAGATCTCTATATCGAAATATTAAGAATAAACCAAAATTAAACAAACCACATCATAATTACCTAGTTTTCCCTTACTCTTACTTTGTGATAGCCTTCAAAACCAACCACCAAATTCTTATGTTTATTTTTGCACACATCTATTTGATACGTAAATGAAATCATAAAGTGAATATGAATCTAAAACGTAGAAACATTTTTTTTAAATTATATAGCACCTCAGACAACGGTTTTATGATTTATAGAACGCCACAGACACAGATCAGAACTTAAGGATATGCCTGTAGGGAAAATATTCTAAAATATATTTTCGTAAGATACAGTTGATTGATAGATTGATTGATTGATTTTAACGGTATATCAACTCAAAATTGTTTATTTTCCCACATTTCACAATATATACATTGTCCCCAAAAGAAAAGAAACCGAATAGTGGTTGTTGTATTAATGTGTGGAGGTTGATCACTAATTGAACCGAGCCTATTCTAGTAGTGACCAACCTCTAGTAGTGACCTTTTTGTCATAGTTTGAAAGTTGATTATATAATAGCATGTTATATGTTTACTTATACATATAAATACTTTCTATTTTGATAAATAATTTGAGTTGGTGATGCGTATGAGTCTGGGAGTAGCAGCATATAAGGTTCTTAATGCTTATTTTATGGATTTGATTTCCCTTTACGTCTCATT
>CM042144.1:22666014-22702174 GCA_023376005.1 Doryteuthis pealeii
AATTCAACAATCGAGTTCATTATTAATTGGCCTTTACCTGTGAGACAGTAACCTAAATACCAGGTAAAAATAACTAAAATAAATCTCCAATGAAGAAGACAATTTAAAACAGAAATTAAGTAAAGGGTTTTATTGCGTTTACTTTTGGGTGGGAGGTGCTGTTAGTATAATGAATCTTAACACTGAAAATAGAAAAGCGAACCGAGTTCAAATTCCTGTCCAGGCTGCTGATTTTACCCAGGGCTTTTAAACTTGGGAAAGAACATGAACACATCAATCCCACATTCATATGTGTGATTTTACTCAACTCTTAGGAAAAAAAAAAGGATGCAACACAAGACCGTTTTAGCGCATTAGAGCTGGTTTGAATTCAGAGTTTTCATTTCCTACTATTTATTTAATGGAAATATCCACTTGGACTCTAACAAAATTTTTAAAGTAAAACGCTTGATGAGCAATACATAAGGAGGCAGCATGCTTTTTATTTAAATAAATCCTGGAAGCAGCGATAACGGATATAGATGGATGGCGTGAAAGTGTAGAGGGAATCAGTGCTGTCAGCACACAATAATGATGAGGATGATGATGATGATGATTGTGGGCGAGAAAAAGTTTGTTAAGTGTGTAACATAATAGGGGGGGGGTGAAGAGCCAGGAATGTAACCGGGCATGTAAATCAGCACGGAAAAGTTGTTGTTTTTTTTGCAAAAATTACGTGTAGATTAGAACGGAAAAGTTTAAGGATGAATCATCATAAAGTCACATGGATTGTTTCTAATAACTCTAGTTTACAAAAAATGTTTTTTGTCGGAGGCAAGAATGTGAATAGGTGTTGTTTTTACTAATTTGGGTGTACTGAATTCACATTTATAAACAGTTTTGCTCTATCACCTCTAGTTTTCTGTCTTTTAAATAGTCTTATTTTATTATATACAGAGTATATACGTGCTTATTTCAACAATTGCAGCAGCTTAATACAGATAAACAGGATAGATAAAGAACATTGACGGAATAAATATACTTGGATGACACAATGTACACAATTCATAGTACCGCAGACAGTTAGAAGTAAAAAAGAAGGCATAAGTCTCACAATATTAGAAATTAACACTGAATGCATATACGCCTTTATGTACAGTATGTGTACAAAATGTACAGTATGCATATCTAAAAAACTAGAGGTGATGAGTAAAAACGGATTTCAAATCTGAATTCAGCACCCCCAAATTAGGTTAAAACAGCTATTTTTGTGCTTGCCTCAATTTCTTTGAAAACCAGTGTAATCGAGAAATCGAGAAGTGAGACGTCTCGAAGTGGGAGAGAGGAGGAGTGAAAAGAGAGTTTGCGGATGAGTCGGGTACGATGCATTAGGAGAGTGATACATGATGCTTTTGCTCTCGACAGTTTTTGGCTTGGGGAAAATAAAATGTCTCACGAGAAAAGAAGTTGCCTAGTGTCATTACTAAAATATATAAATGGCACAAGACAAGATGTCCGCCAGCACCCCAAATGGTTTCGAGACTCCAAACAATAAGGAATTGTCAACCAGCTCCAGCATCGGCACAGCAAAATGATTCCGGCATCTCCAATGCAGTATCGGTCCTGGGATAAGTATACAAATAATTATTTTACTATCAACACATCATCGCTCCATTCGACAGAAGACTCATAACCTATCAAGAAGGAGGCAAAGAACAACAAAAGACGATGTTCAAGAAAAAAAGTATCTTGTTCAGCAGGACGTTATATATATATATATATATATATATTATATATATAAGTAAAGTCGACGTGGCGGCCTAAAGTCGGTATCAGCCAATCAGCGAGGCAGTATATCCCCTTTTAATAGCGCTAGACCAAGAAGATTGTTTTAGCGTCTGGGGTGGAGCGCCACACCTACAATCAGCTCTTTACTTTACCGCACAGATCCCTGTGCTACTCATACGCTGAGAGTTGGCGAGGACTGGTATCGAACTAGGAACCTTTTGGTTTCTAGCCGAACGCTCTACCGACTGAGCTAACCCCCTCTACTCACGAGCAGGATTTGTCACAAGGTCAATTTATTAAGCGGAGTTTAACACGTTTGAATTCAGAGTTTTCCTTCTAGACGGTTTACTTAGCCATGGTTAAAGAGGCCAATCCACCCTACTATTTGCCTATAGAAAGAGTCATACATTTCCAAAGGGTATTAGCGCAATGTGACGAATCCATTTCCTACGACTTTAACCATGACACCACGCATCTCCATTTTACGTATATACATCATGTCACGTGGTCATTTTGTTCATCTGACTGTGTTTTTTTGTTGTTGTTTTTTTGTCAGAATGACATACAAATCAAAACAAATAGTCAGAGAGATATAGCATACTCTGAATGAATATCCGGGATACGATAAAAAAGATATCGAAAAAGAGGTGCCCTAGTGACAAATATATAAGGACATATAGAAAGAATAGTTGGAGATATTTAAATCAGCATGATTATACTTTGTACATATTGAAATATTTGATTTTGTGCAGCCATATTAATTTGTTTAACTTTGAGATTCACTTAAGATTTACTTCTGAAGATCTGTTAAGTGTAGAATGCCTCTAAATCGCCATTACTCCATTATGTTTTTTGGAATTAAATGACCCGGAAAAGGTTGATATGCCGTAAAGCAAAACTACCAATTAACCAATTTCTTCCCTTTTTAACTATTGTTAAAATGTACATCGTTATCCGTTTTAAAATTAACTGACTGGCAAAAGTTCGACTCTGTAAAAATGTTTTGATTTATTTTAAGAGAAAAATATAAATGTTTTTGTATAGATGAATCATTCAATTTACTAATTTTCTTTTAATTAAATTTCCGAGAGAGATAATTTGTTTTGAATGTTAAAAAAAAAATCATATTACATTTTTAAAAAATATATATCAAGCTGAATGTGTGTTTGTTATCAAAAACCATCAAGACAGTATATCCCAAAATATTCTCAAGTAGTTCCAGGCCTCTTAGAATAACGGAGAGAAACCAGTCCGCTCAACAACAGACCCAGCTACCCCGATCCAGAATAGCAGATACACAGATTCACATAAGTAAATAAAGTACATACTATTTCATTTTGAAGACACGTTACATATTTGATTGCTAAAGAACTTATCAAAACATCAGTTCTTCTTAATTAATTACTTCTACTGATCCCGCTAGTTACAGCTTTGCAGATGATTTTGGAACACGTTTAATATAATTATATAGGTTTAAAAGGGAGCTGGTTATTCTTGGTGCGTCTTCCTAGGGTTTACTTCAACTCCATTTTATTTGGTGGTCGTGCTGAAAAGGAATTCAAGGATAGAACAGGAAAATACAAAGACAAAAGGTAGTTTTAGGATTTAGGCTTTATTTACGGGTCATAGCCACCACGTGGTACGGATATTGCCTCCTGGCCAGTAGTCGTGTCTCACTTCGAATGGTCGAGAGATTATCATGGAAGTGGCTCCTTTTTCTGCACATGCTCGGAAGGTTCGTCCTGTATGAAGTCTCATGGGATTTTGTCACTTTTTTTTATTTAAATTTTATTTTAATCCCCACATATTCTTATAGGTCTGTTGATATAAGTGTTTGGTTTGATTTGGTATATGTGTTTAATGGTACATCAAACTTCGGGGTTTGTTTTCTGCGAAAAGCCATCATTGTAGACGAAAAGGAAGTAAAAAAAAAGTTAAATTGACAGAATGGCCAATTGTCAGTATTAGCCAGAGAGTGAGGGTGACTAACTCCTTTTCACTGACACTAGACAGGAATATTGATTATGTGTCTTAGTTGGAGTGCCACACCTGCCATCAGTCCCCCATTTTACCGCACATATCCAAGCTGTGCAACTCAAGAACTGAGCTTGCCATAACCGGTATTGAGCCAAGAAGTTCCATGTGAATGCTCTATCGACTGAGCTAGTCGTACTATTTGAACCATATCTGTGAGTATGAGAGGGTTCGAGACTTACCATAGTGTATTAGTCCGAAACGGAAAGTAATAGTGCGACCTTAGTTCGAACTCGCTTGATACCTTGTCACAGTCGAGCATAGAAACATAAAGACTAATTTAAACAGACTTAAATGTATTTAATTTATTTTAAGTCTGACATTATACTGTTATCATTTAATTCAAACCAACATTGTAAATTAAATGAAGACGTATATATTCATGAAAATACGTTTTGTTTTTCAATGTCTGTTCGGATTCGTCGAGATAATCTTAGATTGTTTTTCAGATGAGGAAGAACAGCTGGTACTGATAGGGTTAGCAGCGTATCTTCAGTATTTTAATATCTTGTTCTCTCGTGCAGATTTCGTCACTTCCTTGAAAGTGGGGCCGTTATCGGGGATATGAATTGTTTACCTTTATGTTGATCGTATTTTATAGGCTTCTTTCTAGTCGTGTTAACAGATTATAAGAAAATGTTAATTGTCAAAAAGCGTCTAACTAGTCACTAACGATTTATATAAAACTGAAAAGGATGTGGAAAAAAGATAATTAAACTAATTATGTTAATGGCAGTCTTTTTTTACATCTTGTATTGCTGACAAAGAATTTGAATATGCGTTCTCTTCTCGCTTCATGGTAACCTAGGGTATTGTGTTACCCCTTACAAAAACTATTGAATATTTACACTTAAATGATATTCACTTCGGGTTTATTCTTAGCAGTACATGAACGGGTGAATACTACCAGCATCGCGGCCATATTACTAAAATACCAGCTACACTGGGAAGGATATTTCTCACGACTGAGGATTTCTTACCTACTCAAGATGACAACCTTCGATGAACCCTACGAGCCATCGTGCCATAGGGGCACCAAAAAGAGATGCAACGTCTCTAAGACTGTGCCTGTCTGTCCCAAATATGACTTATCAGCCACAAACACACCTGCAATCAACTTAGATCACCCTCCTTAATATTTGTTCACGGAGCTACGCGCGTGGTCTAATGGTTAGAGTCGTAGGAAATGGACTCGTCAACGCGAGTTCAATTCCTCGACGAATTTTACATGGCGGTAATACCCTTGGTAAATGTATGAATCCAATTCCCCCACAAGCTATGGGTAAATAGCAGGGCAGACTGGACTCTTTAACCATGGCTAGGTAACCAGTCTAGGAGAAGGAAAACTCTGAATTCAAACCTGCTAAACTCCGCTTAAGAAATTGACCTTGCTCGTGCGGAGGGTTTGGTAAATATATATATATTTATCTATTTATTTTTCATTGTTTATTCAAACAAACACAACAAAAACTACAGCTATCTCCCCATCCCCCTAAGGACAACCAGAGAAAATGTTTGAAAGCGTTTGGGTTAAAAATATTGGATAATTCTACAAAAAATTACTAAAAGACTCGGATGGCTTACAACTGAAGATCATGAAGAAAGAAGGCTCCGAGGTATTTAAACATACCTGCAAGAATAATTTATTCTATAGATGTTAATGACTAATATTAGGGCTGCCATAATGGCATGAATCAATTACAGATAAGGCACATATATTATAGCTGAACATTCTGGCATCATTGAGGGGAAAACTTTATGCAATGACCCACTGTTTAAGATTTTAAAAGAAGTTTGAAGGATTTTGCCAGTTGAATTAAAAAAAACAAAAATAAACAGAATCCTAGATATTCTACAATAGGGTAGACAGTTATTTAGCTTTTGTTAAGCAACCAGTCTAGAAGAAGAAAAACTGTGAATATAAACCAGCTTTACTCCACTTAAAATCGACTTTGTATCACAGCCCGGTAGAGGCATTCGCTAAATACATGTGGAGGATTGGAAAACCTTTATTAAAATTCTTAATTCTAGAACTGTAAATACATTTTTAAATATCATACATTTTCTTTCATATCAGTCCGTATGTCATGAAACAAGGAAAACAAACCAAACCAGGATTTGATTAGGATATTAATTCAAGCTCAAACATCTGTAAACAGAACGTTATATTAGCAATCAATTTGTTTTTTGTTTTTTTCTAATCAATTACCAATTTGTACGTATTTAATAATGTATAGTGTTATCAATTGATCAAAAAGACAACGATACATTTATACACTTTATTAGTACAATTAATTGAAATGTTCAATTACAATAATGTTTAAAAGGTGTAATACTTATTATATGCATTTAAAAAAATAAACAGGTGGGGTTCGGTGGAGTGGTGGCTAACTTGAAGAAATGCAATATTGTAGTAAGCGAGTTAAAACTTCAGTTATGTTGCTACGTTCACTCTACGACTAATACCCATGGAAAAGATTTGGAGACCCTCGTCCCATGGTATTATCACATACCATACATTAATAAGCATTAAATAACCCGCACAGGTTGATGTGCCATTAAACAAATAAGTAAATCTGAACTTAACAAACAAACATATATTTACTGAAAATAATAGTTTAGTCATTTGTTTGTATGAGAAATTATCATCCTCTTTCCTATGTGAGTTTACCATATACTTTATTTATTTTTTATATATATATATATATATATATATATATATATTATATATATATAATATATATATACTAGCTAAAGTACCCGGTCCATGACCGGACTAAAAATAAAAAAATAAAAAAATAGGCAAAAAAAAAAATCTGCCTATTTATTTATCATAAGAATTATGATAAATTAAAGAACAAATTTTCTCATTCAAGTTACGTACATTAGAATCATTTTTATTTTATGTTTAAGGTAAGAACATATCAACACTGTTTTGTTTATATATGAAATGTTAACGACATCGTATTTTTATTATAAATTTGTTTTTGTTTTTTATTACAATACGAATATACAACTATGTTTACTTAGTTACGAATAAGTAGTTATAATTTAACTACCTATTTTTGTAAAAGGCTTTTCTTTCTAAAATTCCTTGGTTTTTAATTTTTCGTATATATACAAAGTTGAGTTAGATTATATTTATTAAATAAACAATAAGCGCTTACTTTTTTTTTTTACTTTACTTCGCTCTTTCTTACCAAATAAATATTTGGAAGATAGATTATTTCATTTCATTTCTAACTAAATTAATATTTTAAAGACAGGAAAAAAAGATTGCGATATGAATAAGATTTGATTTTCCTTAAAACATACTTTTGCTGTCCGAAGCAAAATAATTTTTTTTATAATTCGCTATAAAAAAATAATTCAATTGATAAAGACTCGTACAAATTTGAGCAAGATTATTTCTCTCTCTTTTCATGAAAAGTTTCACTGAAACTCCAGTTTGAAAATAATAATAGTATTTGGGACAATTTTAAATTCAGTTTTTTAATTGCTTGATAGTTAGAAGTACATTTGTAATTTATTTCTTTGAATTTTTTCTACATGACAATTCAAATCTAGTTCTTAACGATAAAAAGAATGCAATATCTATTTTGCTTACATTTTAAAACGTTTTCATTAGTTCTCTAAACTATTAAGACTTTTTTAAACCATTAGTATTAATTACAAACAACTCGTTTTATCATTTTTTTTAAATTTTACATTTATACAACCCTATACTGGTGACTGATTTTTATTGACATTTAAAATCTTATTTTTAAAAAATGTAACCGTAAACTTTGTGTTTTGAAACAATTTTCATTTTTCTACAATTTTTGTGCATGACAACAATTTAATTTAAGTGAGTGTACATTGTAAAATAAAAGTTAGTTTCAAAAACATACCATAAATATAAATAAATATTTAGAGAGATTATTAAAAAAAACGAATTTATTTTACGTTAAAATTTAGTCATAGTTCAAGTTTGTCGCTAACATTTTCATTGTTTCTTTCTTTCTTTCTTTCTGCTGCTGAAAATGTTAGCGACTCGCCTGACTGTTTTAGGCGAGTCGCTAACATTTTCGTTGTTTCTTTCTTTCTTTCTTTCTTTCTTTCTTTCTTCTGGTAAAACAGTCAGGCGAGACCCTGCTGATATACCAAGCATTAGCAGCAGCAGCAGCTATGCTATGGCTTTCGAAAAATCGTTTGATTTTTGTTTGATTAATTAATTATATCCCTTAATCAGTAAAAATCAATAACCAAATTTGGAGTGTTTCTTAGTTAGAACGATATCAATGTGTATGCAAGATTTTAAATCTGAGTGACCTCCCGTTTTGGAGTTATACGTCGACACGTACATACCAAAATCTCTCTTTTATAGATTAGATATATCCCAAATGCAGTTAACACTAGGATAAACAGACTATCAGCAAATATTTGAGGAAAGGAAAAATGACGAAGCCCTGCAAAAAGTGGCTTCACACAAAAACTTCCATACCAAGTTAAATCTAGAAACCCCATCAATTGATCACCAAAAAACAGGAGAAGGAGGGCCATCTGGTTCAATCCCCCTTTCAGTAAGCTTTCGGACGTTAACATAGGTAACTATTTCCTTAAGCTGATCGATAGGCACTTCAACACTAATAACACCCTACAAAAGATCCTAAACAGACAAACCTTAAAAATCAGTTAAAATCAGATCAATTGATGATGAAAGCCGCATTGGTATCTGTGAAAGTAAATGTATTTCCAGGACAGGATAGAAAAATTTGTTCTTCACAGGTTGAGAAAAATGACACCGCCATTAATTGTGTTCTTGCATTCCCTGGGTGTGAAGGTTATGAATGGACACAGAGCATTCAATGAACCTGTAATTCGCTGTTTAGTCCAATGTTTCTCAGAATTCACAACTTCCCAAATTAAGGTTTGCAGAATATTTGCCAGTGTAGCTAAATATGATATTTGGTTAAAGGTGGACATTCATTCTAAATGGCATAAATGTAGGCTGTTAATCAGATCACAAGCTGTGTAGTAGTGACGACAGGGATGAAGAATTTAAGATCTATAGTTTGATATTTATAGAGTTCTCCCCAGTTGTCCAAAGATCATGCATTATCAAGAACATGTATCTTACCTGAATCTTGAACATGTTGCACAACAATTGTGAAACAAGCTGGTCGTAGTCATTACATCAGGGCTTGATGACACTTCAAAGGTAGCTGTCCATCGTCACTACGATGTCAAAATGAACCATATAGAAGATACTGTTGCGAGAACGTCACTCACAACTGTCTATGGTGAGAATCCAAGCCACTCAAGGGAGGTCGAGGCAAAAGCTAATGCTTACGAACTGAACTGGTATATGCTCTGTTTATGACCTTAAAAATAAAATTGAATTTTGAATGCCTTATCAAGTAATTAACTGCAAAATATTGCTTGATAGCCTGGAAGTAGATCATGATAAGCAAGTACAATGCTGGGCTCATATCATATTATTTGTAGACCATGCCATCGACAATATCTACAAAGACACTGAGCAGAAGATTGGGATTAAAATATTGTTATTGATTATATAGAGTAGATGGAAAGAAACAACATTCAACTTGAGGGGTCAAAAGGTATGTATCAAACAGATTTGTACGTATTGCAAAATTGGCAAAGTTATTAGGGGCAAATCAAGAGCATATACAAGTTTTCTATGATGACATAGTTGATAGAAACAGCAACAAGTTGGTGTTTGCCGTTTGTAAATTCAGCATGAGTTGTTTGTCCCGTGTCCATAAACCTACAGGACGATGGGAGACATCATCATATTCCATTTGATACAATTTCGGGCATTGATGAAATGGCCCCCAGTGTTATGCCACTTGATAGAAATAGGACTAGGTTGAAATATTTCTTTGAACCCAAATTGATTGTTTCAATGAATTAAAGGAGGAAAAATGATAGGGTGAACCAAATGTGATCGAATAGCTAAGGGCTTCAGTAACGGGGAAAGTTATGGATGCTAACAAGCAATTTTTGGAGCTAGAACACTTCTAGCAAGATGATAATGGTAACAGAGAGGCACAACACTATGAATCTCTTACAATCGTGAATTCCAGTTTGGTAAATCAGGTCAAATCTATGTGTCAAATCCTTATGTGTAGAAGTTAACTTCATGTGCAATTGGTGATATCTCTGAGCCAAAACGTCACTAATCTTATTATAATTTACAATTTTCTTTTACATAATAAATTAGAGCTGGTTAAATCAATAAAATGAATGTATTTTCATATCCTGTAACTAGGAAAACCTATGATAAGAAATATTACACCATTATATAGCCGGGTTAGCTCAGCCGGTAGAGCGTTCGGCTAGAAACCAAAAGGTTCCTAGTTCGATACCGGTCCTCGCCAACTCAGCGTATGAGTAGCACAGGGATCTGTGCGGTAAAGTAAGGAGCTGATGATAGGTGTGGCGCCCCACCTCAGATGCTGAAAACGATCTCCTTGGTCTAGCGCTATTGAAAAAGGGATAGACTCCCTCGCTGACTGGCTGATACCGACTTTAGGCCGGCCCGTCGACTTTACTTTACTTTATATAACCATATTTTCTTAAACAAAAACAAGGATTTCCAGCTGCCATTTTGAAAATCCTCACGGAACCAACCTAAAATTACATCCTATGTCAATGATCTCATCAGAATCGTAATCAGCAGCAAAAATGGCCATAGAAAACACTCGGCTTATTTATTTCTTTATGAAAAAAAGGTATTCATTGTTCAGAGTAGAATTGGAAATATTGACGACAAAGAGATGGCTCTACACTCCTCTGTAGAGACTTTAGCATCATGACTGAACACTGTTTAGTGTCATGCCCAGAACCTTTATTATTACAAATAATAATGTTGTATCAATTTAATATATCATATTCTTGAAGAAAAAAATCGCACAGAAACATAATTCTAGAATCAGATTATATACTGAAGTTTATCGCAGTTTTGTTGTAGATAAAAAAAAACTGAATGATATAAAATATAGGACATATCCTGATATATTCGAAATATCTTCTCATATATACATATATTTTTCTGTGTTCTCTTTGAAGAGCATAGGTCTTTTTTTCTTCTTCTTAAGTTTATATTTAAGTCTTGTGAAACACACTACTCTCCCTGGTGTCGATAAAAAAAAAACTATTGTCTTTCATCCTATACATAAACAATTTGTTTCTTATATTTACATTTTACATTTTCCATTACGGTCTGCAAAGATATTCCATTTCAGTTGGAGTTAAACGATAAAATAAAAGTATAACACTGAAAACAGTAGGTATATAGATAAGGGAGGTTTATTTATGTAACAATAATTAGAGTTCTGCTTAGAAGAAATCCCTATCCCCTAACCCAGCAAATTAAGAAAAACAAATTCAAACAAAAGATAAAAATAGTCTTCGTGTCTCAAAATAATTCAAGTAAAGCCTATAAAAATATAATTTAGAACATGTATATTATAATAAACTATGTAGCATTGTAGATGCATCTTTATACATAATCGCTTATACACACACACACATACACATACATATACATATATGTGTGTATGTGTCTGTATGTATGTCTGTGTACATATATGTATATATGAGATTTATCCAAAACTTGGCAGTAAGGGATGATTCTATATGTGATTTCTAAGATACACTGTATCAATATTGTATGATCCAGTATGAATAAATACAGCGAATCTTTAAATCTTTGGTCGAAATAAATTTATTATGGAATTACGGTGTTGAGTTCTGACTTCCTTTCTATAATATATGTATATATGTATATATAAGTAAGTAAAGTCTTCGGGTTCATCTAAAGTCGGTATCAGACATACAGTGAGGGATCTTTCCCTTTTCCCTAGCGATAAACCAATGAGATTGTTTTGCGTCTGAGGTGGAGCGCCCACACCTACCATCAGCACATCACTTTACCGAACAGATCCCAGTAGATCTCAAACTCTGAGTTGTCGAGTGCCGGTGTCGAACCAGGAACCTTTGGTTCCTAGTCGGATGCTCTAATGACTGATATATATATATATATATATATATATATATATATATAATTATATATATATATATATATATATATATATAATCAATAGTAATGATATTATGGATGATTTGGACTCATAACTTAAAGTTTCATGGTTATGCAATCCTCAGATGAGTCGTTGAGATCTTAAAAATCTTAAGGTTTTTAAGATCTCAACCATTTGACGCATCTGAGGATTGCATAACCATGAAACTTTAAGTTATGAGTCCAAATCATCCATAATATCATTACTATTGATTATAAATATGATCTGCTTTATTAGCACTGAGCACCTTTTCATGCCAATACTATTCTTATTTATTATCTATTCATTCTATATTATATATATATATATGCATATATGCATATATATATATATATATATATATAATATATATATATATATATATATATATATAGTGTGTGTGTGTGTGTGTTTGTGTGTGAACTAATTAATTTAACGGCATATCAATCCATTATGGGTGTTTTTTTACGAAATTTAATACCATTAACTTGTATACTTATATAACTTCAACTATCTCTATCTAATACTAATAATAATCCACACAAATATAAGTTTTCTGGGAAAATGTTTCCGTTCAATAATAATAATTTTTAATTTTCACACAATTATATAATACAAAATATATCCTATCTATTTTTGAATGGTCACAGATCTATTTAACCATAGATGGGAGTATAATACGTACTTCCACACTGAGTGTCACGAACTTCGTAGTAAATATCAAGAAAGTATAATTGCGAGTCCTTACAACTCCAGACTTAAAGTCTTACTACTAAATGCAGTTTTTGTGTCAAAGGCTACCTCTTTAATTTTGGTGTCTTTTGGCTCTGGAAGGAATACATTAATTGGTCAATAGGTATCGCCGTAGAAATATTAACATGTTTAATCACCTGTTGACAATAGACAGGTCTATAGTCTAACAAAAATGATGTAATGAATATGTAAATTACCTAGGTACCCCCCTCACTATAATCTGATTGGATAGTGTCCTCTATAAATATTCGACACTGTGGTGGTACAAGCGCCTACTAGCCTACTCGCAGACTACCACAACAACTGCTATTACTGCTACTCGACGACCAGCTACGACTGCGATAATATACCTTACTACAACTTCATAATATATCCCTTAACCCGGATATATCAAAAAGAAAAGAAAAAAATGTTACCGAGTTACTATACCAGTGACTACAATTTTATGTTGTAAACAATATCTATATTCTTATCGTATGATAATTTAGTCACTAGTGTCTCAGTCAGGTGACCACCGATGAGTGTAAGATTGATGAATGTTTTGGTGGTGCCAAAATGTTCTACTTCAGGATAATCGATCCTGTGGTATTGATATAATATTTAATATTTGCAATGGCACTGTAGTTAAAAGACGTTATTATGTGTAATTATGTCATTTTATTTGTTTGGAAGTTCTTTATTTAATCATCAGAGCATCGCTGAAAGAATATCAAGTACAGAAGTGCGAGTGTAAAACCTCTAGTAATAATGTTCTCACAACTATGCTGCACTCTGCTCACCAACAATCAAAATCTATCTCGAAATGCCTCGTCCACCCGTCGCAAGGGCCAAAATGCTACTGCTAATGCTTTTTTCGTAGTCGTCGTACGTAATCGTTTGACGCTGCCTCTGGCCATCGCCGTATGCTTATATGCACGCCCGATCTTGAGAGAATTTGCATACGTGCAATCCCATTCTCGCTAGTTCGAGATCGCCCATCGTTAAATATAGTGATTTACAGCAGCCATATTTCTTTCCCGCGATGACCCTGCAAGCCAGACTCGTCCGCGCAATCTTTGAGTTTCAAGTATGTATTTTCATAACATCCACAAAATCATCATACACTAATGAAGAATTTCTAAAACATTACAGCTATAGGATGAAAAATATTTAAAGACATATTCTGTTACAATTTATGGAGGTGCGTGGTGTAATGGCTCGAGTCGTAGGTGATGGACCTGAGTAAATAGCAGGACAGACTGGGATCTTTAACCTTGGTTAGGTAACCAGTCTAAGAGAAGAAAAAAACTCTGATTTCAAACTCGTTAAACTCTGCCTAAATGAAGGGTCCTGTGTCACATCCAGCTCGTGTGGAGGGATTGATAAATATCTACATTAATACAATTTTATATTAAATTTGTTTATTAAAAGATTTTATATATTAAAAACTTGACACAAATTACATATTTAAACAGTCTCTTTGAAAGATTCAGATGCACAGTTAGCCTCAAAAAATATTAGAATTTTATGAATTTGCAATTAAGTGAAAAAAAAAGAAACAAAAGAAATTGGACAAATAGGAAACATTTTGAAAATTTTAGTAGAATTAAATTTACCATACGTTATTTCTTCTGTTTTATATGACAAATACACCCTTGCGCAAATTAATTAAAACAAACAAATACTTCCGTAGTTATTAGAATATCCGTAAGAATTGCCTGTGTGCTCGTGCAACGTTACGACTTTTGTACGCTTCCTTGGAGTAACATGTATCGAATATACTGGACGTCGGCTTTCTCGCCTATATGATTCTCAAATTAAGTGCCATTGACTTCATGTCCATTTTACTTTGAATTAAATAAGTATAAACACAAAATTAAATCTTTAGATTACAACAAACTAATACTTTTAGAACAACATTTATGCCCCGATGGACACAATTTTAACAGAGATGCAAGCTTTACCATCATGGACATAATCGAAAAAAATGCATTGAACAATATTCCAGTGATAATAGAAAAATAGATGAATCATCTCCAAACAAACCAAATCGATTTAACATATAGATTAATGGCGTTGCTTTCAAAGTGCAATGAGGCAATAGGGGTGATACATAAACTACTAAATATATAATCAAACTAATCTTGATATGAAAACAAACCTCTCGTGCTTACCACATACTTTCCAAAACGAAGTTTTATATTTGAAGAGAACACTAATGTTCACTAGAGTTAAAAAGGAGGAATATTAAGTAAGATAAGAAATGAAAGGAAAGTAGATCTGATGGACTGAAGTGCCGTCATAATTTTCAATGCTTGTTTAGATAAAGAGTAAAAACAGAAGAATAAGTTATGATGAGTCTATAAAAGATTATGTTTTTGTATTTTTTTCTGTGCAATCACATAAAATAACCTATATTTGATAAATATAAATGAATATACAGACACTTCTGTTTTTCTATGGCTTCAAATAAACTATCATGTCATGTTGGCATCCTTCCGTCTACGAGAGACGATATAGTAGTGTCAGGATTTTTGTTAACTTGAACTACATAGCCTGAGCGGGTTTTTTTTATAGAGGGTGAGCTGTTGCCCGTGCTGCAAATCCCCCCTCTACACACTGCTGCTGTGATCCAAAGGAAAGGTAAGGGACCAATGCAATTTGGCAACGGTAGTGTCGCGGAAATTAATGGGTAGCACTGGATTTCAGCATCACAACACCTTAGGACTCCAGCTCCTGATTTATTTTCGGGTTTACTCCCTTCGCCTTTCTTGAAGGCGACAGAGATTCTGTGTCGGACTTCTCCTTGAGTTGATGGGTTTTCGACCAAGGCTAATGAGCCCATTGAAACCATTTGGAGATTTATGCGAGTAGTAAGAACCAATCTTACCACTATCGTTTACAAATAAACTATATAAATTATATAATACAACAACATAAATTACAAGAATATTTATGCATGTGGAAACAATACTAATATATGTATGGGGTTCATAGATTTTTGCTAGCTTGATGCATTGTCTGATTTTAAAGGTAATTCAACCCATCTAAAGTTATTTTACCTAAACATTAAGTAATAGCATTAATGTACGGTTATATATATACAGTTTGAATGTTGTGCCTCGTGTGTTTTTTGCACACGGGTAATATCGAATAAAATATTATTTTCCCAGTATATGGGACCCAGCTAGAACTTACAACGTTGGGTGCAGTGAAGTAATGGTATGTACTCCCCACCTCTACTGATCCTTCAGGAGTGCGACACACGAATCATATGCAGGTTTTCTTGTCACCACGTGATACACATTGCATTCAGCGTTTTATTTTTGTACGTAGTGACATCAAATACCTATGATTTTTTTCACAGTCATATTTAACAAAACATGGCACGTAACATGTTTATGCTCGGGTTAGAGAGGGTTGGCGAGTGATGGCAATGAAAGGGCTCTACACACCAAAAAATATCCAGAAATATAAACCTCACATCAGTTTCAGTTTAATGTCATACCTAGGACACTCCTCTTTTGGGGTGGGTATTACCCTTTTGGTGGGCGTGGCCTAACCCTTGCATAAATGTAATCGGTGTATTCAAAGCCCCAGTCGATAGGTGTGCTTTCACTGAGGAAGAGATTTCTACGAATAAAGTTTATCATACATATCAATTTTTAAACCTGTAATGGCAGACTGGTAATCTATTTAGCATTTACTGTGTTTTTACATGTGATAATAAACTCTTTAAGTTTCATTAATATGTTATAAGATATTTAAAAAGAATGCAGACATCTGGTTCTCATGTCAATATTGGTGAAATGTTTCGTGCTTATATGTGTGTGCACATAAGGGTAGCTTGATCTTCATTTTTATAATCGAAAGAAAAAGCATTGAAACATATTCCAGTGGTAATAGTAAAAAATTAATAAACGGCATTCCAAACACACCAAATGGATTTAAATATATATTATATTTCCAACCCCTCCCCGCACGAGCAGGATGTGACGTAAGGTCAATTTTCTTAAGCGAGTTCAAACAGGTTTGAATTCAGAGTTTCCTTCTCACTAGACCGATTGCTATACCAAGTTAAAGTGCTCAGTCTGTTTATTATTTATCCATGAAGCTGGAGGGAGATGAAAGGATTATACATTTTCCAAGGGTATTCGCTAAGTGATGAAATTACCACATCCAGGGATAGAACTCGGGCAACGAGTCATTTCCCATGACTTTAACCATTAAACCACGCGCTTCCGCTTGATTTACCATATAACTTAATGTCGTTTGCTTTGAAAGTGAAATAATATAATTGGGGTGATACATATCTACTAAATGAAATAAATCAACCAAGCTGGCACGTTTAATTTGTCTGACGGAGAACGAGAAAGGAAAAAGAGCAAGACATTGTCTTGCTGTAGGGATCGGAACTCGCGTCTCCCGCATGCAAAAACAAATGCGTTTTTGGCACTGGACGGACGCGAGGTTCAACTGATATGCCCGGATGTTTGACTAATTATGCCCATAAAATAACAAGTGAGCGAGCAGGCTGAGCAGTCAGCAGCAGTAGAAGCAAAGCAGTCGACGACGAAGCGCTTTTCAGTAAAGAAATGGATTTTAGTCGAACAGAAACAAAACAAATAGGAAATGTGATTTTGAAACTGCTAAAGATTATTTCGACCTCGACGACGGATTTTCCAGCTGCTAGAGCGAAGATGTGTTGACCAATGAGGGTATAGCTTGTGAGAAGACGGAGACTCGCTTTGTTTTTTGGTTCCCCTCCGGCGGAGCTTATTGATTCGAAGGTCTATTTCGCCCATATATTCCCCTTTTATAATTTGAAAACCAAATAACTTATGATTAACACATAAAAACTTTCATATGAAGTTTTATAAAAGAAGAAGAATAAGTAATAAGAAATGAACTAACTTGTATTGGATTGAATGCCGTCATGAATTTCCCCTGCTTGTTTAGATGAAGACTAAAGACGAAAAATAAGTAATGATAACACTATTTAGAATGAATATCAGTTCTCCTCAAACAAAAAAGTTGTGTGTTGGTAGTAATGAATTAACTGATATCAAAAAACTAGATATCGTACTTGCAACGATTGCTTGAAGATATAGCAATCATATCGTTACTAAATGCAGCAAAACTCCTCGTTTTCGTAATATCCAGCCTTTGAACTTAGTTAACAAATTTAGCGAATTTGCAATATTTAAAACAGAAATGCTTGTCATTTTAATAGAAACAATTGAAAATGTTAATAATAGAACTCAAATTAAATGTATAGCGCCATCACAACCGGAAACTTCCGATATGCTGTTTTTAAACTCATTAAGTAAGTTTTAACAGTGATAATTTAAAAAGATGGAAATCTATTTTCTCAAACCAGGCAACGTTTTGAAAGACCAATATTTTTGTGTGGTAATTCTTTATGTCAATGTGCATCTTTCACCACATGGGTAAGACATTACAAGTTCAAACTTTTACTTACCGCTATACACATATGTACTGTTTAAAAATAGGGACCATATGACTGCTTTAGGGGCACCTCCTTTTGATGCTCGATTCAGAATGAACATGTTTTTCATTTACACCGTCAAATATCCGGTTGTTTTTTAACGACGACTTTAGATTTTTTTAAAATACTAAAACTAAACCCTAACTCTAACCCCTAACCCTAACCCCTAACGAACAACCGATGATTGACAGTGTATGAAATACATATCTACTAAATCGAGATAAAAAGGGTGCCTAAAATGTCATATGGTCGGAAAATAGCCAATTTGTATGAACATTTACAGAGCAAACAATATTAATACATATTTGCCCATGACCATGTTCGCAAAAAAAATGATGCATGAGAATTGTGATTTATTAAAAGACCATGCTACGCTATAACCGAGATTATGCAACCCCTGTCGGCTGGGATTTAGAATACACCAGATGCAGGAGTGTAAGAAAATTGGGCCACATGTTTGGTCGTGGTGCGACGCCGTGATGCTTAAGGTGGAAACCTGGTGGATGAGCTGTCCATGACAATGTAACACTAGTCTCAGTTTTAAACCTTACTTAGGCTAGACGGTCGGTGCGAGAGGCGCTTCGGATCATCCGGGCTGGTCGCTGTCCTATGCCCTAGCACCCTATACGATTGGCCCGAACCAATTGCCCTTATGGCAAGCCTCAACCCTTTTATCAATGTTCTAGCAGGATGTGACTGAGTGTTCTTCATGTCCCAGGAAATGAACGTTAAACTCTATCTGTGGTGAGATTTCAGTTGTGGAGGTATGTGGAATGTGGAGCACCCCTTTATCATCCACCATCTGCTCCAGGTACATCTATGGGTTTAAATACGAAACCAATGAAAGTTTATAAAAAATTAGCATCCATTAAGAATTAATTTTTTCAAAATATTGTCGGCATTTAAATAATCACTGAAGTTTTCATATGCCGTAAAAATAAAACAAAACACAATTGAGACTAGGCAATGTCACTTTGTGTTACTGCAATCTATCACTCGTTCTTTTGTGACAAGCTCTCTAGGCTCATTAGATCTCAGTTGTTTTGTTTTATATTTTTACGGCATATGACTCAGTGGATTATTTAATGCCGGACTATATTTTGGAAATAAATTAAATTTCATTAAGGATGCTGAATTTTTATAAACTCATGTTTTTCGGTATTTAACCATAGATGGACGCTGGGAGGCAATGTGATAAAGGGGTGCTCACATTCACAACTACCTCGCACAACTGAAATCTGCACATCAGATAGAGTTTAACGTATTCTAGACATGAAGAACACTCAGTCCATCCTGCTAGGACACATATGATAAAAAGGTTGAGGCTTGCCAATAAGGGCAATTGGTTCGAGGGCCAAATCGTATAGGTGCTAAGGGCATGCCGCGACAAGCGATTGATCGAAGCGGCCTCTCCGGACCTGACCGTCTAGCCTAAGTAAGGTTTACACTGGAGTGGTTACATGTCATGGACAGTCATCCACCAGGTTTCCATCCTTAGCATCACGGTCGCCACCACACGCACCAACAGGTGGCCCCATTTTTCTACCACTCTGCTATCTGGTGTATTCTAAATCCGGCCGACAGGTGTTGGCAATATCTCGTTTAGCGTAAGCAGTTTTTAATAAATCACAATTCTCATGCATCTTTTTTGCGAACATGGTCATGGGAAATATGTTTAATATTGTTTGCTCTGTAAATGTTCATATCAATGTTGGCCTATTTTCCGACCTTATGACATTTACGGGCACCTCCTTTTTTTAATCTCGATTTCAGTAGGATATGTATTTCCATTTCACTGTCAAGTATCCGGTAGTTTCGTTTAGGTTAGGGTTAGGGGGGTTAGATTAGGGTTTAGTTTAGTAATTTAAAAAAATCTAAAAGTCGTCTGTTAAAACACCGGATATTTGAGGTGTAAATGAAAAACATGTCATTCTGAATCGAGATCAAAAGGGGTGCCTAATAGTCTAGGTCCCTATTTTTTAAACAGTACATATGTGTATTAGGGTAAGTAAAAAGTTTTAACTGTAATGTCTCCATGTGGTGAAAGATGCACATGAACATAAAGAATTACCAACACAAAATATTGTCTTCAAAACGTTGCCTTCGGTTTGAGAAAATAGATTTCGCATCTTTTAATTATCACTGTGTAAAACTTACTTATGAGTTAAAAAGCAGCATTATGAGAGTTGGTTGTGGATGCGCTTATACATTTAATTTGAGTTTAGTTATACTTTCATTTGTTTCCTTTGAGAGGAGTGACAAGCATTTCTGTTTTAAAAAATATGAAATCGCTAAATTTGTTTAACTAATTTTTCAAGGTTGGTATTACGAAAACGAGGAGTTTGCTGCATTTTAGTTAACGATCGATATTTGATGCTATATCTTCAAGCAATCGTGCAAGAGATATCTAGTTTTTTGATATAGTATTCATTATACCAACACACAACTTTTGTTGTTTGAGAGAACTTGATATTCATTTAAATAGTGTTATCAATTACTTAATTATTTCGTCTTTAGTCCTTCATCTAACAAGCCAGGGAATCTGACGGCATTTCAATCCAGTAAAGTTAGTTTCATTTCTTATGTTTTACTTAATCTTCTTCCTGTTTATAAAACTTCATTGAAAGTTTTATGTGTATAATCATAAGAGTTTGTTTTCAATTATAAAGGGGAATATATGGGCGAAATAGACCTTCGAATCAATAGCTCCCGCCGAGGGGGAACAAAAACAGCGAGTTCTTGCGCGTCTTCCTCACAAGCTATAAACCCTAGTTGGTCGCAACACATTCTTCGTCTAGCAGCTGGAAAATCCGTCGTCGAGGTCGAATAATTTTAGCAGTTCAAAATCACATTTGCCTATTTTGTTTGTTTCTGTTCGACTAAAATCATTTCTTTACTGAAAGCGCTTCGTCGTGACTGCTTTGCTTCTACTGCTGCTGACTGCTCAGCGCTCGGCTCACTTTGTTATTTTTATGGGCATATTAGTCAACATCCGGGCATATCAGTTGAACCTCGCGTCCGTCCAGTGCCCAAAACGCATTTGTTTTTTGCATGCGGAGGAGCGAGTTCGATCCTAAGGCAAACAATGTCTTGCTCTTTTAACTTTCTCGTTCTCCGTCAGACAAATTAAACGTGCCAGCTTTGGTTTTTGATTATTCATTTAGTAGATATGTATCGACCCATATTCATATATTTCACTTTCAGCAACGACATTAAGTATATGGTAAATCCAAGCGGAAGCGCGTGGTGTAATGGTTTAAGTCATGGGAATATGGACTCGTTGCCCGAGTTCAAATCCTGGATGTGGTAAATTGCAATTTCACTTAGCGCTAATACACCTTGGAAAATGTATTAATCCTTCTCTCCTCCAGCTATGGATAAATAGTAGCGCAGACTGAGCACTTTAACCTTGTTAGGCATCGGTCTAGAGAAAGGAAAACTCTGATTCAAACCTGTTGAATTTCCTCCCCTTAAGAATTGACCTTACAGTCACATCTGCTCGTGCGGAGGGGTTGGTAAATATATACTATATGTTAAATCGCATTTGGTGTGGTTTGGAGATGCTTTATTAATTTTACTTTATACCACTGAATATGTTGCCAATGCTTTTTCTTTTCGATTAAAAAATGAAAGATCAAGCTACGCTTATGTGCAACACATATAAGCACGAACATTCACCCATATTGACATGAGAACAGATGTCTGCATTCTTTTTAATATCTTATAAACATATTGTATGAAACTTAAGAGTTTTATCACATGTAAAAACACAGTAAATATGCCTAAAATAGATTACAGTCTGCCATTACAGGTTAAAAATTGATATGCTTATTTGGGAAATAAACTTTATCGTGGAAATCTCTTCCTCAGTGAAAGCACACCCTATCGACTGGGGCTCTAACGAATACACCGATTACATTTATGCAGAGGTTAGGCACGCACAAAAGGGGTAAAATACCACTCCAAAAGGAGGAGTGTCCTAGTATGACATTAAAACTGAAACTGATGGTGGGTTATATTCTGGATATTCTTTTGGTGTGTAGAGCCGCTTTCATGCGCATCACCGCCAACCCTCTCTAACCGAAGCAATAACACTGTTACGGTGCATGTTTTTGTTAAATAGGACTGTGAAAAATATAGGTATTTGATGGCACTACGTACAAAAATAAACGCTGAAATGCAATGTGTATCCACGTTTTGACAAGAAAACTGCTATGATCGTGTGTCCGCACTCCTGAAGATCAGTGAGGGGGGCAGTACAAATACCAATTACTTCACTGCAACCCAACGTTGTAAGTATCTAGCGGGTCCCATATACCTGGGAAATAAAATATTTTATGTCGATGATTACCGGTGTGCAAAACAACACCGAAGGCACAACCACTCAAAACTGTATATATACCGTACAATTAATGCTATTACTTAATGTTTAGGTAAAATAAAATTTAGAATTGGGTTGAATTACCTTAAATCAGACAATTGCATCAAGCTAGCAAGAAATCTATGAACCAATACATAATTAGTATTGTTTCCCCATGCATAAAATTCTTGTAATTTATGTTGTTGTATATTATTTTAATATAGTTTATTTGTAAACGATAGTGGTAGATTGGGGTAACTTACTACTCGCATAAATCTCCAATGGTTTGCAAATGGGCTCATTATGGCCTTGGTCGAAAACCATCACTCAAGGGAAGTCCGACACAGAATCTCTGTCGCCTTCAAGGAAAGGCGAAGGGAGTAAACGCCCGAATAAATCAGGAGCTGGAGTCCCAAGGTGTTGTGATGCTGAAATCCGATTAAATGCTGCCATCTCGAATGGTCGCACAGTTTCATAATATGTAGGGTCGGAGCTCATCGAGGTGAGCTACATCTCGCATTATACTGCGATGTACGTTTCCTAGATCGACTGGACCCCGCGCATGTGTGTGACTACCCATAGTAAAGCGTACGTCGAGTTGATATGAGAGCGTGGAGAATAGTTGAAATAGCAGTTTAGACATTGCTCTGTAAGGCAAGTACGAACATTAACACATAGAGAGCCATACTTAAAGTTACACAACAACAAAGACCGACCTCGCAACTCCAAGCGACATGTGAGTCTTCATACGTTATACAAACAAAAAAACCACATCGAAAGCAGAGGGATACATGCCTGTCAGATATCCATCGTAAGACTGAGAGAGTAAAGATAATCACCAACATCGACAGAAGACTATGTGTTTATCTGTCACAAGCAGATAGAAACAACACGCAGATCGATAGAGTATGACTTACTTTCTATTGTCTCAGTTATTTGTCTAGTCGCAAAAAATAAGGTATAATATTATTATGTGATCTGGCGTGGCTCTAGATAAGAGGAGATTATATTACAAATAACCTAATACATGGTTATCTAATTAGTGAGAGGCTCATACCATCACACGAGTAAACTTTTATTCTTTCTCTTGTTTGTAATATATTACTGCTCTTTAATCTACACAAAACGATTAGAATGAATTAAAAGTATTAGTTCATCTCCTTTTGCTCCACTTAGGATTCTACTGATAGTCAACATATACACTATTTATTGTTCTATTATATAATGAGAGATATACTCCTTGTTATATAATCTCTCTTATATTAAGATATATACATTTTAGTTCTGCTTCTCTCCAACTTCTAAATATATTATTGCAACTTATATACCTCTGTTCTTGTAAAAGTATGCGGTTTTAAATCAAATCTAGTCTCACACTCGAAGTGATTTGCTTTCTTATCATATATCAAGATTAGTTTTAGAGTATTGAGATTAGTTGTAGTTAGTTTTACGTGTACTGATCCCTATTGCCGTGACATCTTGCTATCTATGATATAGCAACACACATTAAGTACTATATATCTCCTATTAGGTTATATATTGAGATGTGACGTTTGTTTGGGAGTATGATTCATCTATTTTTCTATTACTCTCAACATGAATATTATTTGCTTATGTCAATTTAGCAATTCTATTATCTCCCAGTATATAGTTTACAATTGAATAGGTTTTAAATTGACTATGCCTTTCTATCTTGAGAGAGCTATAAGATTTAGGTGTCCATCACGCGCCAATAAATTGTTCATCTCTATCTATATAAAAGTGTATTATTTAGTTTGTTGCTACATATGCCTAAGATTTATTTTGTGTTTATACTATCCTAACTTATAAAGTGAGAAATTCTAGGACATGACACAGTCAATGAGGCCACCCTATTTATATATAGTTGTGAGCACATCATATATTACGCGACAAAAAACGCCGAGAAGCTGTCCCACTAGTAGGATTGGACGCGAGTAGCACCAAAGTATTTACTGCGTCGATCGCCAGGGTCGGCTTCCCACCTCAGGGGGGCGCCTCAGCCACAGCTGAAGGCCGTATAAAAGTCGCGTAAACGCTTGCGAGCACGCACATCGCGGCCACATTCCTTATACTGAATAGTGGCTCGCATGATAGTAACCTAGCGTGGGAGAGATTTGTGTCCTTCGCCTCTTGTGTAATCTTGAACTCTCGATTCAGAGTGTAGTTAATCAATTTGTCATGATATCAAGAGGCCACGAGAGGACCAAAATAACGTATGGATACTGAGTTATATATCTCTAACATAATTTCAATAATATAGTATATCCTAACTCTTCGGTCGCAAGTTTACTTTTGTCTTCTCTCTACTTTGTTTTACCGGAGAACTCAGTTGCATCCATTATTTTAGGACGTCCCAGCTATTACTTGTGTGACCCCAAACAAATCACCATAAGATCCGATATTGAAAGGCCTTACAGTGGAATTCGGTGAATCTTTCAAAGGAGTGAACTGAGATTGTGAGATATCGGTATAACTCGTCGGTTCTATTCCAACGCCCTCAATTGAAGTGGAGTACGGTCAAAACTACATGGTGCACTGAGAGTTAGAGACCAACTCACCACTTTTAAATAGACTCCATAGAGCACCTGCTTTTAAGAATCAAATAAGAGTTAATCGCGATAGTCGCCTCCAACACGAGGCTGGATTGACACAGGACCCTTCATTTAGGCCGATTTAACGACAGTTTGAAATCAGAGTTTTTTCTTCTCTTAGACTGGTTACCTTAACCAAGGTTAAAGATCCAGGTCTGTCCTGCTATTTACTCAGGATCCATCACCTACCGACTCGAGCCATTACACCACGCACCTCCATAAATTGTAACAGAATATAGTATTTAAATATTTTTTCATCCTATAAGTGTAACTGTTTTTAGAAATTCTTCATTAGTGTACTTATGGAAATTTTTGTGGATGTTATGAAAAATAACCATACCATTAAACTCAACGATTTGCCGCGCGAGTAATGGCTTCAGGGTCATCGCGGGAAAGAAATATGGCTGCTGTACATCACTATATTTAACGCATGGGCGATCTGCGACTAGCGAGAATGGGATTGCACCATTTATTGCCTACCTCCTTATTTGCAAATTCTTCAAGAATCGCGGCGTGTCATATAACGCGCCATACGGCGATGGCCAAGGCAGCGTCAAAGCGAGTTTACGTACGACGACTACGAAAAAAAGCATTAGGCAAGTAGCATTTGGCCCTTGCGACCGGGGGTGGACGACATTTCGAGAATTTCAGATTTTGAATCGTTGGTGAGCAGAGTGCAGCAACTAGTTGTGAGACATTTGAGCTTCACTAGAGGTTTTACACTCACACGCACTTCTGGTACTTGATATTCCTTTCAAGCGTATGCCTCGCTGATATTAAAATAAGGAAGCTTCCAAACAAATAAAAATGGACATCAAATTACAGACACAAAATAACGTCTTTTAACTTACAGTGCCATTGCAATATATTAAATACTTCATATCAATACCACAGGAATCGATATCTGAAGTAAGAAACAATTTTGCACCACCAAAAACATTCATCAATCTTACACTCATCGGTGTCCCATCGACCTGAGACACTAGTTGCTAAATTATCATACGAATAAAGAATTAGATATTGGTTTTACACATAAATTGTAGTCACTGGGTATAGTAACTCGTAACATTTTTCTTTTCTTTATGATATATCCGGGTTAAAGGGATATATTATGAAGTTGTAGTAAGCGTAATACTCTGCGGCAGTCCATAGCTGGTCCGTCGAGTAGCAGTATATAGCATTGTTGTGGTAGTCTATGCCGAGTAGGCACTAGTTAGGCGCTTGTACCCCACAGCTCGTCGAAATATCTTATACGAGGACCTATCCAGATGGCAGATTATAGTGAGGGGGTACCTAAGGTATGTTACATATTCATTACATCATTTTTGTTAGACTATAGCCTGTCCTATTGTCACACAGGTGATTTAAACATGTTAATATTTCTACGGCGATACCATATTGAGCCAAATTAATGTATTCCTTCCCAAGAGCGCAAAAAGAACCACCACACACTTAAAGAGAGTAGCCTTTGCCAAAACTGCATTCTAGTAGCTAAGCTGATTAAGTCCTGGGTTGTACAAGGCGACTCGCAATTTATACTTTCTTGATATTTCTAGCGAAGTTCCCAGTGCACACTTCAGTGTGGAAGTACGTATTATAGCTCCCATCCTATGGCTTTAAATAGACTCTGTGAGCCGATGCCAAAATAGATAGGATAACTTTTGCTATTACATCCAATGATGTGAAAATTAAAAAATTGACTTATGGAATTGGACGGCAAACATTTTCCCGAACACTTAATATTGTGTGGATTATCTATTAGTATTAGATTAGAGATAAGATTGAAGTTATATAAGCTATACAAGTTTGAATGGTATTAAATTTCGTAAAAAAAACACCCTCAATGGATGATATGCTTAAATTAATTAGTCACTCACACACAAACACACACACACACACACGGAAATCCACATCCGAGCTTTCGCATTTTGGCTTGTGGCAGCCCCCCGCCAGCCTCGGTAGACGCCTGCACGAGCTCGAGGCACCCTACTATATACCTTATATTACATATAATATATATATATATATACTCATATATATGTATATATGCCATATAGCTGCCTATATATACTATCATAAATAGAATGCAATAGCATGAATAAATAAGAATACGTATTGGCAATGAAAAGGTGCGTCCAGTGTCTTAAAAAGCGAGCCTCATATTTATACACTCATAGTAAATGATATTGAGCCTGATGATTTGGACTCATACACTTAAGTTCTCATGGTTATGCATCCTCAATGATGCGTCAAAGTGGTTGAGATTTAAAAACCGTTAAGATTTAAGAATCTCAACCGACCTCACTCTCCGAGGATTGCAATACACATGAAACTTTAAGTTATGATCCAAATCATACATAATATCATTACTATTGATCTAATATATATAATGATACTATATATATATTATATATTATAATACCATCTTATATCATATATATACCTAATATATACTTCTATATTCAGTCATTAGAACATGCCAGACTAGAACCACAAGGTTCCTGGTTCGAGCACCGGCACTCGAACAACTCAGATTTGAGAGAGTCTACATGGGATCTGTCTCGCTAAAGTGATGTGCTGATGGTAGGCTGTGGCGACTCCAACCTCCACACCGAAAACAATTCAATTGTATTATCAGCTAAGGGAAAAGGGACAAGACTCCGTTCACGCTATGCTCTGAGCTACCGACTTTTAGTGAACCGCGAAGACTTTACTTTACTGTATATATACATAGTATACAATAATATTATAGAAAGGAAGTCAGAACTCAAGCACCGTAATTCCATAATAAATTTATTTCCGAACCAAAAGATTTAAAGATTCGCTGTATTTATTCATAACTCGGATCATACAATATTGATAAGCAGGTGTATCTTAGAAATCACATATAGAATCATCCTATACTGCCAGTTTGCGGATAATTCTCATAATTAGCATATATGTACACGACATACATACAGACACATACACACATAATAACTGTATATGTATGTGTATGTTGTGTGTGTGTATAAGCGCTTATGTATAGCCAAGATGCATCCTACAATGCTACATAGTTTAATTATAATATACAGTTCTAAATTATATTTTTATACGCTTTACTCTGATATTTTGGAGAGCACGAAGAACTATTTTTATCTTTGTTTTGAATTGTTTTTCTTAATTTGGCTGGGTTAGGGTAGGGATTTCTCTAAGCAGAAACTCTAAATTATTTGTTACATAAATCCCCAAACCTCCTTAATCTAATATACCTACTTTTCTCCAGTGTTATACTTTTATTTTATCGTTTAAATCCAACTGAAAATGGAATATCTTGCAGACGTAATGGAAATGTAAAAATGTAATATAAGAAACAAATGTTTATGTATAGGATGAAAGACAATATTTTTTTTTTCGACACCAGGGAGAGTAGTGTGTTTCGAGCAAGACTTAAATAAAACTTAAGAGAAGAAAAAAGACTATATGCTCTTCAAGAGACACAGAAAACTATATGTAATAGTATGAGAGATATTGCTCGAATATAATCAGGATATGTCCTATATTTTATTTCATTCAGTTTTTTTTTATCTACAACAAAACTGCGATAAACTTCAGTATATAATCTGAATCTGCTAGGATAAGAAATTTATGTTTCTGTGCGATTTTTTTCTTCAAGAATATGAATATATTAAATGTACAGGACATTATTAATTTGTAATAATAAAGGTTCTGGGCATACACTAAACAGTGGTTCAGTCATGATGCTAAAGTCTCTACAGAAGGAGTGTAGAGCCATCTCTTTGTCGTCAATATTTCCATTCTACTACTGAACAATGAATACTTTTTTTCATAAGAAATAAATAGCCGAGTGTTTTTATGGCCATTTTTGCTTGCTGATTACGATTCTGATGAGATCAATTTGACCATAGGATGTAATTTAGGTTTGGTTCGTGAGGATTTTCAAATGGCAGCTGGAAACTCCCTTGTTTTTGTTTAAGAAAATATGGTTATATAAATAAAGTAAAGTCGCACGGGCCGGCCTAAAGTCGCGTATCAGCCGTCAGCGAGGGAGTCTATCCCCTTTTTTCCAATAGCGCTCGACCAAGGAGACTCGTTTTTCAGCATCTAGGTGGGTGGCACAGCCTATCATCAGGCTCCTTACTGTGTCCGCCACAGATCCTGCTTGCTACCTCATACCGCTGAGTTGGCGCACCGACCCCGGTAATCGGAAAACTAGAACCTTTTGGTTTCTAGCGCCGAACGCTCTAAACCGGCTGACGCTAACCCGGCTATATAATGTGTATATTTCGTATCATAGGTTTTCCTAGTTACAGGATGATGAAAAATACCATTCATTTTTATTGATTTAACCAGCTCTAATTTTATTATGTAAGAAAATTGGTAAATTATACATAAGCCATTAGTGACGTCTTTGCTCAGAAGCTATATTCACCAATTGCACATGAAGTTACACTTTACAATAAGGATTTGACACATAGATTTGATCTTTGATTTCTTACCTCCAACTGGATATTCACTTGATTGTATGTATTATCGAGTGCTTCTCTCTGCTTACTCTATTATCATCTGTTGTCTAGATTAGTGACTAGTCTCTTATATGTTGAGCACCTAATAATTCCGTACTGAGAGAGCCCGTTAAGCTTATTGCGATCACATTGGTTCACCCCTTATTCATTTTCTCCTCTTAATTCATTGACTGACCATATCAATTTGGATTCAAAGAAATACTTTCAACCTAGTCCTATTCTCTTCACAGTGCGATAACACTGGGGCCATCTTCATCTAACTGCCGAAATCTGTATCCAAATTGGAAATCATGATGTCTCCCATCGTCCTGTAGGTTTATTGGCACCACGGGACAAACAACTCATGCCTGAATCTACAAACGGCAAACACCAAATTCGTTGCTCGTTTTCTATCACACTATGTCATCCATAACAAACTTTATATGCTCCTTGATCTTGCCCCTAACTAACTTTGCCCAAGTTTTGCAATACGTCACAAATCTGTTTGTAACATAACCTTTTGTACCTTCAAGATGATGTTGCTTTTCTTTTTCCAATCTACTGCTATATAATCAATAACAATAATTTATATCCAATCTTCTGCCTCAGTGTCCCACTTTGTATGATTTGTCGATGGCATGGCACTAAAATAATATTGTATAGAGCACCAGCACTTGCTCACTTATTATCATGATCTACTTCAGGCTACATCAACAATATTTTGCAGTTAATTACTTGCTAAAGGCATTCAAAATTCAATATTTTCATTTTAAAGGTCATAAACAGAGCCATGATACCAAGTTTTCAGTTCGTACAAAGCATTGCCTTTTGCCTGCGACCTCCTTGAGTGGCTTGGAATTCCTCACCATAGACAGTTGTGAGTGACGTTCTCGCAACAGTCATCTTCTATATTTGGTTCATTTTGGACATCGTAAGTGACGATAGGCAGCTACTTTGAGTGCAATCAAGCCCTATGTCAATCACTACGACCAGCTTGTTTCACAATTGTTGTGCAACATGTTCAAAGATTCAAGGTTAAGACTAACATGTTCTTGATAATCATGATCGTTTGGACAACTGGGAGAACTCTATAAATATCAAAACTATGATTTTAAATTCTTCATCCCTGTCGTCATACTCACGCTTGTGATCGATTAAACACCTACATTTATGCCATTTAGAATGAATGCTCCACCTTTAACCAATTCATATTAGCTACATGGCAACATATCTGCGAACCCCCGACCTTAATTTGGGAAGTCTGTGATTCGAGAAACATAGACCTAAAACAGCGAATTACGGTTCATTGAATGCTCTGTGTCCATCATACCGTTACACCACCCAGGGAATGCAGAACACAATATAATGCTGGTGTCAATTTTTCTCAACCTGTGAGAACAAATTTTTTCTGATCCCTCGTCCTGGACATACATTTCTTTCACCAGTATACCAATGCGGCTATCTCATCACTCACATTGATCTGATTTCTAACTGATTTTCTAAGGTTTGTCTGTTTAGAGCATTCTTTTGTAGGGTGTCTATTATGTGAAGTGCCTATCGATCGCTTAAGGAATTAGTTTACCTATGTTAGGGCGTCCGAAAGCTTAACTGAAAGGCGGGATTGAACCAGAATGGCTCCTTCTCCTTGTTTTGTTGGTGATCAAATTGATGGGTTTCTAGATTTAACTTGTATAGGAAGTTTTTGTAGTGACAGCACTTCTTTGGCAGGCTTCGTCATTATTTTCCTTTCCTCAAATATTTGCTGATAGTACTGTTTATGCCTAGTTATACACTGCCATTTGGGATATATATATCTATAATAGAGAGATTTTGGTATGTACGTGTCGACGTATAACTCCAAAACCCGGGAGGTCACTCAGATATTAAAAATCTTGCATACACATTGATCATGCGTTCTAACTAAGAAACCACTCCAAAAATTTGGTTATTGATTTTTACTTGATTAAGGATATAAGTTAATTAATCAAACAAAAATAAACGATTTTTCGAAAGCCATAAGCAAGCTGCTGCTGCTGCTAATGCTTGGTATATCAGCAGGGTCTCGCCCTGACTGTTTTACAGAGAAAGAAGAAAACAGAAAAAGAACGAACAACGAAATATGTTAGCGACTGCCGCCTAACAGTCAGGCGCGAGTCGCTAACATTGTTCAGAGCAGCAGAAAGAAGAAATACCGAAAGAAACAATGAAATGTTAGCCGACAAACTTGAACTATGAACTAATTTTAACGGTAAAATAAATTCGTTCTTTTATTTAATAACTTCTCTACACATATTTTATTATATTTATGGTATGTTTTTTGAAACTCCTTTTACTTTACCAATGTAGCACTCATTGAAACCTAAATTGTTGTCCATGCACAAAAAATTTGTAAGAAATAAGAATTGGTTTTCAAAACACAAGCACCACACTCTTTTAAAATAAAGATTTTAAAATGTCAATAAAAATGCAGTCACCAGTATAGGGTCTGTATAAAATGTAAATTTTAAAAAAAAATGCATAAAACGAGTTTTTTTTGGTAATTAATACTAAATGGTTTTAAAAAAAGTTCCTTAATAGTTTAAGAGAACTATGAAAACGTCTTATAAAATGTAAGCAAAAACTAGATATTGCATCTCTTTTATCGTTAAAGATAGATTGAATTGTCAATGTAGCAAAAAATTCAAAGAAATAATTACAATCCTACTTCCTCTAACTATCAAGCAATTAAAAACTGAATTGAAAATTGTCCCAAATACTATTATTATTATTCAAACTGGAGTCTTCAGGAAACTTTTCATGAAAACGAAGAGAAATAATCTTTGCTCATCCACCGCCCTAAATTTGTACCGAGTCACTTATCAATTGAGCACATTATTTTTTTAGCGAATTATAAAACAAAATCACTTTCTTGGCTTCGGACCAGCAAAAGTATGCTTTTACAGGAAACATACAGAATCTTATTCATATACGCAAATCCCTTTTTATTCCCTGTCTTAAAATATTAATTTAGCTACGAAATGAAATGAAATAATCTTATCTTCCAAATATTCTATTTGGTACACGAAGAGCGAATGAAAGTAAAAAAAAAGTAAGACGCTTATTGTCTAATCTAATAAATATAATCCTAACTCAACTTTTGCGTATATTATACGAAAAAAAATAAAAACCGGAATCTTTAAGAAAGAAAAGCCTTTAAGCAGAAAATAGGTTAGTCATAATTATACACTACTTATTTCGTACTAAGTAACGATACGTGTTATTCGTCTTGTAATAAAAACAAAAACAAATTTATAATAAAAATACGATGTCGTTAACATTTCATATATAAACAAAACAGTGTATTGATATGTTCTTACCTAAACATAAAATAAAAATGATTCTAATGTAAGGCGTAACATCTGAATGAGAAAAATTTGTTCTTAATTTAATCATAATTCTTCATCGATCAATAAATAGCGCGCAGATTTTGTTTCTTGCCTATTTTATTTTATCTATTTTAGTCCGTCAATGGCACCGGGTACTTTTAGCTAGTATAATATACTATATCATATATATAATGATAATATATATATATATATACCTGAGCCTATTATAGTATATTAAAGAAATAATAAGTAATGGTACTCACATATAGGAAAAGAGGAATGATAACTTGCTCTCAATACACAACAAATGACTAAACTATTAATTTTCAGTAAAATATCATGTTTTGTTTGGTTAGTTTACGATTTACTTATTTGTTTTAATGGCACATCAACCTGTGCGGGTTCTATTTAAATGCTTATTAATGCTATGGTATGATAATACCAATGGACGATGGGCTGTCCTCCCAAATCTTTTCCTATGGCTATTAGTCGTAGAAGTGAACGTAGCAACATAACTGAAGTTTCATAACTCGGCCTCCACTACAATATTGGCATTTCTCAAGTTAACCACACTGCCCACCGGAAACCCCACCTGTTATTTTTTTAAATGATTATAATAAGTAATTACCACCTTTTAAACCATTGTTGTAATTGAACATCTTCAAATTTATTGTACTATAAACGTCTATAAATGTATCCGTTGTCTTTCTTGATCAAATTGATAACACTATACACTTATTAAATAAGCCCTACAAATTGGTAATTTGATTAGAAAAACAAAAAAACAAATTGATTGCTAATATAACGTACTGTTTACAGATGTTGAGCTTGATTAATATCCTAAATCAATCCTGTTGGTTTGCTTTCATTGTTCATGACATCGGACTGCATATGAAAGAAAATGTATGATCATTTAAAATGTATTTACAGTTTCTAGATTAAGAATTTTTAATAAAGGTTTTCCAATCCTCCACATGTATTTAGGCGAATGCCTCTACGGGCTGTAGATACAAAGTCGATTTAAGTGGAGTAAGCTGGTTTATATTCACAGTTTTTCTTCTTCTAGACTGGGTTTGCTTAACAAAGAAGCTAAAATAACTGTCTACCATTGTAGAATATCTAGGATTCTGTTATTTTTGTTTCTTTTTAAATTCAACTGGCAAAATCCTTCAACACTTTTTTAAAATCTTCAAACAGTGGTCATTGCATAAAGTTTTCCCCTCATGAGCCAGAAGTCAGGCCTATAATATATGTGCCCTTATCTGTAATTGATTCATAGCCATGTATGGCAGGCCCTAATATTAGTCATTAACAATCTAATAGATATACTAATTATTACTTGCAGTATTGTTAAATACCCCTCGGACGCCCCTTACTTTCTTCATGATCTTCAGTTGTAGCCATCCGAGTTTTTAGTAATTTTTTGCTCCGAACCTTATCCAATTCTTTTAAACCAAACGCTTCAAAAGCACTTTCTCTCTGGTGTCTTAGGGGATGGGGAATAGCTGTAGTTTTTTTGTTGAGTGTTTGTTTGAATAAACAATGAAAATAAATACGATAAATATGATATATACCTTTACCAAACCCTCCGCACGACAGGTCAATTTCTTAGAGCGGAGTCTTAGCAGGCTTTGAATCAGAGTTTTCCTTCTCCTAGACTGGTTACTAGCCATGGTTAAAGAGTCCAGTCTTGCCCTGCTACTCCTTACCCATGCTGTGGGGGAATCCTGGATTCATAATCTTACCAAGGGTATAGCCATGTAATTCCGTCGAGGAAATTGCAACTCCAGCGTTGACGACGTCCATTTCCTTCCTACCGACTCTAACCATCATAGCACCACGCGCGTAGCTCCGTGAACAAATATTAAGGAGGGTGAATCTAAGTTGATTTGCACGGTGTGTTTGTGCGCTGATAACGTACAATAATTCTAGGGACAGACAGGCCACGTCTTAGAGACGTTGCATTCTTTTTGGTCGCTATGGCTACGACTGGCTAGTAGGTCATCGCAGGTCTGTCATCTTGAAGTAGGTAAGAATCCTCGTCGTGAGAAATATCCTTTCCCAGTGTAGCCTGGTATTTTAGTAATATCGCGCCGCGATGCTGGTAGCTATTCACGCCGCTTCATGTACTGCTAAGGAATACCCCGAAGTGAAATACATTTAAGTGTAATATCAATAGTATTTGTAAGGGGTAACACAATAACCCTAGGTTTACCATGAGCCGAGAAGAGACGCATATTCCAAATTCTTGTCACGCAATACACAGATGTACAAACAAAGACGCCATTAACATAATTAGTTTAATTATCTTTTTTCCACATCCTTTTCAGTTCTTATATAAATCGTTAGTGACTAGTTTAGACGCATTTTTGACATTAACATTTCTTAATAATCTGTTAACACGACTAGAAAGAAGCCTATAAAAATACGAATCAACCATCAAAGGTAAACAATTCATATCCCCGATAACGGCCCCACTTTCAGGAAGTGACGATCTGCACCGAGAGAACAAGATATTAAAATACTGCGAGATACGCTGCTAACCCTATCAGTACCAGCTGTTCCTTCCTCATCTGAAAAACAATCTAGACTTACGTCTCGCAACGAACCTCCGAACAGACATTGAAAAAACAAACGTATTTCATGAATATAATACGTCTTCATTAATTTACAATGTTGGTTTGAATTAAATGATAACAGTAAATGTCAGCACTATAAAATAATTAAATACTTAAGTCTGTTTAAACTTAGTCTTATGTTTCTAATGCTCCGACTTGTGACAAAGGTATCTCAAGCGGCCATGTTCGACTAAGGTCCGCACTATTACTTCCGTTTCGGACTAATACAGTATGTAAGTCTCGAACCCTCTCATAACTCACAGTATATGGTTCAAATAGTACACCTACTCAGTCGATAGAGCACTTCAGCAGCTGGAAGCTTTTGCTCAATACCGAGGCTTATGGCAAGCTCAGTTCTTGGTTGCACACGCGTCTGGATAGATGCGTAAAATGGGGGACTGCGACCTGGTCAGGTGTGGCACTCCAAACTAAGATCACATAATCAATATATTCTGTCTAGTGTCAGTGAAAAGGAGTTTAGTCACCCATCACTCTCTGGCTAAATAACTGACAGATTGGCCATTTCCTGTCAGAGCCTTAAGCTTTTTTTTCTATTCCTTTTGTCTACATGATGGCTTTTCGCAGAAAACAA
>CM042144.1:22702274-22722274 GCA_023376005.1 Doryteuthis pealeii
GTGGCTATGGTAACTTTTGTGTTTTGTGTACCCTGTGCCTATCCTCTCCCGCGTGCGTCACTACGTCTTTCCTAACAGTCTCCCGTGGGACTCCAGGAACCTTTTCACCACGATTGAAAATTTGCGCAAATTACTTTTGTATTCGGTTTTCGACGCAAAACATTAACCGATTGAAATACATGGGAGTGTATGAACGAGTTCGTGAAAGTGCCAATAACGATGAACCTCTAAACAATATGAGTGAGATGTATAATATGGGATACAAAATAAAACACAACAAACCTCCTCGAACTAAAACGTGTTCTTTCGATAGGAACATTCTCTAATCACAAGCATTCACCTAACTTTGAGCAAACTCTTTATTCAATCCACAGGGATAGTATGTTCTACATTCCTTAACCATAACAAAAAATGGGTACAAGTGTAAACTGTGTTAATTATTCTAGTCACAGTCACTGACCAGGATTAAACCTGGAGTCTAAAATAACTATCAGTTAGAGTTGTATTAACTCAACGCTTATATCCACTACGCCATGTATCCTAATTGAATTAAAGTTCCGTGATGCTCCCGATTACGACATGAAGGTCCCGAGTTCGAAAGAATCCTTAGTTCGAGGAGGGTGTCCCGAGTCCCGACTAGGAAATACCTGAAGATGGCCGGAGGACTCGCTGAAACGCTGTGCCGATAACGATAAAGATGAGGACAAAAGTCCGAAAATAACAAATAATACAAATTTATCATCCTTATTCAAAAATATGCTCTGAATATTTTCTAGTTTTACACACACACACACAACACACACACAACATATATATATATATAATAATATATAGAGATGAGAAGAGAGAAGAGAGAGAGTAAACTACACACGTTTTCAGGTAGTCACCTCTCATCAGTGCAGTTATACAATATACCTCTGGCCGTTCGAGACCCGAACGAATTTACTCTCGCCAAACCGCTTACCCATACGCCACAGTCAGCTGCCAAATAGAGCTATTTAATCGCTAATTCTAGCAAATGAACTTACCTAAGTCTCAAAACTTTGTAAACAATGAGTATTAGCTGAACGCCGAATACGGTGAATTTGCAATTAAATCCTTTCTAAATAAAGTGCTCAACCGAAATTGGAGCGTATAATTGATTAAACTACAAATTTGTTTCGAGTATCACATCTCATCAGTGCAGTTATACCATTTTAGCAGCTACCTCTGGCCGGGTTCAGACCCGAACGAACTTATGCTCGCTAAACCTCTACCCATACGCCTCATTCAGCTGCCAAAGTATAGCAGGCTGTTTAATCCTACATTTCTAAGCGAAAACTCTCTAAATTTCTCTCTCTGTTATCTGTATATGTAGATAGGGTCTTATATATATATATATATATATATTATATATATATATAATAATATATATATAAAGACCATATCTACATATATAGATAAACAGAAGATAAATTTAGAGAGTTTGATAGAGAGGGAAACGGAGGGATATACATAGATACATTAACAGAGAGAAATAAACTATGAGTATATTTAAATTACAATGAGCATGTGACGTTGGGTTGCTGAGTGCATGCACTTGTATCGGGATATTAGTAGATATATTTTTATTTTAGTGTACAAGATTCAGTGTATTACGCTTCCAGTTTTGGTGTTCTATAATAAGACCAGAATATTTTTGTTGAGTGAAAAATCAATGTTCTTACGTGTTCCTCGTGAGCTTTCTTTATTACTTTACTCGTAAGCCGACACAATATATTTGTAAAAGTACACCAGTGCTATTTTGTGCATTACTTACTGCGCATAAACGTGTCTTCTTTTCTCCCGGGATTTACGGCGAAATATGATAGATTACTCCGCAGAGGATCTCCGTGTCCCTCCCTAAAGAATAATATCTAGTTCAGAAGATTGATATACGAGATGTAGCTCCCTTTTACTAAAAATGGTATTAGGGCTAATATAAGTCAAGCACATGAAACAAATAGCAATTTTCTTTAACCAGCGTAGGCGTATAGGTTCCTAAATTCACCTGATTTTGTTGTGAATTTACCTGTACAAAGCGAAAGACCGTTACTTTATTTGTGTAGCGTAATTATCATGGTATACGGAGAATTTGCGGATCATCGGATTTCTGGAGAGAGAAAAAGAATTAAGAACAAAATGAGGTTAAAGTTTGCAAGGGTAAACACTTAACGGCTACCAACCATTGACGACCAGTGACCCCGGAACTAGATTTAGAAAATAAAACGGAAGTCCAGATTGAAAGGTTACAAGATAAACGATTGTAGGGAAGATAAGTGTGATAGCTCAATTAGACCAGTTTTACATACCTGGTAGTAATATCTCATATTCAGAAAGCGATTTCAATTAAACGCAAAAAAGAAAACATCTACACCATATGATCGAGCATATGTAATCTGATCATTGAGAAGATAGAGTGAGATTTCTTCTGTTTGACATACAGGAGAGTTTGTTCAGTTGCGTTTCAATGATGTCTGCAATAATGATCTCAAGTGCTTTGGCATTACCCCTTCCAGCTGGGAAAATTTGGCTCATGAACGTGGCGGTAGGCTCTCCTAGTGGGGACTGTTCATGTCTGAAGCCACCCTGTGGCAACAAAGCCCGGAACATCAATATCTTCAGGGACAGCTTTCGCATGCGACATCTGCGGTCGAGAATGTTTCAGAACATTGGACTTCACAGTCACAGGAGGTGCTACTTCAGGGGCACACACATATATTCATAGTCTTCCGTGACTCAAATGCCAATAATAATAATAATAATTTTTCTTTTTATAAGATATTAGCCAATGATAATTAACGAAATGAGTAAAAAAGAATCTCCAAAAAATCAATTATCTATTATTTTTTACATTTATTTTTCGATTTCGGTACTTATTTTCTCATAGAAAGCAAACCGTAATTTTTTTGTTTTATTCAAACTTCGGTTTTTTATCTCTTTATTTATACTGTAATTAGAAAACCATAAGACCAACTTGAAAAAAATGTTACGCCTCCAACATAAGGGCTTCAAAATTAAGTGACCTTGAAAAGATGAAAAATTTTGAAATAAAATAAAAATGCATTATAAAGATAATTCATTGATAAATAAACACTGAAAATTCCATTAAATCCGATAATTTGCTGATTTTTGGAAATTATTTTCTGTAGGGGGCTGAAGTCATTTGTCAAAAACGCCTTTTAGGGCCCATTTTGGGTATAGCTAATGTTTACCTTCCCACGATAAATTTTAAATAGAGCTTTGTAATAATAAAAGAGAGATAGGAGATAGAGAGAGAAGGAAAAGACAGTCACTCATCAGCAGCAGTCACAAGCAATACTGTAATGTCTTTCTCTCCTCATACTAAGCTATCTAGATGTATTGAAGAGAGAGAGAAAATAAGCTATACTTAAAACAGAGATTGGTTGGTGTTTGACTTAATTTAAATACGATAATTATAACATAATCAAGTAGGATTTTTCCCACATTGATTAGATTTATGATTAGATAATATTTCGAGATGGTTTTGATATCATTGTGTACCTAGAAAAAATCCTTTAGGTGGCAAAGCTGGATTCAGCTTTAATATAATAATTAATATATATATATATAATATTATATATATATATAATATATATATTATATATGTGGAGATTATGTGCTTAATTAAAGTCATACCTAATTATGTTAATAATTAATTATTAAATGACTTAGGCGTGCATATCGGTTAAATGTAAAGCGTAAACAAATCAAGAACAAGTCGATCTCTGTATGTATATTCAGCCCATTAGGCCTCATCAGCAGAGAGTCCTTTGTGCGTGAGCAGTGCTTTGTGCGTGATTCGAACCCTATCTGTCAGGCCGACAAGCGGACACTCTAACCCACCACACTAGCTGACTCCCCAGAATTTCTCATATTTAAACTGGTATTGTATATCGCACTTTTTGGGTGACTATGGCACGACAGTAGGAAGTAGTCAAACGATGTGCTTTGAAATGGCGAAGGCCGACAATTTGTGGGAGATTATGTGTTAATCAAGTCATACCTAATTATGTTAATTAATTAATTATAACTAAATGAATTTAGGCATGCATATCGTAAATGCAAAACTAGAGAGAGAGAGAGAGATAGAGATAGAGATAGATAGATTGGTAATAGATAGATAGATAGAGAGAAAGAGAGAGAGAGAGAGAGAGAGAGAGAGAGAGAGAAAGAAAAGAGAGATAAGAAAGAGAAAGAGAAAGAGAGGGAAATATAATTAAATACATTAAAAAATCGTTGAAACATTTATTAAAAAATGAATTTATTTCAGCCTGTTGGGTTTGTCAGATTTGACAGCAAAAAAATAAATAAATAAATAAATAAATAAATAAAAAATTTTTTTTTTCACCTGATAGCCATAATTTTTAAAAACTTTAACTTTTTATTGCCATGGCAACTGTTGGGTTTAGTCACAATCTCGCCAGCGATTCGCGAGTGCTTCATTCTTCCTCACTGAGAATTTTGGATTGCGCATTCATCCCTAATTATTTTTAACAGACATAATCAGTATTACGACACTATAATTCACAGCGAAATTACACTTCTAATCACAGTAAAGCCCAGACACAAGCAATGGTACGCTCACCCGATGGCGACACAGATTTCCTCGACATTGAACTGGACGGGAGCTGCCACAAGATGCTGCGTGCAGTCCTGAACAAATCGTGGAAGCAGCACCCCACGAGGAAACAGCTATATGGCCACCTGCCTTCCATCTACAAACCATTCGAGTGAACGAATAGGGCACTGCTGGAGAAAGCAAGGAGAAGCTCATAAGTGACGTTCTCCTGTGGAAGCCAACACACGACATGCTAGTGTGGACCGCCCATCAAGGACCTACATTGACCAACTAAGCAAAGATGCAGGTTGCTGCGCAGAGGACCTCCTTGGGAAAAATGAATGATAGGAAAGGTGGCGAGAATTGTCATGGATATCCGTGCTAATTGCGCGACATGATGATATAATATAAATATATATATATATATATATATATATATATATATATATAATATATATGAAATTCGATCGGAATTATACGTCCTGTACCTGAATTGGGGTGTCTGATTTTTGTGTCGCTATCGTTTTAATCGGAACTGAATGCAACAGGTCAGCCTAGACAAAGAAAAATATACAAAAACTAATTCCAGATATAGACACATTGTTGCTTTTAGTTATTTTCGGGTTTATCATGGTACAGACTGTTTTGTGTGTGCTCTGTCCACCGGCAACCCAAGCACCGCTAGTCCGTACCGCTACAGTTTAGCATTCCTGCTTGTTCCCTTGTATATGGAGCTCCGACTTCCGTAAATAAATTGGATCTTCCGAAGGATTCTGATTATTAATTACATCAAAAACCAAACTTCCATTCCATCCAGAAATCATTTCACCCATTCTATTATCATTGATATCTATTTTTTATCTATCAAAATCTGCCGACTACCCTAAGCTTAATAGCTATCATTTTGCAGCTTCTACCTACACATTATAACGTTCATGCACATATGTTACCTACATCTACAATGATCTTACAATTAGTTCACACCCATGTATATATATATAATATATATATATATATATATATATATATATATATATATAAATATAAGCTACGATCATGTGCAAAATACTCATATAGACAGGTTATTTCTATGCGCACATACATTATTGTGCCAAATAATTGCAATAAGCTGGGTCCCCTTCCCACTACCAGTGAACCTAGTGAGCGTCTATGTGACCGAGAACAGTTGCTTAGAACGAAAACTCTCAAGTTAGGTGCTATGCGGTCACATACAAGAGTTGATGGAATTTAAAAAAAGGATCAGCAGTCGGTGAGTAATTGGCAGGGAATAAGGAAATATTGGAGTTCGTGGTATAATGCTTTAGAGTCGTAGGAAAGGACTCGTCGACCAGAGTTCTAATCCTGGATGAGGCTGTTTGCATTTCACATTAGACTAATACCGTGCGAAAGGTATGAATCCAACTATTCTCCCTCCAGGTATGAGTAAATAGTAGGGCGGACTAGCTCTTCCACCTTGGTAAGGCAACTGGTCTAGGAGAAGGAAAACTTTGAATTCAAACCTGGTAAACTCCGCTGAATAAACACCTTGTGTCACATCCTGCTCGTGCGGGAATTCGTAAATACATGAAATACTTAAATTTGAAGATAGCGACCCTCCTTATTGGTTTTACTACTACTTTCGCAATTCCTTCATTCACTTAAAATAACTGATTGATTATCCAGTGGCAGATTAAACCACTAAAAATAAGTGGTAATTTTCTTTTACCACCAGTCTGACTTATTTCTTCTTATAAACACGTTGTATCGCTTCATCTTGGTCTTTATTTCTCGCAACATTCTTCAAGACCCAGTAACACAAGAATGTGCACCAAGACCTGAACAGCGTATAAATTTCACAATGTAACTTCTCAGATGGTTAAAAAAAAATAAACAGGAATATTTTAAACAACGTGTTTTTCATACTGTTTTTCTCACTGGGTGATAATACAGATTAAATCCGCTATTCAATAACGTGTATTTTCTTCCATGTTCCTTTTTTATCTGCAACTCGACGTCACGAAGTCGCCTTCTAACGAATGAACATATTTCTATACGAAAACCAGTAACCTGTTTACGCAACACACACACATCTACATCCACACGTAGTCTAGAATTATCAGCATGTTTACCACATAATCCCTCTAACCAAAATCAGATTATTGATTATTTGGTTCCTCCGCCGGAGATGCTGATGAAGGTCTCGTCATTTGACATGCAATGATAGGTCACGAAAAAGAGACTTTAAGGTATTCTTTTGTACTAGAAAAGAATAATATTTGATGTGTATGTCTTAAGGAAGAGATGATACGGTTAGGTTGAATTTGTACTAAAGCGTCATGAATACTAATCATGACACACTGGTGTTCTCGAGATCAAAGGATTAAATAAAGAATCAAACCTCTACTGTATATTGTAAATGATTCTACGTATTGTTAATACTAGTTTTTTCGAACGTCAACATCTTAGAGATAAGTACAAAGCTATGGAGTACAAAAGGCATTCTTTTTTGCATGTCTTTTAACGCTAAGATCAATGAAATCTATGTCACGTTAAAGTGTCCTAAATTAAATGCTTCCTCAATATGAGTTTCATGGGTTAACGAGCTAAGTGGTTGTTTTGTTTTGTTTTACGGCATATCACCTCAGTGCATTTAAAACGATAACATTTTGAAATAAATCATTCTTAATGGATAATACAATTTTTTTAAATTACATACATACATTTTCTATTTAACCCCTAAGGGGACCCTAACAGGTACTACCACTCCGGTCAGAGTGGACCAGGGAGCAATGGTGATGAAGGGTGCTCCACATTCCCAAACCTCAAAACTGGAACCCCACCATCAGATAGAGTTTAACGTCATCCCAGGACATGTAGACCCGCAACCACCGCCTTCTAGCACCCATATGATAAAAAGGTTGGGACTTGCCATAAGGGCAATAGGTTGGAAAATCATATAGGTGCTTAGGCTACGTGACCAGCCGATTGATCGGAGGGGGCCTCTTCGACGACCGTCTAGCCCAGATAGGCCAGGTGGAAACGAGTTAACGAGCAGCTTTTCTAGTGATGATCCTAGCTGAACGTAATTATTCAAGTTTATTCCAATTATAACTAAGCTTACTAAAGCGATATCGTCGCTGGTGTATGATTACTCATATCGTCATATGAAATGACACGCTGAGATTTGTTCGAATCCTGACGAAATTGTTTGCATTTCAGAAAATGCTAAACTTTTGGGAAAGGTATGCATCAACTATTCTTCCTCCGATAAAATTTTGGATAAATAGTGGCGCAGATTGGACTCTTTTAACCATCGTGTATGGACCCAATCTAAGAGAAGAAACGTTCTGAAATGAAGCCTGTAAACTCAGCTTAAGAGAATTACGTTGTGTTTATCCTACTCGTTCGGAGTGTTGATGAATATATATATATTTATCCAACATCTCAGTCAGAGAAAAGACGCAAAACAAAGATCATTTAAATGGAGATCATTGAATTCATGTTTATTTTTCTAGACCTCATTGCCATACGAAGTTAAAAGAGTTAGTCTGCCCTACAAGTTATCAATAACAGGTGGGACAGTTGAGTTTATACCATTCCCATGACATTATCGAGAAGAGAAAAAAAACCATGATTGAATCCGAGTGCCGAGTCCGTTGATTATGACGATATCTTTGTTATATACCCTCTTAGTCAGGTTTATAATTGCAGACCAGAAGCGGATGAGGGACGTACAAATCCACTGCCCGTCGAACAACCAAATTTCACTAGTCTCCAGTGCATAAACAAAAGTATTACTCCTGGATGGATGAGATGTAAGTTTGGGCTGTAATCCACCCGCTACATAAAGTCAGAAAATATCGGACGCACATTTAAATAAGCCAGTACATAAGTATCTTAAACACACTTTTATAACTCCCTTTATTCTGTCTTGTTTTTTCTTCTTTCGTTTTTAAATGTTGCTGTCTTCACTTCTTCCGTGACATGTTTTGTCTAAAAGGTGCTATCAAGTGCATATCTTATCCATGCATAACCTAGATCTACAACTAATTTGCATTCAGTGTTTCCTTCTCTTAACGTACCATTACGAGGTTTAAAGAGTGGTGAAAATTAGTAGATTCATTTTCCCGAAGCTTATAGATCCATGTGAAATGCCAACAGCCACGGTTAGATGAACTCGTTAGACGACTTGACTACCCTAGGAAGATATTATTGGAACCCCTGTAACAGTGTACTGCTAATTCATGGATAGCAAAATCGTAATAGCGATATGAACTCCATTTGCTTATAATATTCACTTTCAAGACTAGCCTTATAAAAGTTATGAAGTCCTATCCCCTAGATATTAGTTAAATAGTATTCAGCAATGTGTCTTTAAATGGACGGCTTTGGTATTTTAATAACCCATAAATGTGATATGCCATTAAACAAAGAAACAAACCAATCCAATAAAAACTTAACGTTGAGTATTTAAAAAAAAAAATATATATAGTGTTTTCTAAAACATCTCCGGCATAAGTGGCTAATGTTCTTAATTAACATTCGTAGCGAGTTCGAATTTATTCGCATATGCTTTCACATTTTGACTGTAAGGTACCCCGATCGCCTCCGCCTATGTTAGATAGATCACTACTCTTTTCTACAGGGATTGATTTGATTAAATAACATCTTAAGGTTGATTATGTCATTAAATATAGCGAAGTTAGGAATGGAACCCGTTAAAATACAACACTATGGATAAGGCACTTGTATTAGATGATATTAAAAATTAAAAAATCCTAAATATTATAGCGTGTTTGTTGGGTCCATCGATAAGTCATTTCTCAGACAAAAAAGTTAATATCAGCTTTACAAACAAATAAAAGGATGCGCTTGTTGCGTAAGGGTTATCGTCAAACAGCAATGTATTAGTTATGGTTCCTTATTTAAGGACATATCACCTTAAGATGTTATTTAAAATCAAAGTCATCCCTATGTAGAAAGAAGAGTAAGTGGGATCTATCGAACCCATAGCGGAGGCATCAGGGGTCCATACACCGAAAGTATTAGTAAAATGTGAAAAGCAATAGTGCGAATAGAATTCGAACCGCTTACTACGATGTTAAATTTAAATTTAAGAACATAGCCCACTATGCCACGGAGGACTACCCCCACAATAAGTTTAGAAAACGTTTTATATATATATCTTTGTTTTAAAATCAACTCACGGTTAAGTTTTATTGGATTGTTTGGTTTCTTGTTTAATGGCATATCAACATTTAATGGTATTAAATACCAAAGCCGCCATTTAAAGAACATTGCGAACTAATTTAACTAATATCTACGGGATATAGACTCATAACTTTTATAAGGCTAGTCTGAAAGTGAATATAGTATAACGCAAATGGAGTGTTCATACTCGCTTATTTACGATTTGCTATCCATGAATTACCACTGTTAACAGGCGGTTCCAATAAATCTTCTAGGGAGTCAAGTCGTCACACGAGTTCAAATCGCTAACCGTGGCGTTGGCATTTCACATGGATCTATAAGCTAGGGAAAAATGAATCCTACTAATTTCAACCACCTCTTAAACCTCGTATGGGACCGTTCTAGAGAAGGAAACACCTGAATGCAAATGTTGTAGATCTAGGTAGCATGGATAAGATATGCTACTGAGTACACCTTTTAGACCAAAACCATGTCACAGAAGAGTGAGACAGAACAGATTAAAAACAGAAGAAGAAAAAAACCAGACAGAATAAAGAGTTATAAAAGTGTGTTTCATAGATACTTATGTACTAGGCTGTAATTACAATGTCGTCCGATATTCTGACTTTAGTGCGGGTGATACACCAAACTTACACCATCCATCCAGAGACAACTTTTGTTTATGCAAACTGGAGACTAGTGAAATTGCGTTTGTATCGACGGCAGTGATTTGTACGTCCCCATCCGCTTCTGTCTCGCCAATTATAAACCTGACGTAAGGGGATATATAACAAAGATATCATCATAAACAACGGACTCGGCAACTCGGATTCAATCCATGGTTGAGACTGGCCTTTTTTTTTCTTTTCTCGATAATGTCCATGGGAATGGTATAAACCCAACTGTTTCCCACTTGTTACTGATAACTAGTAGGGCAGACTGAACTCTTTCAACTTCGTATGGCAATGGGTCTAGGTAAAAATAAACATGAATTCAACTATTTGATCTCCATTTAAAAATGATCATGTTTTGCATCTTTCTTCTGACTGAGATGTTGGATAAATATATACATATTCATCAACACCTCCGAACGAGTAGGATAAGACATAACGTAATTCTCTTAAGCTGAGTTTAACAGGCTTCATTTCAGAACGTTTCTTCTCTTAGACTGGGTGCCATACCACGGTTAAAGAGTCCAATCTGCGCCACTATTTATCCAAAATATATTATCGGATTGATATTGAATGCATACCTTTCCCAAAAGCATTAGCATTTTCTGAAATGCAAACAATCTCGTCCAGGATTCGAACAAATCTCAGCGTGTCCATTTCATATGACGATATGAGTAAATACATACACCAAGCGAACGATATCGGCTTTAGTAAGCTTAGTTATATATTGGAATAAAACTTAATAATTGACGTTCAGCTAGGATCAAAATCACTAGAAAAGATCTGCTCGTTTAACTCGTTATACACCTTGGCCCTATCTGGGCTAGACGGGGAGTCGGAGAGGCCCCCTCCGATCAATCGGCTGGTCACATCAAGCCCTAGCACCTATATGATTTTCCCAACCCTATTGCCCTTATGGCAAGCCCCAACCCCTTTTTATCATATGGGTGCTAGAAGGCGGTGGCTGCGGGTCTACATGTCCTGGGAATGACGTTAAACTCTATCTGATGGTGGGGTTCCAGTTTTTGAGGTTTGGAGAATGTGGAGCACCCCTTCATCACCATTGCTCCCTGGTCCACTCTGACCCGGAGTGGTAGTACGTGTTAGGGTCCCATCTATGGGTTAAATAGAAAAATGTATGTATGTAATTTTAAAAAAATTGTATTATCCATTAAGAATTGATTTATTTCAAAATCTATCGGCATTAAATGACCCACTGAGGTTGATATGCCGTAAAACAAAACAAACCAAACCAAACCAAAACTTGATAATTGACGTTCAGCTAGGATCAAAATCACTAGAAAACATTTGCTCGTTTAACTCGTTAAACCCATGAAACTCATATTGAGGAAGCATTTAATTTAGGACACTTTAAACGTGACATAGATTTCATTGATCTTAGCGTTAAAAGACATGCAAAAAAAGAATACCTTTTAGTACTCCATAGCTTTAGTACTTATCTCTAAGATGTTGACGTTCGAAAAAAACTAGTATTAACAATAGTAGAAAGTCAGTTACAATATACAGTAGAGGTTGATTCTTTATTTAATCCTTTGATCTCACAGAACACCAGTGTGTCATGATTAGTACTTCATGACGCCTTTAGTACAAATTCAACCTAACCGTATCCATCTCTCCTTAAGACATACACATCAAATATATATTCTCTTTCTAGTACAAAAGAATACCTTAAAAGTCTCTTTTTCGTGACCTATCATTGCATGTCAATGACGAGACCTTCATCAGCATCTCCGGCGGAGGAACCAAATAATCAATAATCTGATTTTGGTTAGAGGATTATGTGGTAAACATGCTGATAATTCTAGACTACGTGTGGATGTAGATGTGTGTGTGTTGCGTAACCAGGTTACTGGTTTTCGTATAGAAATATGTTCATTCGTTAGAAGGCGACTTCGTGACGTCGAGTTGCAGAGAAAAAAAGGAACATGGAAGAAAATACACGTTATTGAATAGCGGATTTAATCTGTATTATCACCCAGTGAGAAAAACAGTATGAAAAACACGTTGTTTAAAAATATTCCCTGTTTATTTTTTTTTAACCATCTGAGAAGGTTAAACATTGTGAAATTATACGCTGTTCAGTTCTTGGGTGCACATTCTTGTGTTACTGGGTCTTGAAGAATGCTGCGAGAGATAAAGACCAGATGAAGCGATGACAACGTGTTTATAAGAAAGAAAAAAGTCAGACTGGTGGTAAAAGAAAAGGTACCACTCATTTTTACAGTGGTTTAATCTGCCACTGGATAATCAAATCAGTTATTTTAAGTGAATGAAGGAATTGCGAAAGTAGTAGCTAAAACCCAATTAGGAGGGTCGCTATCTTCAAAATTTAAGTATTTCATGTATTTACGAATTCCTCCACACGAGCAGGATGTGACACAAGATCAATTTATTCAGCGGAGTTTACCAGGCTTGAATTCAAAGTTTTCCTTCTCCTAGACCAGTTGCCTTACCAAGGTTGAAGAGCCTAGTCCACCCTACTATTTACTCATACCTGGAGGGAGAATAGTTGGATTCATACCTTTCGCAACGGTATTAGTCCTAATGTGAAATGCAAACAGCCTCATCCAGGATTAGAACTCTGGTCGACGAGTCCATTTCCTACGACTCTAAGCATTATACCACGAACCTCCAATATTTCCTTATTCCCTGCCAATTACTCACCGACTGCCTGATCCTTTTTTTAAATTCCACAACTCTTCTATGTGACCGCATCTAGCACCTAACATGAGAGTTTTCGTTGCTAAGCAACTGTTCTCGATCACATAGACGCTCACTAGGTTCACTGGTAGTTGGAAGGGGACCCAGCTTATTGCAAATTATTTTGGCACAATAATGTATGTGCGCATAGAAATTAACCTGTCTATATGAGTATTTATGCACATGATCGTAGCTTATATATATATATATATATATATATATATATATATATATATATATATACATGGGTGTGAACGTAATTGTAAGATCATTGTAGATGTAGGTAACATATGTGCATGAACGTTATAATGTGTAGGTAGAAGCTGCAAAATGATAGCTATTAAGCTTAGGGTAGTCGGCAGATTTTGATAGATAAAAAATAGATATCAAATGATAATAGAATGGGTGAATGATTTCTCGATGGAAATGGAAAGTTTGTTTTTTGAATGTAATTAATAATCAGAATCCTTCGGAAGATCCAATTTATTTTACGGAAGTCGGGGTCCATATATCCAAGGGAACAAGCAGGAATGCTAAAGTGTAGCGGTAGCCGGACTAGCGGTGCTTGGGTTGGCCGGTGGACAGAGCACACACCACAAACAGTCTGTACCATGATAAACCCGAAAATAAACTAAAAGCAACAATGTGTCTATATTCTGGAATTAGTTTTTGTATATTTTTCTTTGTCGAGCTGACCTGTTGCATTCAGTTCCGATTAAAACGATAGCGACACAAAAATCAGACACCCCAATTCAGGTACAGGACGTATAATTCCGATCGAATTTCATATATATATATATATATATATATATATATTATATATATATATATATATATCATCATCATGTCGCGCAATTAGCACGGATATCCATGACAATCTCTCGCCAACCTTTCCTATCATTCATTTTTCCCAAGGAGGTCCTCTGCGCAGCAACCTGCATCTTTGCTTAGTTGGTCAATGTAGGTCCTTGATGGGCGGTCCACACTAGCATGTCCGTGTGTTGGCTTCCACAGGAGAACGTCACTTATAAGCTTCTCCTTGCTTCTCCAGCAGTGCCCTATTCGTCTCACTCAAATGGTTTGTGAGATGGAAGGCAGGTGGCCATATAGCTGTTTCCTCGTGGGGTGCTGCTTCCACGATTTGTTCAGGACTGCACGCAGCATTCTTGTGCAGCTCCCGTCCAGTTCCGATGTCGAGGAAATCTGTGTCGCCATCGGGTGAGCGTACCATTGCTTGTGTCTGGGCTTTAACTGTGATTAGAAGTGTAATTTCGCTGTGAATTATAGTGTGATTATGTCTGTTAAAAAAAATAATTAGGGATGAATGCGCAAATCAAAATTCTCAGTGAGGAAGAATGAAGCACTCGCGAAATCGCTGCGAGATTGTGACTAAACCAACCAACAGTTGCCATGGCAATAAAAAGTTAAAAGTTTTTAAAATTATGGCTATCAGGTGAAAAAAAAACATGTTTTATTTATTTATTTGTTTATTTTTTTGCTGTCAAATCTGACAAACCCAACAGGCTGAAATAAATTCATTTTTTAATAAATGTTTCAACGATTTTTTAATGTATTTAATTATATTTTCCCTCTCTTTCTCTTTCTCTTTCTCTCTCTCTCTCTCTCTCTCTCTCTCTCTCTCTTTCTCTCTATCTATCTATCTATCTATTACCAATCTATCTCTATCTCTATATCTCTCTCTCTCTCTACGCTTTACATTTAAACCGATATGCATGCCTAATTCATTTAGTTATAATTAATTAATTAACATAATTAGGTATGACTTTGATTAAGCACATAATCTCCCACAAATTGTCGGCCTTCGCCATTTCAAACACATCGTTTGACTACTTCCTACTGTCGTGCCATAGTCACCCCAAAAAGTGCGATATACATACCAGTTTAAAATGAATGAGAAATTCTGGGGGAGTCAGCTAGTGTGGTGGTTAGAGTGTCCGCTTGTCGGCCTGACAGATAGGGTTCGAATCACGCACAAAGCACTGCCCTGTCTATAGCTCGGCTGATGAGGCCTAATGGACTGTAATATACATACAGAGATCGACTTTTTCTTGATTTGTTTACGCTTTACATTTAAACCGATATGCACGCCTAATTCATTTAGTTATAATTAATTAACATAATTAGGTATGACTTTAATTAAGCACATAATCTCCCACATATATATATATATATATATTAATTATTATATTAAAGCTGAATCCAGCTTTACCACCTAAAGGATTTTTTTCTAGGTACACAATTGATATAAAAACCATCTCGAAATATTATCTAATCATAAATCTAATCAATGTGGGAAAAAATCCTACTTGATTATGTTCTAATTATCGTAATTTACAATTAAGTCAAACACCAACCAATCTCTGTTTTAAGTATAGCTTATTTCTCTCCCCCTCTCTCAATACATCCAGAATAGCTTAGTATGAGGAGAGAAAGACGTTACAGTAATTGCTTGTGACTGCTGCTGGATGAGTGACTGTTTTTACTCTTCTCTCTCTATCTCTCTATCTCTCTTTTATTATTACAAAGCTCTATTTAAAATTTATCGTGGGAAGGTAAACATTAGCTATACCCAAAATGGGCCTAAAAGGCGTTTTTGACAAAATGACTTCAGCCCCCCTACAGAAAATAAATTACCAAAAATCAACAAATTATCGGATTTTAATGAAATTTTCAGTGTTTATTTATCAATGAAGGATCTTTATAATGCATTCGTTATTTTATTTCAAAATTTTCTCATCTTTTTCAGGTCACTTAATTTTGAAGCCCCTTATGTTAGAGGCGTAACATTTTTTTCAAGTTGGTCTTATGGTTTTCTAATTACAGTATAAATAAAGAGATAAAAAACCGAAGTTATGAATAAAAACAACAAAAAAAATTACGGTTGCTTTTCTATGAGAAAATAAGTACCGAAAATCGAAAAATAAAATGTAAAAAAATAATAGATAATTAATTTTTTGGAGATTTCTTTTTTACTCATTTCGTTAATTATTCAATTGGCTAATATCTTATAAAAGAAAAAAATATTATTATTATTATTATTGGCATTTGAGTCACGGAAGACTATGATATAATGTGTGTGCCCCTGAATTTACAGCACCTCCTGTGACTGTGAAGTCCATTGTTCTGAAACATTCTCGACCGCAGATGTCGCATGCGAAAGCTGTCCCTGAAGATATTGATGTTCCGGTGCTTTGTTGCCACCAGGGTGGCTTCAGACATGAACAGTCCACTACGGAGAGCCTACCGCCACGTTCATGAGCCAAATTTTCCCAGCTGGAAGGGGTAATGCCAAAGCACTTGAGATCATTATTGCAGACATCATTGAAACGCAACTGAACAAACTCTCCTGTATGTCAAACAGAAGAAATCTCACTCTATCTTCTCAATGATTAGATTTCCATCTGTTCGATCATATGGTGTAGATGTTTTTCTTTTGCGTTTATTGAAATCGCTTTCTGAATATGAGATATTACTACCAGGTATGTAAACTGGTCTAATTGAAAGCTATCACACTTATCTTCCCATACAATCGTTTATCTTGTAACCTTTCAAAATCTGGAACTTCCGTTTTAATTTCTAAATCTAGTTCCGGGGTCACTGGTCGGTCAATGGTTGGTAGCCGTTAAGTGTTTACCCTTGCAAACTTTAACCTCATTTTGTTGTTATTTCTTTTTCTTTTCTTTCTCCAGAAATCCGATGATCCGCAAATTCTCCGTATACCATGATAATTACGCTACACAAATAAAGTAACGGTATTCGCTGTGTACAGGTAAATTCACAACAAAATCAGGTCGAATTTAGGAACCTATACGCCTACGTCTGGTTAAAGAAAATTGCTATTTGTTTCATTGTGCTTGACTTAATATTAGCCCTAACCTACATTTCTTGGTAAAACAGGGAGCTACATCTCGTAATATCAATCTTCTGTAACTAGATATTATTCTTTAGGGAGGGACACGGAGATCCTCTGCGGAGTAATCTATCATATTTCGCCGTAAATCCCGGGAGAAAAGAAGACACGTTTATGCGCAGTAAGTAATGCACAAAATAGCACTGGTGACTTTTACAAATATATTGTGTCGGCTTACGAGTAAAGTATAAAGAAAGCTCACGAGGAACACGTAAGAACAATTGATTTATTCACTCAACAAAAATATTCTGGTCTTTTATAGAACACAAAACTGGAAGCGTAATACACTGAATCCTTGTACACTAAAATAAAAATATAATCTACTAATATCCCGGATACAAGTGCATGCACTCAGCAACCCAACGTCACATGCTCATTGTAATTTAAATATTCTCATATGTTTATTTCTCTTTGTTAATGTATCTATGTATATCCCTCGCTGTTTCCCTCTCTATCAAACTCTCTAAATTTATCTCTCTGTTTATCCGTATATCAAATAGGGTCTTAAATATATATATATATATATATATATATATATATATATATATATATATAAATAAGACCCTATCTACATATACAGATAAACAGAGAGAGAAATTTAGAGAGTTTTCGCTTAGAAATGTAGGGATTAAATAGCCTGCTATAATTGGCAGCTGACTAAGGCTGTATGGGTAAGAGGTTTGGCGAGCATAAGTTCGTTCGGGTCTCGAACCCGGCCAGAGGTAGCTGCTAAAAATGGTATAACTGCACTGATGAGATGTGATACCTCGAAACACGTGTCTGTAGTTTAATCAATTATACGCTCCCAATTTCGGTTGAGCACTTTATTTAGAAAGGATTTAATTGCAAATTCACCGTATTCGGCGTTCAGCTAAGACTCACTTTGTTTACAAAGTTTGAGACCTCTAGGTGAAGTTCATTTCCGCTTAGAAATGTAGCGATTGAATAGCCTGCTATATTGGCAGCTGACTGTGGCCGTATGGGTAAGAGGTTTGGCGAGCGTAAGTTCGTTCGGGTCTCGAACCCGGCCAGAGGTATAATTGTATAACTGCACTGATGAGATGTGATACCTCGAAACACGTGTCTGTAGTTTACTCTCTCTCTCTCTCTCTCTCTCTCTCTCTCTATATATATATATATATATATATATATATATATATTATATATATATATATATATATATGTGTGTGTGTGTGTGTGTGTGTAAAACTAGAAAAATATTCAGAGCATATTTTTGAAATAAGGCATGATAATTTGTATTATTTGTATTATTCGGACTTTTGTCCTCATCTTTATCGTAATCGGCACAACGTTTCAGACGATGGGCCATCTTCAGGTATTTCTAGTCGGACTCGGGACACCCTCCTCGAACTAAGGACCCTTCTCTTCGAACTCGGTAACCTTAATGTCGTAATCGGGAGCCATCACGGAACTTTATTCAATTGGATACATGGCGTAGTGGATATAAGCGTTGAGTTAATACAACTCTAACTGATAGTTATTTCTAGACTCCAGGTTTAATCCTGGTCAAGGGTGACTGTGACATAGAATAATGAACACAGTTTAACACTTGTACCCAGTTATGGTTAAAGGAATGAGAACAGAATATCCCTGTGGATTGAATAAAGAGTTATGTTCAAAGTTCAGTGAATGCTTGTGATTACGAGAAAAATGTTCCCTAGTCCGAAGACAAACGTTCCTTAGTTCGAGGAGGGTTTGTTGTGTTTTTATTTTGTATGCCCATATTATACAAGCTCACCGCCATATTGTTTAGAAGGTCGTGTTCCTCATCGTTATTGCAACTTTTCACGACTCGTCATACACTCCCATGTATTTCAATCGGTTTAATGATTTTGCGGTCGAAAACCGAATAACAACAAGAATTTGCGCAAATTTCAATCGTGGTGATAGGTTCAATCTGGAGTCCACCGGGAACGACTGTTAAGGAAAGACTGTCAGTGAAGCGCACGCAGGGATGAGGATAGGCACAGGCGTATGCACAACAAACACAAAAGTTCACCAATAGCCTCACGGACATTTTGTCTGCGTTATCAGTGTTTTGGAGACCGGACGTTGGAATTACCCTCGTAATATATAAGCGATAAACTGACAGTCCCTAAGCGACGTTGACTGTGTCGACGCTATACTTACATTAATCTATTTATCTATGTATGTATGTATCTAAATCTAATATATATATATATATATATATATATATATATATATATATATATATATATATATATATATATTCATCCCAGCAACATTAAAGTGGAGAAGTTGTAGTTCATGCGGAAGAGTATGTCTCTACTGGGCTGGCCTGGTGAGACATCTGAGAAAATACAGGGATAGAGTGTCAAATGCTACTGGCACCCAACTATGATAAAAAAAGAAGAAATGGTCTTACTCTTACACGAGTTGATAGACATTATATATATATATATATATATATCTGTGTTTATATATATATATATATATATATATATATATATATATATACATATATATATATATATATATATTCATATAATCATGAATGAGATCAGGAGAAGAATAATATCAGATGGACAAGATGTTAATTTATGACCGACAGTTAATTACCACCCAGAGGGGTCTACAAAGAGGAACAAAATATGTTTTCCACTCACTTAAGAATAATAAAGAATTCATCATTTGGTATCTGAAGATGGGAAGGACTAAACTCTTTCTATAGACTCCTTGAAATAGTCTATAACGTTACAAATCTAAATAATCAGTTATATTTTTACTGATATATATATATATATATATATATATATATATATATATATATATATATATATATATATATATAGGGTCAGACAAAATGATCTGACACATTTGTAGGTTTAATAAAATGCAAATGAAG
>CM042144.1:22727274-22739774 GCA_023376005.1 Doryteuthis pealeii
TAGCCTTCTTAACCCGACTTGGTCAAGTTTTCCTTTGTTTGCGTTTACCCGTGCATGTTTTCCATCTTTATTATACCTGTTGTAACCCCTGTATTGTCAGATTTGTTAGTAAAATTTGTTTTTTTTCATGTTTCAGTTTCTACCCTTTCTTGTGGACGAATTAACACAAAATTACTCTACCCATGGTTTGGCTTATTCTTACTGAGTGAGTTAACATACGCTGTAACGAAAAGCGGTTTAATGCACCGGGATAGGACATTCACCGTGAACGTAGAAGGCCAACGGATAGCCATCTTTGCCTATCTTACTTTTTAACTGACATACGAGGTTGAGTCAAAAAGCAATGCCATTTTCTTTTATTTCATTGTGATTTTAAATAAAATAAAAACTATAGCCTCCATTGAGACCCTAACTAGGCTCAAAGCAAGAGTCTAACGAATAAGACAAATATGGCCAAGTCGAACAATGGCCCTTTCTGCATACAATGCTTAAACCACACAAAAAGCATCAGGAAAGAGGGAAAATCGTCTCATTCGGATTTGACCACTTTACCGCATCCTCCATACTTACCAGAATTTAACCGCCTCAGGCTATCATCTCTTCGTGTGCGCATAAAAAAAGGTTTGAGTTACGGGAAGTGAAATCTGGTAGCTGATGAAGTCGCTCAAAGAAACAGTCAACAATTAATTTTACAGGACAGGGATGTATTCTCTCATTTGAAGTGAACATTGCATTGAGGGAAACAGTAACTATGGGGAGAGTAGGGATGTGTTCCACAGAGGACCAGCTCTCAATTTTGATGTATGATACATTTTCCACGTGTGTAAGTAAATATATCTCTCTAACAAAGTGACATTCCTTTTTAACCCTCCTATATTGGCAGAAAATATCGCACCAGTAACCTCATAATATGAGTAAGACCGTATTTACACCGAAATCTGTTACGGTAAAGAGAACTATTCAGGAATTGTGATTAGAACTATTACATACTTTTGAACTTTTGTTTTGGTTATTGTTTGCTCTTTTATTTGGTTTTTCACACAATTTATCTTCCATCTCGCTTCATGGTTCTAGTAATTATTCAAGGCATATATTTTCTTCATCAAAAATGTTTCGCACTTTTGCAAGGAAAATAAAATTCATTGAAAAAATGTCATTTAAAATGGCAAGCAGAATTTCATTAATGACTAAACGACACTAATAAAATTAATAAGAATAAAGGATTTCAACACTGACAAAGTTGTCCATTAATACAAATACTAATCATAACTTAATATGACACAAATAATTTTAATCCAAATAGTCAAATTCATTAATCAGTTTCACTTATATTAGACTTGGCATGTTAAACCATTTTCCAACAATGAATCTCCCATCTGATGTAGACATTTCTGCCTATGAAATTATTTCTTAAAGGGAAATATAATTAGACAATGAATGCAAAATGAAACTATTAATGTTCTACAGATTGGTGCTTAAATTTGACCAAAAAATCCATGTTTGGGATATGCATGAATATTTTAAAAGAAATTCGTCATAGGCAAATGTTCCTACGAGCAATATTTGCCAGAAATGTTGATTTTCTGTTATTGTGATGTTGTTTTTTTTTCGTTTTTAGATTAAAACCGATTATTGTCTATACAAAAGGATTCAGAATTCCAAACAAGAATGCAACGCAGTTTTAGTAAAGAACTGGTCCAAACAATTGGATTCAGCCGATCCCAAAATCACTGAAATTGAAAAAGCAGATAAAATACATGGCCTAAATGAAATATTACAGTGATGCCAATGACAATTGGAGCCTATAAAACCATTCTGAAATCAGGAAATATACTGACATCTTGAAATCTGAGTAAGAATTTGGTTCGTCAAGAACTACAGCACATTTCAGATAGTAATACTAAGAAGAGTTTCTGAAAATGTACTTGTAACCTGCTGTAACTCAGATTTCATTGAGGCTACCATTTTAGTGTGGGCGTGGAAATTCCGGAAATAGTGAATGAATAATAATAATAATAATAATAATAATAATAATAATAATAATAATAATAGCAGCACAGTATCAAATTCCATTTTTGAGAATGAAACAACATCAAATTTAGATTACAGACGGATAACATTATCTAGCCAGAAGGGACCAGACCTAGTAATTAACTAACCAATAAAAAGAAAACCTGTTAACCGGTAGATTTTGCATTCCCAGCAGATTCACAGGGTGAAGATGAAAAAAAAAAAAAAATGGAAAAAAAAAATACTTTAAACTTTACCAGAAAATTGAACATCTTGGGAATATGTTGAGTAAAAGTTGATGGTAATTGTAGTCGGTGCCCTTGGAAGGGTTCCTAAGTGTTTAAAAAGCAAACAAGAGGAATTGAAAATTCAGAACGAAAAATTGTGAAACCATTAAGAGGACAGAATTGTTAAGACTGACTAGAATACTCAAAGAAGAGTCCTGGAGACACGAAGGGAGACTTCTTTATAACTCAGACTCGAATGAAAGACAATCATCTTCACTAATGTGGAAAGACCCTCAAGGAGTGAAATATAACAATCATGAATAAGGATTCTTCGTTGAACGTTTGATTAAAATATGTTTTGCAATTATATTCTGATAAAATATTCTTTAAATTTTTCTTTTCACGTCTGACGATTAAGAAAGTGTTGAGGGGTTGTAGATTCGGTAATCAGCTGCTTTGTATCTTCGTTTTCTTGAGTAATCGTTACCTACTTACCTAGCTCGTGGATTAAAAAGGCAGGTATTATGGAAGTAAGAATTGTATTTTTCTACAGTAATTGCAAAACAATTAATATGTAAATATATGTCTTTTCTAAATTCCTATCAGACGCACACTAAAAGCAAACTGCTCCAGCGAAATTTGAACACGTCTTGCCTGTTCCATTTTCAAACTAGCTGCATCGCCCAGATATATACTTACATATATTTACCAGTCCACTCGTTACGCAGCTAGTGATGTGACACAAGGTCAATTTCTTAAGCAGAGTTAACAGCTTAGAATTCAGGTTTTCCTTCATCCTAAGACCGGTTGCCTAACCAGTATAAGAGAGCCCAGTTACACCTACATCTACCCATAGCTGGAGGGAGAGTAGTTGGATGCATACTTTTTCCATGGCGTATTAGCATGTGAATGAAAACAACCTTCGTCCTGGAATTGTTATGGACTCTATTAACCATAAGCTTCTCTCTTTCCATACGACTGATAGTTTATGGTGGCCAACCATGCCTTTCCTATTCTTGTGTTAACATCGCTTTCTGTGGATGAGATATTACTACCTAGGTATGTGAATATATATACCCATTAGTTGATGATTAGTCGATAATACGCTTGTTATTTCTTGGGCACTTTTCTAACAATATTTTGCAACCTTTTCTTATCCTCTTTTCTAACAATGTGCCATGTCCATTACCATTTTTCTTGATGAATAATTTCCATGGCAATTATATCTGATTCGTGTTAATCACTTTTTATCTTTATTCATGGTACTATTTAACCCATAGCTGGGAAGTTAAGAGTGTCCATACATTTCTCAAGGGTATTAGTCTGAATGTGGATGTAATAGCCTGACTGGAGTTCGAAATCGTTTACTCCGATGTTCCAGTCCATCATGTTAGCCACTTCGTCAAGGGGAAGCCCTCGTATAAATAGTAAGGCAGACTGGGATCTTTAGCTATGGAAAGACAGTCGATCTAGGAATAAATTACTCTTAATTCAAAATTAGAAAAGTCTTGTTCGGAGAATGTGTGGCAGGTTCCTCTTAATGTTATAGACTAGCCTAGCTTACCTTTTGTAGAGAGTAAATGAACTGGTCCAAGACTATTTGTACATTGCTGTTTTAGAACATCGGGGTGATTACTGAAACTGCGATGATTACGGAACCATTACGCGAACCGTCTACCTTGATGTTTAGCACTCTATTACGAGTTACTCTATGTTTTGTATTTGGATTTAATAGTATACGAAGATTATATGATCCATTATACAACAGTTGCATTTTTATTTTATCAGCTCATTCAAAAAAATGTGGCGAGTCCAACGCATGCATTCACCACTACAACAAAATCATCATTTTAGTTAATTTGCTGCGCTTCCGTTTTGTTAATGATCGTCGTAAATACTGAACATTATCATTTTCTCATTATGAGGCTGCATTGCAGCAAACTGGCCATCGGGTGTACCCTGACGGAATTCCATAGCCTTAAGCCACTGCAATTAGCGCGTGAGCGAGTGCAATTTAAGAAGGTCGATTAATTCAATGGGTCATTCATTCTCTCCTGAATAAGTTGGCAGTTTTTCAAATTTACATACTTTTCCTGCAGAAATTGTCTCAGTAAAATACAATAGTGACGGCAAGTGTGCTCAGATCACCAGGAAATTTCCACATTGTCGAGCTCAGTGGTTTAAACCTTTTTTTTTAGCAGTGGCAGTGATGATGATAGCTTATTGATTTAGTGTGTGCTTTGAACGAGTCCCCAGGAAAATTTATGGTCCTAGTTAAAGTTTCTTAATAGATTGTAGGGTTTTTCTCTTTATGATCTGGGGAAACAATTAAAGCGGTCTAACTCCTACCTTGTAAACTATCCTGTGTAATTCGTTTCTAAGAAACTATTGAAATGTATTTACATCTAGCTTGCAATAGTGAGGGAAGAAGAAAGAAAAATACTGGGACGCATGGATACACTTTTACTGCGTCCTTTTAGATTTTACATTTTACTTTAGTGGACCCCATAGCCGATTCTTAAAGGTCATATTGTATTTTATAACTAAATATTTTTGGCTTGCCTGAACACAAAAAAAAATGTTATATGGACCCTGGGGATCCCCGGTTGAGAACCACTGTTCTAGCTGATTTTGACTTTAACTGGGAAATGTACAAGTAAACTGAAGTTTCCTCATAATGGCAAATTAAATATGCTGAACATTAGGATTAGTTGGTTCATTTGAGTCTAAAAATCCCAGATTATTTTATGCGTCTCATTTTCACAGACAAATTATCGTCTGGTCATATACCATTTTTCAGCATGGCAACATTTTAATCGCTTGCATAATTCTCAGTGGATCAACTTCCTCAAACAGTCGTGCCTATGTTTTTATTCCTTTAGAATCAGTTTTCTGCATTCGCTCAACATGGTTCTAATTTCTTCTTCTTCTTCTTCTTCTTCTTCTTCTTCTTCTTCTTCTCATTACTTTCACACCAGCCATAGCAAGTCTCCTCAGGTCTCCAGGACTCTTCTGAGTATTCTAGCCGTTCTTAACAGTGTTGTAGTTTGGATGATCTCGATTCTTCCTCTGATTTACAATTCACCCAAATTATTTTCCAGAGCTTTGGGGACCGTTCAATTGGCACCAATTATTGCACGACCTTCACCTTCATGTTCCACAGTTCCCCAGTTCTCTGGAAAGGCCTAAGTATTTGTTTATCTTTTCACTTTCTTTCATTTTCACTCGGTGGTTGGTCGTATTATCGCCCTTATTATTATTATTATTATTATTATTTTTATAGTAGTAGTAGTAGTAGTAGTAGTAGTAGCAGTAGTAGATGTTGTAGAATGAGAAAAAGAAGTAATAAATGCAGCATTTCTCTAGTATTGAAAGCCATTATTGAAAAATATTATGTATTTCTCCTCCAGGTCGCTTACTTAAAACTATTGTGGAGTTTCCAAGCTAAATTCTACAGTTTATGAGAGCATTATTTCCAGTATATATTTGTATCTTCATGGAGACTGATATTTCTAGAGGAGCAAACCATTAATATCGAGTTTGAGTTCATCCATCTTTATACCATAACTAAGCAAACGTTAGTAAATATCTACTCTAAATCATTAAGTAAACATAATGTATATAATGACACAAGACCAAGAATTAAGAGTGCTCACTGATAATCGAACTCACCGGATATGATATCTTAGAAAATATCACTAACTTTTACATCACAAAGTTGCCAAGTGTGTTATCTGGTATGAAACATGCATTATCAAATGTTGTGATACTTTCAGATATTAACTGTAATTACGAATAATCCATTGATTACTAGCAAATGAAAATAAAATGTCACGGAATTCCGAACGACAGGTCTGTTACATAATTCATATGTAGCTTAAGAATTATGTAAGTACTGTAGCTAGATATTTTTAAATCAGAGTTCGGTAGATTCAAAACAACGGGGGTTGAGTAGAAAAATACCTTAACCATTATGGTTATGATTGACTTGTGGTTACATTCCACTTGACCTTTTGGAAAAACGCTCCAGTATCAGCGGAAGACATAAGTTTTAGTTTAGTCAGTTGCAACCAGTTACTAGCCGGGAGTAAACGCTCTCGTAGACTCTCAGGATTTCACTTCTCAACTAGCGCGGTTTTCGGGCTGGGATTGTTTGAATGAAGCTATATAGAAAAACAATAAGTATTTGTTATCAATTAACAAACAATAATACGCAAACAGCCAGCGCAAACAGAGAAAGCAATTCACAGAATCAGCCCTGAAGAATATGGCGGTCGATGAGTTAGCAAACTGTTATAGGTGATACACCCTATAACACTAATGAAATGCGCCGACGAGTTACTATAAGTAACAGGGACAATTGTGGCTCGAGAGTAAGCCAATGCGAGTCAGCTCACAATTCTATTTGTCGGACGTAATTCCCACTTCTCTGCATTGTATTTGTCTACTTTTTGTTAATATATTTTCCTACATTTGTTACCCGTCGTTTTGTTCTTATTTGACCCCTTAAAACCTCACAACTCAAACAAAAGAGAAAACAAGTAAGAACAAGTCTATCATCCCCTCATATCATTATCGTCCCTACTGTGTCTCACTCTCGCCGTTTATATACCCGATATTTTAGAAGAGCATATAACAAGGTCCCCAGAATTCTTCTCACTCCTCTAGCAGATATTAACAATCCTACGACCTGGATGTTTTCTATTCATTCTCCGAACTACCATTCGCACAGTCTCTTTTTCAGGCATTTGATTGGCTGTTTTATTTTAAGGCATATCAAATCTTTCAGGTTATTTATAGCCGAATCAAGTTATTTCGATAAACATTTAACCAGGTTGCTAGGAAGCGCGTGGTGTAATGGTTAAAGTCATGGGAAATGGAATCGTCACCCCGAGTTCAAATCCTGGACGTGGTAATTGCATTTCACTTGGCGCTAATACCCTTGGGAACGGTATAAATCCTACTCTCCCTCCAGCTATGGGTAAATCGTAGGGCAGACTGGGCTCTTTAACCTTGGTTAGGCAACCTGTTTAGGTGAAGGAAAACTCTGAATTCTAAGCTGTTAAACTCCGCTTAAGAAATTGACCTTGTGTCACATCCTGCTCGTACGGAGGGACTGGTAAATATATATAACCCAGGTTGCTTACAGTACCTACAGTTTGTGAGAATAGTCTTTTTTTTTTAATTTGCTGTAAGTGTAAACCAAATTATCGGGATTGAAAGAGTTTCGTCACAACCCAATATTTTCTGATACAACGATTTTATGTTTTGTAAAGGCATTTTCCTCGTTGCTTTTATCTAAAAAAAAGTTCAGCTTATTTACATCCGGTTTTCTTCAGGTTTTTTTTCCTGTCTTGTGATCTTCTTCTTCCTTTGAAAAGAAGAGGTAAATTTGTGCTGTGAGGGTTTTTTTTCCCACCTCGTCTAGCTTCCTCTCTGACGTCAAGCGACTTTCTTAGGGAATTTTGTATTTGCAACTGCCAATTTGTTTTTCTTTGCGGCGCCACACCGTTCCTATACGAGTCGAAAAATTCCCGCATTGCTTTATCCAGGGACTGAAGTAACCACACGAGAGAACCAGCCGGAACCAGTGTCTATATCCACAAGGCAAGGTGGATATGGACTCTGGCTACTATAAAATTATAAAGCAACTATAATGCTGATAAATAAATAAAAGCCTGGCATTTTTTTAGGCAGCCAGTAAGAGAATTCTCAAAAGAGACAAATGTAAATTGCATTAAAGAAAAGATAGATATAAAGAAAGTACAATACAGTCTCAATACAAAAATATCTCATGTTTAAAGACATTAAAATGTTTATTAATAAATCCAATGTCTATTAGGTTATATGCGCCTTATAAAGAGCCAAACGCTGTACGAGGGTGAGTCTGTTAGCTTCTGTTGAGAACAGTGAGAGATTATATTCATTTTTCAGTAGTGCTAGACCAGTGATATTGTTTTGCTGAGATGAAGCGCCATGCCTATCATCAGTTATCAGATGTTTTATCGAACAGATGAAATCCTCCAAGCAGTGCTATTCATGCGAACCTAGAACCTTGCTATTCGTAAAGGATGTGCCAACTGAGCGAAAACAAAAAAAAAATTGAATATATTTGCATTTAAGTGATATGCATTAGATTAATGCATATAATGCTTTAATCTAAAGAATAAAGTAATTTCCAGGCGGATTTGCACCTGGATGGCATTTTCCTGAGATCTATATCCTTACTGTATGCTATTTATTGAATATTCAAAATTATCTATATAACGAAATTGATCATGTGATACTAATTATACCCCCTCCCACTATTTTGTTCAAAACATTAATATAATCTTAAACGTATTTATTACAGGAAAAAATGGTTAATATTACATTCTGAGAAAATCCTGAAATATAATGTTACTGGGTTCCACAACTACGCACATACGTGCAGCTTTAATAATAGAACAATTGTATCAAATAACAAGGAAATTATATCCATTTCTAAGGATTTTACTAGGACAGGAATTTGTGCCTGAAATGTTTCATCAAAATCGTATGATAGAAACAGTAATTTATTTAGAAAATACGTGACTAGTAGATGGCGACTATATGGCCATACATTAAGAAAACAAAAACAATGCTGATTGGTAGATGTATTCAATAAATACGTTTAATCAATTACCCAGAAAATGCAGCATCTACCCCCGTGATGAAGCCATTATAAAATGGATATGAAAAAATGCGTGTAAGAAACTGTGTGGATCAGCATCAGGTTTTGTAGAAATACAATTAACTCAGAGTTCTCGAGAGGCAATTGTCTTACTAGAAGATCTTCCTACCCTGTTGCTGTTGACAGGGAGATAAAGAGATTTGGAATTCTCATCTCATCACCATATCAAATTATGCGCCCATCTGCATTAGGTCTGTTTGCATGTCTACTGAAACGGATGCCGAACCATTCGTGCATTACTGAGAAGATTCTTCTCCGATTTCTTATCTTTGTATTCACCCCGAACATTGACGAAAAATGCCGCGAACTGTAGCTCTTTACACAGTGGAAGCATAAATGCCCTTAAAAAAGAGAGAAAACAAGTAAATAAATAAAGCATAGATGAGTTTTTACTTTTACTGTTGTGGTCATCAAGAAAACAAATAAATACAAAACTTTTTCATTCACTTTTTACGTATAAATAGACATAGTTTCCTGTAGGGAATGACGTAGGAAGAAACATTTAGAGCATGATAGAAAAAATGATATGGAACTCGAATGCGAGGAAATAGGATTAATTTGATAAATATAAAGAGAAAAGATGAAGGAAAAATTTTTGATACATATTTCCCTCTACATATCTTTGAGAAAAAAAAACATTAATTTCAATAATATAATCTAATGTTTAATGTTTGAAGCCATAATGTTCAGATATTAATTAAAAATGTTTTGCGTCTACGGTTATTTGTTTATTTACTGATAAATACAAAGGTGAACATCCTCTAAGTGTTTTAATTCCCTAGTTTTCTAGTCATTGTATGGATATATATATATATGTAGATATACACATATATATATGTAGATATACACATATATATATATGTAGATATATATATATATATATATATATATATATATATATATACATATATATATATATATACATATATATATGTATATATATATATATATATATATATATATATATATATATATGTTAATGTTGATATTATGATTCACACTCATAACTTCAAGTTTCTTGGTAGTCCAATCATCAGATGAGAAGTGGTTGAGATGTAAAAAACCAGTCGTGAAATGGTAAAAATCAAATTTTGTAGCGTTTATATGCAGCGTTTTTCACGCGATGGAAATGCAAAGCTAAAAATGTTTTTTAAAACTGTGGCTTGTTTAACGTTTATGTGACGTGGATTGTATTCACGTGATGTAATGTCATGACGTTAAATTTGTATTTAAAAAACATTATAATCAAACAAACTTGCATTGGTGTTAATGCACGCGGTGTTCAGATGAATTTTTTTTTTTTTAAATAAATAAATAAATAAATAAATAAAAAAAAAAAAAATAAAAAAAAGGAGAGCGAAAATTCAGGGATCAATTAGGGTCAGGTGGTAAGTGACACAGTAAAAATTTGTTTAAATGCCTACATTTCGAAACGAGTTCACTTCTCTTATTCAACAAGTTATTGCTTGCATTTTGTAGTATGCACAACTTTTCTTCTAAGCAAAGATCGCAACGTTGTCCGCCTTTGTATGCCTGGGCTTTTTATTATTTCCCATTTTACTGTAGGTGTTCTGCCCGTTTTTTCCTTGATCTGCCATATATATTTTTGATAAGGTGGTACTATTTTCATATCTTTTGTTGTTGAAACTTAAATTGTGGTTGTACCACCGACTTTTCCAATTGTTTTCAGTGGCACCAATGTATGTTTTTCCTCGTTGTTATTTACATTGTCCTTTATTGTTATTTATAATAAAACAATATAACATATCTTTTTTTTACCTGGATTTTATTGTATTTACTGATGTATTCTAGTAGTCTAGTATTATAAGAAGATACGTCAAAAAGTAATGCCAATTTGCTTAGGAAAGGTATAATTACCAACACAGGAATATGTGTCCTACATCAAAATGAAGCTGGTTCTCTGTGGATCACATCCTTACTTCTCCACATAGTAACCGTTTCTCTCAATATCAAGAGTCCAGTCTGCCCTACGATTTACCCATAGCTGGAGGGAGTGTAGTTGGATTCATACCGTTTCCAAGGGTATAAGTGATATGTGAACTGTAGTTTCGTCCACAATTTGAACTCGGGTCGACGAGTCCATTTCATACGACTCTAACCATTAGACCACGCGCCTCCAACTGCGCCTCCAAACCATAATTCATTATAAATCCAAATTTGAAAACAACTAAACATTCATTTTCCACACATTCACTTGTCCTATTTCTTTAAAACTCAATAATAATTTTAGTCGTTTTATTTGTGCAATAAAGAAAAAAAGTTTTGAATAGTGTTTGGTTATTTTATTTGTAAAAGGCTTCTCTTTTCCTTCCGATTTTTAAGTTTGTGATAACAAGCGATTTCAATTTAATTTTGTATTTTTAATAGCCTAAGCCTTTATTTTTATATATTCCTAACATCGTTTCAGTTGTGTCGGTTTTATTGATTTTTTTTATTTTGCCTCATGAATTCCAATAATGTTGAATACACCTTCGCATTTCTTAGGTGAATTGATTGTTAGTTCTTGTAGTTTAAAAGTTTCGTAATTTGAATCTCTAAATGCATCTATTTTTGTATTTTAATATTAAACATGACACATCTTTCTGTTTTGGCGTCCTGTCTTTATTTGTCCTTCTTTCTATTTTTCTAGTAACTTTTACGTCTACCTAACCTTTCTCTTTTTTACCCACACTCTGCGTAATGTATGAGGTAGGTGGAACATTTGTTGGTAATTTAAGTATTTACACAACCCGTTTGATACGGGTAGGATGTGACAAAGTGTCAAGAGTACGGGGTTTCCTGAGAGGACCGGACTCGTTATTCATTTGTAATGGATCTAGTCTAAGTCTTTATTCTTATATATTCCTTACATCGTTTCAGTTGTGTCGCTTTTATTGAGTTTCTATTTTGTCACATGAATTCCAATAATGTTGAATACACCTTCGCATTTCTATGTATACCTGCCCCGTAAAATTCTGTTGACTGTTCTTTGAGCCACTTCTTTACTACAGATTTCACTTCCTCGTCACTGGAATAATGTTTTCCTCTCGAACCCTCTTTCACGGACCGGAAAGGAGATAGTCTGAAGGCGCTAAATCTGTTGAGTATGGAGGATGCGGTAAAGTTATCCACCCGAATGAGGCGATTTTTTCTCTTGCTCTGATGCTTGTGCGTGGTTGAGTGTCATACCTACCATGAGCTCCCGACTTTACCGCACTTATTCAAACTGGGCTACTCATGCGCTGGGTTGGCGAAGGCCGGTATCAAACACGGAACCTTGTGTTTGTTTCCCAGGAGGATTGTTGACCAATTTGTAATGTAGTAACGATCACCCAACTGCAACGTTTGTCGCACAGTGAACGCAAAGGTATATGTTAAGACTCAAAGTGCATTAATATGAGGGCATATATACACTAATTTATTACTTAACAAATTTTGCAATAAGAAAAAAACAAAAAGAGTTTCACGAAGGTTATAATGAGGAAGACGTTCTAATAAACTTGTACAAAACAACATGATAGGAGCTTTTATAAAAAGTACAAGTATTTTAT
>CM042144.1:22742274-22762274 GCA_023376005.1 Doryteuthis pealeii
AGGTTAGATACCCTTGGAAACGGTATGAATCCAACTACACTCCCTCCAGCTATGGGTAAATAGTAGGGCACACTGGACTCTTGCTATTGAGAGAAACGGTTACTATGTGGAGAAGTAAGGGTGTGATCCACAGAGAACCAGCTTCATTGTGATGTAGGACACATATTCCTGTGTTGGTAATTATACCTCTCCTAAGCAAATTGGCATTACTTTTTGACGTACCTTCTTATAATTTAATAAGTTACTAGAAAAATAGAAAGAAGGACAAATAAAGACAGGACGCCAAAACAGAAAGATGTGTCATGTTTAATATTAAAATACAAAAATAGATGCATTTAGAGATTCAAATTACGAAACTTTTAAACTACAAGAACTAACAATCAATTCACCTAAGAAATGCGAAGGTGTATTCAACATTATTGGAATTCATGTGGCAAAATAAAAAAAAACTCAATAAAAGCGACACAACTGAAACGATGTTAGGAATATATAAAAATAAAGTCTTAGGCTATTAAAAATAGAACATTAAATTGAAATCGTTTGTTATCACAAACTTAAAAATCGGAAGAAAAAGAGAAGCCTTTTACAAATAAAATGACCTAACACCTTTTCAAAACTTTTTTTTTTCTTTACTGCACAAATAAAACGATTAAAATTATTATTGAGCTTTAAAGAAATAGGACAAGTGAATGTGTGGAAAATGAATGTTTAGTTGTTTTCGAATTTGGATTCATAATTAATTATGGTTTGGAGGCGCAGTTGGAGGCGCGTAGTCTAATGGTTAGAGTCGTATGAAATGGACTCGTCGACCCGAGTTCAAATTCTGGACGAAGCTACAGTTCACATATCACTTATACCTTGGAAACGGTATGAATCCAACTACACTCCCTCCAGCTATGGGTAAATTGTAGGGCAGACTGGACTCTTTAACCCTGGTGAGGCAACCAGACTAGGAGAAAGAACACTCCCAATTCAAACCTCTTAAACTACACTTGGGGAGGTCACTACTAGAATAGACTCTGTCATAATTAGTGATCTATTTCACTAATTTTATTATGTAAGAAGCCGTTTAGATTCGTGTAGACATTCTCACTTTACTTGTAAATTACAACTCTAATAGACAACATACATTGTTTGATAATGTAAAAGTGCTTGTCGTGTACTTGTCGTAGGAAATGGAGATGGCGATAAGAGTTCATATCCTTGATTGAAGCTGTTTGCATTTCGCATAGCACAGTTACACTTGGCAAAGGTATGCATCCGATTATTCTCTCTCCAGCTATAGATAAATACCAGGACAGTCTGGGCTCTTTAAACGTATTTAGGTAACTAGTCTGAGAGGACGGAAACTCTTCATTCAAACCTGTTAATCTCCGCTTAAAACTGACCATGTGTCGCATCTAGTTCGATGCGTAGTTGTTGGGTCACCACATACAGTATTTAATTTCCAAATTAATATATTACATATACACGTGTAGTCCCAGAAACTGGTCGTGGGGATTTTAGCGACGCTGTTTAATTGTTTTGCATGCGCCTATGCCTGCCCCATACACGTGCCTTACTACCACATATATTTGTCTTGACATTCATTTATGACGGAGCTCCCGATTGACGCTACCTCCAATGAGAAGTTTACGCAGTTAATAGGTTCTAGAACGCAAAAAGTAGTGAACCGATTGAAATTAATCGCCAATTAAAGGAATTGTATGACGAGTCTTAAATGTATGTAAAAAAACGTCCGCAAGTGTTTTACGGACTTTGCGATAACGACGATGTTCAACGCATGCTCAGACTTTAAAAGGATATAAACATCATTGACAATAAAAAATGATTTTGTAATTTCTAAATATTTTGCAGACCTTACCTTTGGGGATACCATCGTACATTGTTTAATATCTGAATTCTCTCATTACTTATAAAACTACTTACGGTCAAGTCACATTGAAAGTAGCGTTCCTACTAGATCACCGAAGTAAAACAGCCATTAGCCTGTTAAGTACTTAAATGACTCACCATTTAAACAATAACATGTACTGTACGTAAATTTAACAAGGTAGCCTAATGTTGGTATCAAACCAGGCAGCGAAGGAAAACTATCCCCTTTTCACTAGTCCTAGACTAAGGAGATTGTTTTTGCGTCCGATGTGGAGCGCCGCACTCACCGTCAGCTCCTAAGTTTACCGCACATATCCCTGCGCTACTCATATGCAGAGTTTGTGAGGGCCGGTATCGAACCAGGGACCTTGCGATTCCGCCGAAAGTGCTCTACCGACTGAGCTAAACCGGCAGATACTGTAAAAAATCGAATATCAAATTGTCTTGATTCGGCCTTAAATGATCTGAAAAGGGTTGATATTTCGTCAAAGAAAAACAACCTAGCAAACAACTTATACAAGTAGATTACAATTCTAAGAAACTTACATTGCTTAATAACCAAGCACGTACTTTTTAATCTAAAGCAAAAAAAAGGGGGTTTCTGTCTTTATTCGCATAAATCTTATGCCAAGCTGAAACAATTCATAAAAGACGGCTGAAGCTACTTTTCTCTTCATAGACTTTGATTTGTTTGAAAAACAAATCATCTATTATAGCCAGAAAGATGTTTATATGCACGGTCATATAGATACACAAGGAGATTGTTTTTCTGTTACTGGGACAATACCAATGTTTGGAGAATCCACCTCGGTGACTTTCATTGGCATGTAAGCGTCGAGACTTATTTCCGCTTTCTTTATGTTTTGTGTTGATTATGAGGCGGCGTTAGAATCTATTCTCTAGCATCTCTATCTCATTACTCCACAACAAAATGCGCATGCACATATTCAATCTAAAACCGGGCTTCCGGTGGCTCAATCAGCAGACAAGGCTTCCGGTTTCTGGCAGTGATTGAATTTGGAGATTGAAGTAATTTGGTCGTGGTAGCTAGCAGCAATATACCAAATTGATGGGGATGATAAATGTCTTAAAGGCAATACAGTAAAGAATAGAAAAGACAAGTAAAAGAGATGGAATACGACAATGTCGAGGCAGATTTGAATAATAGAAGTTTCTTTAAAGACCAGTACAATACGAGGATTGCTAAAAAGTTCAGGGTATAACCAATAATGAAAAGACCATTTAACATATCTGAGGGTCAATTTAGCTCACTTGGTAGATATCGGCTCTCGCCATGTTAGCGAATGTGTAGTATATATTGGATCTGTGCGGTAATCTGGGGAGCTTATGGTAGGTTTAGCGCTCGTTCTTAGATGTAAAAATAATCTTCCTGGTATAGCTCTAGTGAAAACGGGATAGACTGCTTCTCTGTCCAGCTGATATCGATATATGCACATAATATCACATGTATTTTATTGCTCATATCATATTATAAAAAGTTCTGTCTCAAACAAAGAATGGAAAGAGCATTCAACAAATGTAAGGGTCGGTTTAGCTCAGTCAATAGAACATCAGTCTAAGTTTCCAGGTTCGATACTGGCCATCGTTAACTCAAGAATGAGGAGCACAGTTTTGATTTGTGCGGTAAAATGGGGAACTGACGGTATGTGGGGTCTGGCGCTACACCTCATATGCAAAACCAGTCTCTATGATCAAGCATGCCGACAGTAGTTCACCACATCAACTTTAATTTTTATATCTCTATTACTTCCATATTTATGGATTGAAAACAACACCCTACAAGAAGGTAGCTGTAAGACCACCTGCCACCTGTCACACAAAATACCCGATTGAAACGTACAAGACATGCTGAACACCGCAGGAGAGGCGAGGATGAACTTATAAGTGACCTTTTCATGTGGAAACCAGCACATGGGTACGCTAGAGCGGGAGAGCGGGACCGCCCAGCAAAGACCAACATTGATCAGCTCTACGCGGGCACTGGATGCTGTGCAGAGAGTGATGAGTGATAGGGGTGGATGACGAGAGATTGTCATGGATATCTGTGCTGCTGGTGCGATTGATGATGATGATGATGATGATGGCGACGATGATGATGATGATGATGATGATGATGATAATGACTCTGTAGATATAGATTTTCTTTAACTGGTGTTATTTGTTTGAGCAAGAGAAGGAAAACATAAAGAATCCATCTACAAATTACCTAATTAAAATAACGCTAATATCCACAGGACAATCTCTTTTATAAAATAATCTCCCTAGTCTAGCACTTGTGAAAAGGTGTTGTATTGTCCTCGCCCGGAAGACGGATCTTCCGGCAAAAAGACAAAGAGAAATATAAAATTATATATTTTAAAAAAGGGGAAAACGGAAGCGAGGCTTTCCGGTCAAAGAAGCAGGGAGAAGATAAAAAAATATATAACAAAGGTCTGTTATCAGATCAAAAGATAAAGATGCGTAGGAGTATCTATCGCTATAAAGGCCAGACGATTCGAGCCGACAGCAGTCAGGGAGACCCCAGCGAACAGCCGATAGCATCACTTCGTCTCCCGTCAACCAAACAAAGGGGGATAGACTCCCTAACTGTTCGGCTGATACTGACAATAGGTAATTTCCCCGACTTTACTTTCTATATGGCGATTACCTTCTTTGGTGTTCCGTTTAGAGCTGAATGCATTTAATAACATATACGTTTTATGGCTCTTGATCATACTCTTCATGATCCGGACGTAGTGTAATGGTTAAAGTCATGGGAAATGGACTTGTCGCCCCGAGTTCAAATCCTGGACGCGGTAATTGCATTTCACTTAGCGCTAATACCATTGGGAAAGTTATGAATCTTGCTCTCCCTCCACCTATGCGTAAATAGTAGGGTAGACATGTGTCTGTGTGTGTGTGTGTGTGTGTGTGTGAGAAAGAGAATGGGAAATGAATCCGACAATATGAGGAAAAAATGAGTAAAGAAAAGAAATGTAGATGGATAAAAATGAATTTTATCGATATCACATTTAATCGATATCACTTACACGTGCGTTTCGGTCTGTTTATCAAAATGTATACGGATTTATTTTAATAATAATAATAACGTATACATTTTGATAAACAGACCGAAACACATGTGTAAGTGATATCGATTAAAAGTGATATCGATAAAATTCATTTTTATCCATCTACATTTCTTTTCTCTACTCATTTTTCCTCATATATATATATATATATATATATATATATATATATATATATATATATATATATATATATATATATATATATATAAGAGTAGAGGCATAAGTAAACCTTGGTTATAATTGTTTTTCTGTTATAGCATCTAAGAAAAAAAAACGTCTTAAACCGGTCGAGTAATACAAACAAGTCTTTTGTTTTAGAAGACGTGATGTAGAATGGACATGTTCTGATTTTAAATTACCAATTATATTTTTTGTTACTGTTTTATGTTTTAATTGAAACTTTTACTATTTAGATTTCCGATGAAAAAAGAAGCAGCAATAAATTAACTTATGAGATTTTTCTAAACAGAATTTATAGATTTTTGCATGGCATTATAAAACATTCTAAAAATAGTTTATTTCAGCATCAATTAAATCTCTGATGTCTTGTGATTTGAAGGGAGAATAGTTGTCTAATGCTAATAACCACATCGAAAATATACTCTTTATGTTAAAATGCAACACGCAAAAAAAAAAATGATTTTCATTATTATTATTACTAGCAAATATATGCACCCTCCGGGTGCAAGTATTTAAGTTTTGATGTAATGAAATATCGTATTAAATTAGAAAGTCCAATAAGAAGGCAGATAAAAAGATATGTAACAGTGTAGGGGTATAATAGAAAACAAGAAATGAAACTTACTCTTCCATCACTCCTGTCTTTTATTGCTGAATTTTAGTTATTTAACTATTTAGTTAAATTAGGAAATAAAGAATAAAATGTCAGTTATTTTTTCTTGTTAATGGATTTCATTTAAGATTCATTGAAGAGATTTTTGCTTATATTCATTAAAATAAAACCAAGCAATTAGAAATCAATAATACTAAGCACATATTTAATAAAATCACATTTTTAATATCAATATGCAAATTAGCCTTCCCATTCACACTGTAAACCGCTATTTTTTGTATATATAAATACAATTGCATGTTATTTGTATGTTGATATAGACAACACTAATAAAAAGGTGAAGCAATTTTATTAATAATTGAGGTTTAAATATAAATAAAATCATGGAGAATGTGATGTAAATAACGAAGGGAATTGTGACGTGAGTAGTAATATAGTTTCGGTTAAAGACAGAAAAACACAGAATCTCCATTATAATAAGATTATTATTATTATAGAGTTTTTTGCACCAACGTTAGCTGATGATATTTCACTGGAGACTGAGTGACAAAGAGTCTCCTCAGGTTTCCAGAACTCTTCTATTATTATTATTATTATTATTATTATTATTGTTGTGTTGTTGTTGTTGTAGTTGTTGTTGTTGTAGTTGTTGTTGATGATGATGATTATGATGATGATGATGATGATTTTGTTAGTAGTATAAGTAGTATAAGTAGTAATAGTAGTAGACTATATTAGTTGTTGTATTGCATTTCTAGCGAGGTCTCCACACCAGTTTTAAGTGTTGGACATACCCTGTGACAGCAAGTCTCCTCCGGTCTCTAGGATGTTTCTGAGGAATCTTTCATAATGCTCTAGTCAAATTCTTCCTCGAATTTCCAATTCATCCAATCTGTTTTCCAAACTCTTGGGTACCATTCCAAGTGCACCAACTACTATGTCACTATTATGTTCCACTGCTTTTTCATCTCTCTGGCAAGATCCAAGTATTTCTCTATTTTTTTAGCTTCATCGTATTGCGCCTTTCTACACCAGTTTGATTGGTGATTTGTTTATTCAAGTTCGAGTAACAGAACGTCTTCTCAGATATTCAAGGCTATTCTATGTGCCATAGCTTATTTTAGTGGTTACACGGCATTGATGGTCACCATTCTTCCTTCCATCTCCAGGTCATCCAGTCTCTTTTCCAGAATCTTCTGGAATGTTCTAGGTACACTACTTACGATTGGTATCACCATTTTCATGTTCCACAATGTTTTAGCTCTCTCACAGAGTCAAGATATTTGTTTATACCTTCCTCTTGTGTTCTTTTCCCTCTTTGGTTGGCTGGAACAGCAACATATACTTAAATACAAGTTATTGTCTTCTTTTAATTAAAATAAGTTTATTTTGGCAGCATTTTTTCTTTTATACAAGTTTTGTTGAACTGTACAGACAATTCCTATCGGACAAATTTTTCGTTGATCCGTTCCAATTTTCGGGCCATCTTTCTGGTGTCGGGGTGTAACTGGTATTACAGTCCCCCAAAGGTTTCAAAACGAGCGCTTTCGGCAATACAATTTGCCATCCTCAGATGGGAAACGATGGTATGATTTCGTGTCTCATTTTTAACGAGAACGAGTAGTAGCAAAGAATTAGAAGTGGGAGGTAATAACCATTGGTAGTAGGAGGTTGTAGGAATGGTAGTGGTTCAAGCGAGCTTTGCAGTAGTGATTTTATGTGGGAGGGGGGCATAAGTTGTGAGGAGGGGAGGGTGTTTAACTAAAACTATACTAAACCGACCCTAAATCTATCACATAATTCATACATATGTTATAATATCCTGCTGCTTTTAATATACATTCAGTTTCTCTTTTTATGTTTCTCCTTCGTAGCCATTTCCCTGTCATCTCTTGTGCAATGTTCTTGGTGTGTCTCTCGAACCATCCATTTCGATGTTTATACCCGTCTAAAAAGATAAGATTAGAATATCTCTGCTGCCTCGAATAACTAAGCTAATCTTTTTATCTTAGATAACCGACTTTTGCTTCTCATCCCATCCCTCTTTAAACATGAGTGAGTTGTGCCTAACTTAATATTTCAAAATGAATTTTCAAACTCCGGAATCATTGTCTATTGGATATTTCACTTACCTGATTACATCCAATTTGATCATCCTCGAGTCAGAGGAAGGGATCCTTATTTTGTTTTCTCTTAGCGTGACAGAAGATACAGACTAGGAAACGAAATAAAATTGCAGAAAACAAAAACGAAATTATTATTATTATTATTATTATTATTATTATTATTATTATTATTATTATTATTTTGCTCCATTCGAATTTTTCACACCTGCCGTAACCGGTGGAGGCTGAGTGACAACAAGTTTCCTCAGGTCCGGGACTCTTCTGGGTATTCCAACCGATCTCAACAATGCTGTAGCCTGGGTATTATTATTATTATTATTATTATTATTATTATTATATAATACTTTAACCTGTGGCACTGCCTCAATGTATGTATGCTATGTATGTATGTATGATGCTCCGGCTCAGTATTACAGTCGTCGAAACTGCCCGTTCCACCCTCCCGTTCTTATGTTGTCTGTTGATTTACAGGAAGGCTGAAAAAGAGCTTGTTTCGTTCCTTTTACCAATTCGGCTGAAATAAGATAAATAACCAAAAGCTGTCAACGGATCAACAAAACAATTAAACACAACACTTTTTGATGCTTAAGTACAAAATATATACATTTATTTTACAAAGGAGCGAGGTGATTTATTTGTCAGCTGATTGGCGATCTACAGCTAGTTATCAATTTCGTACCGAGTGGCAAGACATCAGAGTGTATCAGTAAAGTTGTATCAAGGGCCCCGAGCCATGACGAGATCCCCGGTCCCGGAGTGTCCGACTCCGCCTCTCTCTTCTTCGGTCTGTCCCGGTCTCTTCTCTGTCTCTCTTCGGTCTGACGGTCTGTTATTTATGGGATCCAGACCTCCCCACCCCAACACATGTCTCTGATTGGCCAGCCACTCGATACTATTGCCTACGTGTCTAAATGGCCTTGTGCCAGCCTAGCTTGTATCTTTCCATTTGGAGTCAAGGCCAACCATTGTTTTATTTATCTAAGTTTTTGAAATTGTTGACGAACTTTTCAAAAACTGGAATCTTATTTAAAGTTTGAAATCAGAGCTTTCCTTCTTCTAGACTGGTTACATAGCGATGGTTAAAGAGCCGAGTCTGTCATGCTGTTTATCCATAGCTGGAGGGAGAATTGAATTCACGCTAAGGGTATTAGCGCCATGTGAAATGCAAACAGCTTAGTCCAGTAATTGGACTCGGGTTGACGAATCCATTTCCTACGACTCTAACCATAAGACCGCGCGTCTCTATAAATTTATGTCCAGGCATTTATGTACCTTTTCAATAGTACCAATAACAATTGTTATTAGATTTGTATTCATATTATAGGCGCTGCTACTACTACTGCTACTGCTGCTGTTGTTGTTGTTCTTACAGTATGCTTAATACTAAAGGAAATTAAATAGTTTTGTCCAATCATTCAGACATTTGAAGTACTGTGTTTGAACTTGCATGAGGAAAATATGAACTGATAACTATGCACAAACGAAGATTAGATCAACAACAGAAATTTGCGTCGTTAGTAACGCATTAATTACGACAATTAATGAGAAATATCTCTTAAAATATCTTGGTATATGAGGAGAAAATTGAATTAAATGCGATCCAAGAAAGATGAAATAGTAACCGAATATTATTGGGGAAAACCGAAGAATTTGCCAATGGAAATAAACAGCAGATATCTAATCCGTATAATCGGTAAAATATTCTAAATCTTTCTTAATCATGTAGAAAATGGGTTGGGAATTGAATAAATAGAAATAAAAAGCTTATGCGAATGGACAATTATGTCAATATACACGGTGTTTCAGAAACATTGATATCATTTGAGATGTACTGGATGTTTCAGAAAAAAAGTATATCATTTTCTAATCGAATAACTTCATCATCATCATCATCATCATCATCATCATCATCATGTCATGCTAGTAGCACGGATATCCATGATAATCTCTCGCCAACCGTCCCTATTATTCATTGCCACTGGGAGTGCCCCTGCGTTGCATCCAGTGTACGTCTGTGCTGGACGGCCTACTCTGACGTGCCCATATAGATAGCTTCCACAGAAGAACGTCAGTTCATCCTTGCATCTCCAGCAGTGTCCAGCGTGTGTTCTGATTTTAACAGCATGTGTAGAGCAACTCAAAATTTTATTTTTGGATTTGATTCCTTCGATTAATGGGATATCAACAGTCATAGGTTAGTTAATACCAAATTCATCCTCATAGAAGACTAGTAGGGATACTATATTACCGTTAGTTTGAGGATAAGAGAGTTCATACCTATCCCAAATGGTATTACTCCGAAAGTAAACCGATGGTCAAAGTCACTTACTACAATGTCGCAGCCAAGCACGTTAGCCATTACGCCACAGTGAAACCCCCAATTATATGTTTTATGCGTTAGGATTATTTTTTTTCTTTTCATGAATAACAATGGCATTTATTTTAAAGGAAAATACGTGTAAACTTTAAAAATAGTGTGCATTATTTGGATTATTCGGGCTATTGTCCTCATCTTTATTGCTATCTGTACAACGTTTCGATGTGCTCTCTAGCCTTTTCCAGGCAAGCTCTAGCGGAACGAAAAGAGACGCCTTTCGTAATACCGTGGCGACACCGGTCGCAGTTCCAGCTTAGAGGCTTTCAGTCGTTATCGCGCGGATGCAGCTTAGCACCGCCGCTCGTTCGAGCGAACACGTGAACCGTTACTCCGACCCCGCGGTTCCTCTCGTACTGGACGGGATAGCCGACGTAACACACGTGCCGACGTAGCACACTTGTCAGACTCAGTAGCCTTTTCGAACTCGGGAACCTATTATTATTATTATTATTATTATTATTATTATTATTATTATTATTATTATTATTATTATTATTACTAGCAAATATATGAACCCTCCGGGTGCAAGTATTTAAGTTTTAATGTAATAAAATATTGTATTAAATTAGAAAGCCTAATGGAACTAAATAAGAATACAGATAAAAAGATTTGAAACAGAGGGAGTATAATAAAAAAAATGGAACAACTGAAACTTACTCTTTCATCACTCTCGTCTTTCTTGTGAAGTGAAGAATAAAATGACAGTTATTTTATCTTGTTAATGGATTTCATTTAAGAATCATTGAAGAGATTTTTGCTTATATTCATTAAAATAAAACCAAACAGTTAGAAATCAATAATACTAAGCACATATTTATTAAATTCGATTTTTTAATATTAATATGCAAATTAGCCTTCCCGTTCACATTGTAAAGCGGTATTTTGTTGTATATATAAATATAATTGCATGTTGTTTGTATGTAGATATGGTTAACAGAATTAATAATGTAAGGCAATTTTATTAATAATTGAGGTTTAGATAAAAATAAAATCCTGGAGAATGTGATGTCAATAACTAAGAGAATTGTGACTTGAGTAGGAATATAGTTTCGGTTACAGACGGAAAAGCACACAATCTCCATTATAATAAGATTATTATTGTTATTATTATTAGTAGTAGTATTGTTGTTGTTGTTGTTTTTGTTGTTGGCATAATCGGAAGCCATCACGGAACTATTATTATTGTCATAATCGGGAACTGTTATTATTGTCCTAATCGGGAGTCATCACGGAATTTTGAACCCAACTCTTCATTCAATCCTCGGGGGTATCCGGTTTTCTTCCGCTATCCAAAGCTGGGTACAAGTGTTAGGCTGTGTTATTTAATATTTTATGTTACTGTCGCCCTTGACAAGGATTGAACCTGCAGCCTAGAGATAACAGTCACTTTGAACTGTCTTATGTCATCACCTATATCCACTACGCTATGTGTCCATTTTCAAAGAAATTACACATAATTCTGCACTGGATCTTAACATTTCAGATCATTTGACCGGGTATTAGTCAAGCTATTAAATTACGAAATTATATCAATTATTCTAAAACAGCAAGCACTTTTATTATATGGGAAAGAAATCAAGTCTACTTCAACATTGAAAGCTATTTCTATTCGTCCCCGTGTTTAGTTCTATCAATAGAAGATCCATCTTGGTCCCACTTGGTTCCGAGTTCGATACCGGCCCTCACCAACTCAGCACATGTGTAGCATATACTGAATCTGAGGAGTAAAGTGGAGAACTGATGGTAGATGTGGCACGCCAACTTGGACACAAATCAATCTCTCTGGTCTAGCGTTAATGATAAGAGGAGAGACTCCCTTGCTGTCTCTCGGATACCGCTAATAGTTCGCTGGGTCGATTTTACTTTTTTTCTGCTAATCAAAGCACCAAATCCGGTAGACATAACCTATAGAAAACTGGTATAAAAATAGATCCATAACCATGACATCATCAAGCGTCATAAAGGTCAGTTACAAGAGGTATCTGCACAGAAAAACAGCAATTCTGAAGCAGATGAATTCTATTTTGGGATTATCTGCTCTTGTTTGGCTCGAAAAGTTGTCTTCCCACGTGTTTCTGTTTTTCAACAAATTATAATAACTTCATATAACTTTAAACCCAACACTATGGAAAAATAAATTTAGTTACTTTGAAAACTTCAAAAAACGAATAGCCGAAATTTCTGACATGATGGAATCATGAAGTTCGATTAAAAAAAGAAGAATTTGGCTGAAGATTTAGCGATAATTGCAATGCCTTTCAGAATAGAGCAATCTGCATATGTAACTGAAATAATAAAATTGAATACTTTAGTGGAACTAAAGAACACATAGGTTAAATAATTTTCGAAAATAAAATGATTGAATGAATGAGATATATCTTGTGGTTGTCTAATGTACAAAAATAGAAAGGAAATGGAATTCCAAGTATTTCAAGATTAGACAAGAGTATTAGAATTAAGGATAGATGAAAATGACAAAAAAAAAACAGTGGAAAATATACTTTTGTTGCGATAAGGATGACGCTAAATGTTAATGTGTCGTCGGAAAACTAGCTCAGACGTAATTAGGAACGGTGATCTACAAAAAAATCTACGAAATACTGAATTGGATTATATAGATAAAAACAGAAGATTTTTTTACAGAGTTGATTTCATTGTATAACCAAATAATTTATTCCGTAGTATGTTCCCCCTTTTAGCACTGTTGAATAGTCTCTTGCTTCCTTTTTAGCATATTCTTATACTTATATTTCTGATACTTATCAATTTGGTTGGCCGGATCGCCCATTCTTTTGTGTCTTTGACGATGCTTTTTGGGCTGAATTCTCTGTCCATTAATCTTCCTTCTGGTTTGGGCTTTGGCGTTTCTTTATCTTTGTGTCCATTCTGGTTCTTATTAAGGAACACAAGACTTTGAATATTTTTCACATCTATATTCAAGTTCCTAAGGTAACCATCGCGCATTGGTTAGAAAGAGCTCGCGGAAGAGAGACTATATTTTCGGTCTGACTTCTTCGGTTGCCCATCTAAGACTGAATCTTTTACTCCACCTTCTGTTCTCATGATTAGATTGACCTATCAGTGACTAGATAACAAAGCCAGGGAGATGACAAATTTTGGGGTATTTGTGCAGCGAGATGATGAAGGTCCTGAGTTTTGGGAGGAGGACTACTATTAGAAAAGGAGGAAGAAGAAATGAGACAAGGTGGAGGCTTTGAAAAAGGATGGAGTGATGAACGATAATTTGACCGGGGTGTGACTCCCCGAATGGAGAATTGAAAGCCAACCGGAAGTTTCGGGTGTTGACCGGAACCGGAAGTCACGTGGTGACGAAATGACGAAGAAAAATACTGGCCTCTTTTTGCTTTCCGAGGCCTAGGGTACGGACAGGCCTCTGGTCCCTAGTGTGGGATTACAGTAATTTAACACTGTCCTTTCTCTCTGCTTTTTCTCCTCTCCAAAAAAAACCCACGAGACGAGCCTGGAAATAAAAGATAAGCATCTTCTGAAGATATATTTCTCGCGTTGTACCTTTTATCGACAAGACGACCGCCGCGTAACGAATACCTTTTTAGTGCTGTGAATTTGGAGGACGTTGACAAGACCCACTATACAACATATATCGCTATTAGAACGTTACATTTGCTATTCCTCCGTTACACTTTACATTCTACACTACCGTACATAATCAAAGGTAGCCTATTAATTATAGCAGCATGACAATATACCTATCACAGTTCCTTGTTAGAAATTACATTAGACCAATTCACAATATGGCTATAGTTGAAAATGTTGAGTTGAAGCAAGTCATCGAAATTTCGATCGCTTGAAAGTACTCCATAACGCATATCTTCTCTGTACACCTATGAGAATGGATCTCTGAGCTGGTTGATTACGAGTCGTCTATCTGCTATCTGGGCATCTGGGCTGGCTTCTCTCTGTTCTTCTCTCTTCCTTTTTATGATTTCTTTGGACGTCTCTTATTTGTGTCCGTTGCTCTTTTTAGTAACACACACAAGACGATATTGTTTTTAGGCGTCTTTATTCAAACCCAAGTAAGACAAATACGCGTGGAGAAATGGTCTACGGACGGCAGACGCCATTGGCAACTTTTCCGTCCAGTCACCCAACCAAAACTAGCTTTCTAATTATCTTTATATTCTTGCGCTTGGCTCTGGCCAAATATTTATGCGTTTTTTTTTTTCCATGATTTAGAATTACTATTATTTTTCATTTCTACACTGCCGTACATAATTTATCAATTATGTAACAATAGTCCTTCTTTCGCTCCGGGCACTTTTTCCAGTTGTATGTTGGAATATTTCTTGTTATATATATTTACCAACCCCTCCGCACGAGCAGGATACGACACAAGGTCAATTTCTTAAGCGGAGTTCAACAGGTTTGAATTCAGAGTTTTCCTTCTCCTAGACTGGTTACCTAACCATGGTTAAAGAACCCAGTCTGCCCTGCTATTTTCCCATAGCTGGAGGTGGAGTAGGATTCATACCTTTCCCAAGGGTATTAGCGCTAAGTGAAATGCACAATATTTCTTGTTATATGAGGTGTGCTGGTGGCAACAGCTGAAATTTATAGACTCTTGAGGCTGTGTGGACTGAATCGGTCAATCAACATGCTCGAATACGGAGTTGGTTAACTATTTAAAGGCCTTGGTGAAAAGGCGTATAGTTGCTCAAACTTACACTGAATAACACAAGGATCATAGGATTCTAATTACACGAAACAACAAATAAGGAATCTACTTAAAATTGAGTAACAAGCAATATTGGATTCTATATACACGGACCAACAAACAAGGATTCTGCTTAACACTAAGAAACACAAGGATCATAGGATTCGAGATACACGGAACAACGGATACGCATTATAGGATTCAGCTCAACACAGATCAAACTTAATGCCACAAGAGACCGCCACTGTAAAGTGCTCTCATCTGCAAATAAAAATGGCCACATGAATCGTAACACGGTGTTACAGTAATTGAAACCCCATTGGCCTTAAGGTCAGCAACAGCAGATATTGTTATATACTCGTGTTCAACATCGGGTATATAAACTCGTATAAATAAGAGAGATATTTCATATTTGCATATCTTATTCTCACGCCTCTTTAATGGCGCGTTTTTAACCGTCCATAATCAGTGATTAACTTTCCATAAGGACCCCTTGATTTTAAATCAAACAAACCTGAATATTCTAGCAACAGATAGGTTCACAATTTATCACTGCCCATAAATTGTAACAATATGACGTCCTCATATGAACTTATCATCCCACTCTCGTGAATCTATATATGTATATAAACACAAAGAAATTCACAAAGCCACACGTCATGAATTTAAACCACTTTATAGCAATAGCAATTGCTATATTAAAATTCTCTTAGAATATTTATATTAATTTACTCACCTAAAATATGCATATCACGAAATATTTGATGTTCAATTCGATGTTGAAATTAGCAACTCGTAAAAATATGGCTGTAACTGTTATTATCGATTTGAGGCAATAACACATATATTTGTTAGAAAACTAGAAAGAAAGAAATATGTATTTCCTTCAGCTATTTTTGTGCCAACGGTAATAACGACGCCTTTAAATTCGGATGTCTGGATATTTTCCTCGGGCAAATCTAAATTTTTGAGCAGAAGGAATAAAGTATAAAACATGGGCGAATATAGGTAGCAATTATAATTTTTAGAAGAACCTGACCTCGGCCACCTCTGAAAAAGTGCGGGAAAAAAGTTAATACGATTCGTGTTAATATTTTCATAACTTTATAAAACAAAGTGCAAACAATGAATTCACTCTTTACAAGTTATATACAAAATGTTAAAGAAAATCAGTTGAATATGATAAATTGTTTGAGACTGCAAAACAAAATATATTATCATGTGTGCGGCTGTTAAAGAACATTTTGGTAGTATTGCTTAAAGTTAATAAAGTATTTAAATCGAAAATAATTCTCTAATTCTTAATTTTATTTTGTAATATGTAAAATTCAATAAATAATTTTAGAAAATAACATTCTTAAATCAAAACTTAGTCGATCGAATATCAAATTATTAAATTTAAAAAAAAATGAAATATAATTTTTTTATAATATAATTTTTTATAATATACGCACGAAACATGATGTGGAAAACAAAAACAAAGTGAAAGAAAATAAAGAAAAGAAACAGATCATGGGGAAAAAATGAAGAAAAAGCAGAAATCACGTAAAAAAGAAAAGAAGGAACAACTCGATAGGCAAAGCAAAAGGGATGGGCATATGTATCTTTATCACATAGTTAAAAAAGATCAGAATAGAATTGAACTTTTTTGATGGACATGTGTTGGTTTTTATACAAGGATGGAACACAAGGTCAAAAGTATGGGGCATCTAACGAGGATCGAACTCGCTATTCAATAATAATGTATTTATGGGAATAGCTTGCTAACCATTACAACACAAAGGGATGCCCTTGGTGAAAATATGTATGTCAAACGATTTCCAAGTAATTCTTTTTAACTCAGGATATATGCGTTGTTATTGAAGAAGTGGATAGCTCGTGACAAATGATATTGGATATATCTATTAATTTATTTATTCATTTTTATTGAATGTTGTTTGAGCAAAGACTTTGTGATTTTGGGTTTGAGCATTGTGAATCAGCGTGTTTTTTGTTTTTGTTTTTTTTACGCTTGGAGTAACTTGTGTTCTTTTTGTTCTGGGTTTAAAAACTGCTGTTTTATGTTCCTCACATGCATTCAGTAAAATAAATAAAAAATAATGAAAATAAATAAATAAATACAAATTTTTAAAAAAAATGAAAAATAGTATCGAACATGCCCGGAGATGGAGAAAATCGAATTATATCCAAACCGATTGCCTGGTGAATTTGTGGATTTAGGGCATTGATGCCTTATGAGCTGTAGATTGTTTTTCTTGCAGTGAGAGGGAAAATTGGTGGTTGTGATCAAACAGAAGAAACCATGCTTTCCATCCGTAATACTAAAACATTGTATGAAATCTCAGATAAAAAAAAAAACAACATTTAAATATTAATTTCTTATTAATTCTATAAACAAGAACAATATTAATAAATAGATTATTAACTAACACGATCATGTGGCAACAAGTTTTAAGTTGTGATTTCGTAAATAACATTCTAAAGATGAGAGTGTTTAAGGATATACATAATATGTAACATATGTATGCACCAACCCTTAAGCGGAGTTTAATACATTTGTATTCAGAGTATTCCTTCTCCTAAACCGGTTGCCTAAGTAAGGTTTAAAGAGCTCTGTCTATTTGTCTATAGCTGGAGAGAGAATAGTTATATAAATACTTTTCCTAAATTTATCAGCGCTAGAGATAATGGGAAGTTGGTAATTTTATGTTAAGTAATAAATTGTGTGCTACTTAGGAACAAAACCAAAAAGAAGTTCATATTTATTTCAGCATACAGCAATCATTTCCGTTTGGTGTACATGCTGTATGAAATAAACCTATTATTTCAAAATAGAGGTGTGAAGTGACGACCGAAAGCAACCGGGGTAATCACTGTCGTCGATATTATCGCAAATGTTCACTAGTCTCCAGTTCGACACAAATGTTCACTGGTCTCTGGCTCAATGCAAATGCTCACTGGTCTCTAGTTCAACGCAAAGAATCACTGTTCTCTAGTTCAACGCAAATGGTCATTGGTCTCTAGTCTAACACATATGCCACTGCTCTCTAGTCCAACGAAAATGTTCACAGGTCTCTAGTCCAACGCAAATGTGTTCTGATCTCTCGTCTAACGCATATGCTCACTGGTCTCTAGTCCAACGCATGTGCTCACTGGTCTCTCCTCCAAAGCATATGTTCATTGGTCTCTGGTCTAACACATATGCACACTGCTCTCTAGTCCAAAGCAAATGTTCAATTATCCCTAGTCCAACGCAAATGTGTTTTGATCTCTCGTCCAACGCATATGCTCACTGGTCTCTTGTCTAACGCATATGCTCATTGGTCTCTAGTCCAACTTATATGCTCACTGGTCTCTCGTCCAAAGCATATGCTCACTGGTCTCTAGTCCAAAGCAAATGCTCACTTGTCTCTAGTCTAACGCAAATGTGTTCTGATATCTCGTCCAATGCATATGCACACTGGTCTCTTGTCTAAAACGTATGCTCGTTGCTCTCTAGTCTAACGCATATGCTCACTGGTCTCTAGTCCAACGAACATGCTCGCTGGTCTCACGTCCAAAGCAAATGCTCACTTGTCTCTAGTCCAAAGCAAATGTTCTGATCTCTCGTCCAACGCTAGGCTCACTGGTCTCTCGTCCAACGCATATGCTCACTGGTCTCTCTCTCGTCCAACACATATGCTCACTGGTCTCTAGACTGACGTATATGTTCACTGGTCTCTCGTCCAACGCATATGCTCACTGGTCTAGACTGACGTATATGTTCACTGGTCTCTCGTCCAACGCATATGCTCACTGGTCCCTCGTCTGACGCATATGCTCACTGGTCTCTAGTCCAACGAAAATGCTCACTAGTCTTTTTTCTTGTTAGGAAGATAAAAAAAACAACAACTACACTCATCAGAATCTTACATCCGGGCTAATTATGCTTAGCGCGGTCCGACCTCTACGAAATTTGCATTACGTGTTTTCCTTCAATTAAATTGCTCTCTTTTACTCACTCGCTTCACACGCGGACTTGTATGCAAGGATTCCAGTGGTAAATTGTCTTTTGTTTTGTCATCTGCTCTATTGTATTTTGGACCCATTTTCGTTATGTTTGATTTTACTTGTTTCTTTTCCTTTCCTTTTCCTTTTAGAAGTTCGTCGCAGACGGCGATGACATCACTCCATGGCCTTTATCAGTTGAGACTCTCTGGTGGCTAGTTAGTCCAATTCTGGACTTGCAGATGTGGTCACACACATTGCAAGGGAATTTTCCATATGCATTTGGGGGTTCATGACGATGAAAACGTCACCGCTCTGCAACCCTGTTAATCTCGATATTAAGCCGCTCAGCTTGTATGCGGCAGGTCTCGCCAACCCTTTCTGTTGGAGGCCAGATCTTCCAGGCTTGAAGGTTTCAGACGCATTTCTTTAGCGTTGTTTTCATATGGTCTTTAAACCGCTTTTGCGGACCTCCTGTCTTTCACGTGCCTTCTTCGAGTTCACCATAAAGTATTTTACGAAGGAAGTCTGTCTGTAGGCATGAAGATGCTGTGAACCAACTTGTTTCTAGATAATTTGAATTGCGATAAAAAATGATACTTTATTTTTCGTCTGTTAAAAGACTGTTGGTTATCAGGTATTTCTATGAATCGAAGCAACGTGTATACCATTTTCCCAAAATCTCACGTACAGTAAACAAAAATGTTTGATTTGTTGTTTTTTTCGTGGAGTCAGAGATTTGTTTGTATTCTGTAATTGTAGAATCGGTAATTGGATGTTGCATTGTGTATTTTGTATTTTTAAAACCTCCATGTGAAATAAGATGTGTACGTTCCTCGTGATCTGGAGTGTTGGTTTGCTTTTTTAATGCCAATGAAGGAAGAAAAACATTTTTTTAATTAGTGGTAGTTATAGGAGTGACAGTGATAATGATGATAATAAAGTAAGTAAATAAAGTCTCGGGGCGGCCTAATGTTGGTATCGACCAAACAGCGAGGGAGTCTATCCCCCTTTCAATAGCGCTAGACCAAGGGATTATTTTAGAATCTGAGGTGGA
>CM042144.1:22764774-22812274 GCA_023376005.1 Doryteuthis pealeii
ACCGTATCTAATGACTCATGAGTTGTAAGTCTGAAAATACATCCAGTTGTGTAATTATTAAGAAACCAGGTTGCAGACCATTGCTATCAAATTTGAGTTTAAAATAAGTTACTAAATGACATCTACATATCAGGATGCAAATTCACTTTCGTATTAGTTTTAGAATTGTGTAATTGTGCAAGCTTAAATTCATGTATAACTAAATTCTGCGGAGTGAACTATTGCCGGTACAAGCCAAAGAGCGAGGGGTTTCCCCCACTTTGCAAGCGCTAGACCAGGGAGATTGTTTTGCTAATGAAGAGCACCGCATCTTTCCTCAGCCCCCAGTTTTTACAGCAAGGATCAAATTACCCAAGCTGTGCTACTCATGCGATGAGTTGGCGAGTAGCAATTTCGAACCTAGACCCGGGCGATTTCTAGTCAAATGCTGTATCGACAAAGCTAGCCGTAAGCAAGAAACCATGGTTCATTTTGTTAAGAATTTCAGGTACAACGCAAACCTTTCGATGGCATGATTGTATAAGGCAACAATGGGCATCCTGAGGATTTGACTACAAAGGTGATCAACCAAACTATTTCAAATTATAACAGCAACAAAGAGTTTGGTCCACCTAAATGTCCCGTATATTTACGATTGCGATGGATAGGACTTGTTGGTCAGATATTGGTAAACAAGATCAAATTAGCCATAACAAGCTGCTTTAAAGCAGTTAAAGTCCGGACAATTTTTACCACCATACCTGCATTTCGTCTGCTCAACGTCCTGTCAATCTTTGAAAAAGTTACGTAATTTCCAAATACCAATGCTGGTGCGCTGCCAGTTACATTTGTAGGACGACGCAGAGGTTGAGCCTCCGAATAAACCAACACGTCTCGAGGGGTATAAGAAGCCTCCCCCAAACCACATCCGGGCTTTCACAGGCACATGATTCTGCCATTGGTGACCACCTTTGTAGTACAAATAGTTGCAAAATAAACTACAACGATCAGCAATTTTCTGTTCTACACAAGGCTAGGACAAGTCAACATCTCAATGTCTATGAGGCAGTCTCCATTTTTTTTACTGCCCATCCTTGTGTAGACAAAGACATCCGAAACACTCCCTGGTAATTTTTGCCGGGGATGTGATTGCTGAGGTTGGTATTACTTGAATGGTATTTACCAATATACATATATAATTTTTCCTCCCTCCTATTTGCCTTCATATCACCCCACCATTTCGTATGATTGAATCTCTCTTTTACCCATTTAATTTACATTGTGGCTTTTAAACGATCTACCGGTAGTTACTTTTGACAAAGCACCGGTCAAAAGGGCCCTTAAGTTTTCATTTTCTCTTTTCTCTTTCGAAAACTGCTGATCAATAAAAGTACATCATTATTTAAAAAAATCCTTTATAAATTCAGCTGTACCAAAAATTAGTATATATATATATATATATATATATATATATATATATATATATATATATATATGATATTTCTAAGGTTAGATCAGTTGTGGCACAAAAGCCGAAATATATGACTAAATTCGAAGAGCTTTTAACTTTTCGTGGCAGCATAATTGACGCTATATCTAGAATGATTGATTAATAGATTCTGACGGTATTTAACCGGTCTAGGGTTATTTTATGCTTAGAGGTTAAGGAATGCATACGTTCGTATTTTTATTTTGTGTAGGTGTAACTGAAAACTTTTGGGGTTTTATTTTGGCACATGTTTCTTACGAATCCGAATATTTTATAGATAGATTCAATGAGTTATCATCGATAAGGTAATTCCCTGAAGATAAGTCCATGTTCAGCTTATCAAATCATCCACAATTAGATCGGCCTCCATAAAACAAATATGCGGATAATTTTTGAATCACCCTCTTATGTTTCGCTGTCTTTTCTAGTGTTGTAAGCCCCAATACCAGAAGTGATGATAAACCTGCACAATACTGAAAAGGGCTACGACTTAGTAACAGCAGATAGTGCAAGCAAATTAATGCCTGACTGTCAGCAAGTTTTAGTAAATATCTACAATTGAAAATAAATATACAGTGGTACATTGACTTAGAAGTGTCCCAGCGTACGAGTTTGCTGATTTAAAGATACTAGGTTGATTTTGTGCCCTGTCTTCAGAGCTAAAATTTGAAGAACGAACGAGATTCAGATAGGCTTATCATATTAATAAGTTCAATAAAACATTCAAATTTTTCAATTCATGTCAAATAAAAATATTATTTATAAAAGAATAAACATTAAAATATATTACAGCACATAATTCATTACATTCTGATTCATTATACTTTTATACAATACGATGCTATTTCTTATCTAAAAGAATCGTACCAAAACTATTAGGGTGTTTTGGAGGGATTGGAGTTGATGAAAGGCATTCAGTTGACTTCAATGAGGAAATTTAATTTGATATACGAGGAAATTGAATTACAAGATGAACAAATTAAACTCCCAAGTCAAGATAGCACAGTATTAAGATGGATTTATATTGAGCTAATGAGTGCTTTACAGATAATATATTGATGAATACTACAAATAGGCTTGCCAATAAAATGTATATAAAATCGATATGATTCTACCCTTTCTATAAAGTATTTCTTTAATCATAAACATTACGAATTAATAGGATTGTTTTACAATTTCATCCGATAAACATTTTTAGTCTTATGTTCGAAATTAAACTCTATCGTCTCTTTTTTTTAATTAGTTTCATTAAATGAAACGTATAATTCATTTCCAAGAAGTTAATCTTTTTTTTCCCATCTTAGAAAAGATTATTAATATGTTTAAACAGAACATGATATTCATTAATTTCACGTATAGATCTTCACTTTGGTTAGGATCCACTAATTAACAAACTTTAATCAACTACATAATAGATGCATTAATAATTTAATTCATGTCTCATATGTGGTGATCATATTCAAGACTTGATTGCTAACTATTATATTACGAGGTGGTGCAATTTATGTTACCTGATACAAATAATGTCTTGTCTTGTCTTGTCTTGTGGCTGAATTTATCTGGGTTGGGTCGGGTCGGCTCCATCCATTGAGTTCACTGATTCCCACTTAAAAATCAAAGATTTAGTATCAAAAGAATAGGGAGTATGCAAGTGGTCCCCCAAAACCTTGCATGCAGACGTCTGTTTGCTATAGATTATCCAGTAGACGTAAAGACGAGGGGACCAAATGTAACCACCGGTTTCCCCCACTTGGAATTTTATAATGAAATAATAATTGGAATCGTAACTTACAATGAAAAGGGTTTATTATAACAAGACACACACACACACACACACACACACACACACACATACACACATGTATATACATACACACATGTATATACATACACACACATACATACACACATACACATACACACATACACACAAATGCACACACATACACACACACACACACACACACACATACACACACACCCCAGAAGTTAAAAACATGTTACCTCACCTCTCTCTCTCTCTACCCCCCCTCTCTCTCTCTCTCTCTCTCTCTCTCTCTCTCTCTCTCTCTCTCTCTCACTCACTCACTCACTCACATGCACACGCGTACACACACACAACACTCACACAGACACAGACACACACGCGTGCACAGGAGTTCAGAACTATTTAGCCACACATACACAGAAATTTCAGAAATATCAGCTCTTCCCCCCCTCTCTCTCTCTCTCTCTCTTCTCTCTCTCTCTCTCTCTCTCTCTCTCTCACACACACACACACACACACACAAAGGGGTTCAGAAATATTTAGCCACACACAGACACAACATTTCAGAAATATCATCTCTCTCTCTCTCTCTCTCTCTCTCTCTCTCTCTCTCTCTCTCGCTCTCTCTCTCTCTCTCTCTCTCACACACACACACACACACACACACACCACCTACATATATATATATATATATATATATATATATATATATAATATATATATATATACACACGATGGTGGATTGTCAATAGGAGTATATTACTGGCTATTCTTGTTAGGAGGGCGAACCGCTGAGACCAACACTATCAATGTGTATATTCAAATAGAATAGTCTTTTCTATAGAGAGGCGTATAATCTATTCTCGACAATACTTAGAATTAAATATCTGCCTCACAGACATTTATTCGAACCCGCCAACTAACTAGCATATCAAGGGTTACTTGACATTCTATGCGCTCGTCGTTTTTGTATGGCTGTAACAGATGTCATTTTCATTCGGCTCTCTCCATCACTGAATCATGTTGTCGTGTCCTGACTCGAGTTAAAGACCTAATTAAGAGCCCACTGAATGTCCATGTGTGACAAGCATCATTAAATTAATTAAGACTTAATTACGCTGATGCAAATAGCCAAGTTCAATTTTTTCCATGTTCTCTTACGAATGGGCGTTTCGTAATTAAGCCAAATGTTTTTTCAGCAGAATATTTCACCTCGAAAAGAGCAGGCATACTGATCTAAAGTAACACTATTGTTTTGAAAATCGTGGTGTTCGCATGGCAAGTAGTGAACAATGTACTAGCAACTACTGCTTTCCCCGTTTTCCCCACTTCTCTCTCTGTCTATCTGTCTGTGGCTCTCTTTGCCTTGCTGTCATACAATTACTACTATTTGGGCCCCTTACAAGAAATAGTAATAAGATCGTAAGGGGAGATAAAAATGTAAGTTTTTTGGGTTTTTTTAATTTTAAAACAATTACCAAAAATTAATGAAATTTCCAACAATTTATTTATTGGTAACTTAATTTTATAATGAATAACTTATTTTATTTTTTAAATTAAAAAATTATAAAAATGTTTTTATCAATTAAGATTGTAGGTAGGGTCTTTAAAAAAAAGGTTCCAGTCCCTAATTTTTACATTCCTAGAAAGATAAAATCCTGAAGAATTAAATAAGTAATTAGTATTAGTTGAATCTATAAAGTAAGTAAAGTCGTCGGGGCGGCCTACAGTCGGTATCAGCCAGTCAGCGAGGGAGTCTATCCCCTTTTCAATAGCGCTAGACCAAGGAGATTGTTTTGGTGTCTGAGGTGGAGCGCCACACCTACCATCAGCTCCTTACTTTACCGCACAGATCTCCTGTACTACTATACGCTGAGTTGGCGAGGGTCGGTATCGAACTAAGGAACCTTGTGGTTTCTAGCCCAACGCTCTACCGACTGAGCTAACTCGGCCCCTTACAAATAGTTACTTGAAAACAGATATTGTTTTGTTTTTAAAAACTGACTTCAGCATTAAATAACCCAACAAAGGTTGAGATGACATAAAATCAGCAAACCATCAATCAACCAACTGATTCTGCTTGATGAAGGAGTCGACTTAGCGTAGTGGCTAACGTGCTGGATGTCACATCTTAGTAAGCGAGTTCAAACTCCAGCAGCGCTATGAAGTTCACTATCGGACTAATACCTTTGGGAAAGGTATGAAGACCATCAGTTCCCCTGTTATGGGTTAAATAGTACCACTGCTGTTTTTCTACAAGGATAGATTTGTAGTAGATAACCCACGCAGGTTAATACGCCATGAACTATAGAAACCAAACTGAACCGGTAATCCTTAACTTTTTCTTCGTAAATTCCTACCATAAAATAAACTGAACCCTCATTTTATGTCCATGTCTTTGCAATGAATGTTTTATTTTTCTTGCACCCATTATTTTACAATACTAAATATATTTTCTTACGAGGAAAAAGTTAAGTATTACCAGAAACCAGATAAAAGAAAAACAACATGCCTTGCTTAATTGATTAATTAAAATAAGAATGCACAGACACCCAACCCGAAGCAGAATCAACTCGGAGAAACAGCCATCACAGAATAAGCCCTGAGGAAATGGCCTACGAATTATCAGCAGGAACAAATAGTCAGAGAAATCAAGTAAGAGCCCCTCATCTACAATCCCTTCGTCTGTCTGTCATTTATCTGAGGTGTGAATATATAATCGTATTTACGAGGATCAGAACAATTCTAAAAGGGTTCTTTCAATATTAAACCCAATAATCAATTAATCTTTTAAAGAATGTAGATTTGATTTATTATTTTAATGACATAACCCCATATGTATCATTTAATGCTGACATTTGATTATTTTATAAAGGTTTTATTACAATCATAACTACATTTCCAATGTTGCATTACATTTTCTTTACTCACGGTAATACTTGATACGATATAATTACCTATTAGCGGTGGGTGGTACAATGGTACGAGTGTAAGGAGTAGACACGAAGAGTCGAGTTCAAATAATATACGAGACCGTTTACATTTCACATAGCGCTAATACCCTCGGGGAAGGTATGAATCCAACTATTCTCACTCCAGCTATGAGTACAATAGTAGGGCACAATGGACTCTTCAATCTTGGTTAGACATTTAGTGTAAGAAAAGGAAATCTCTAAATTCAAACCTGTTAAACTCCGCTTAACAAATTGACCGCGTGTTACATCATGCTCATGCAGAAGGGTTAATGAATATATCTATATATCTGATAGAATTCATTTGAATACAGTTGTATGGGTGCCGACACTAATCTCATATAAATTTCTTATACACAATTGCATGATTTCAAGTACCCACTTTCATTCAACAATCATTTGTTTGCACATACGGTTTCAAAATAATAATAATAATAATAATAATAATAATAATAATAATAATAATAATAATAATCCTTACTAAGCGATTATAGCTTCTGGTAACTTCTAATACAAGTCAATTGTACACAGTTAAATGACCTCAAGTATTTCCATCTAACAATGGGACTGTCAGGCAATAGATATCTCTGGTCCATAACCCACCGAGAATTCTGAAGTCATAATGAAGAACTATGTTGAAAATGTCTTCTCAGAATTGCTACAGTAATATCAGCGTTTTACTGGCGAAAATTTAGGGGATCTCAAAGCTTAACAGGTCCAAAACTTTTAATGATTTTTTAAAAACAAAGTGCATTTTTCTTACACTACCGGTGAAATAAAGTTCAATACACATCTTATTTTAATTCAAAATATAGATAGGATGCCGTCAGTGTTATTATAAGGACACTTTTCGTTGAATCTTCTGATGTTTCCCTGTGGAATTAAAAAGAGTGTTGATATATTTTTTATTTGTCATTGCTTTCAAATAATTATATTTCATGAAATATACTTTTCGATTTAGCGAAGGATTCTATTACAGAAAATGAGGATAAATTGTTAGATTGTTTTAAAAACATCAATTATATTCTAGGACATTTATAATTATTATAATTCCGTTGAATTATCAAATAAACAAAGAGTTAGAAGTAGATGAACAAATATGTCCTCTGATCGCGTTGATGAAAGCATAAAACAAACACGTTGTCTCAAACACGTTGTCACCAACACGTTGACTGCGGATGTGACACGTTTTGGACCAAGTTTAAAACTCAACTCTTTTTCAATCTAAATATATATTTCCTAATTCGTACACAGTGAAGTCAAGCTTCTGATCAGCCAGCACTACTGTGCCCATGTGTAGGTATCTACCGGAGTGCGTCACTAATGAGTTCGCCCATAATTCTCCAGCAGTTTCCAGCATGTCTTGTTCATTTTACTTGGATGGTTTATGTGATACTTAAGTGGATGTACAATTGTACAACTGCTTCCAGGATTTGTTCAAAACTATGGTCAACCTGTTATTTTTAAGCTGACTTTGTTACAATTTTATGGGCCATCCTTTAGCTTTCAAGCAAAAACGCTTGTCCAGCTGAAATCCTTGGTAACCCTGAGGTAAAGACGCCTTAGTATCGTAAGTTCCTTCGTCAATGATTGCAAATGTACTATGGAAAGTATCAGTGTTTAAGTAGTCAATCAGCCACGCATTGGCGGAGGATAAACTACGTGACCTCGCCCAGTCTATAAACTTAGGTGGTGTATTGCAGGACACCTTATATTACAAAATAATCCAACAGACTTGTCCCACAATCTATTTTTTATCAAGCATTTTAGTCGTAGTTTTCAAAATTAGCCTGATAATATAATTATCGTATTCTAAGAAATTCTAACTAAAACAAGACTCCGCTTACAATTTTCCTTAGATAAAATTGTTACTGTTTGCGGAATGTTTACTCTGTAATCAATATCATATTTCTTGTTATAAATGATAGAAGTCTTTATGTATGGACAGTCGTGTTGTTTGTCTGAATGTTCAAACCACTTTAAAAAAAATAGGAACAAAAATGAAAAACGGAAGATATTGATAATTAAAGAAATCGAAGAAAATATCAAGCTGGAAGGTAAATCAAATTTTAAAATGAAAGGACAAAGCACTGAGTCACCCATGAATGGGAATTGAGTTATAAGAATTGAAAAAAAAAAGGAAGAAATATATAAAAACGAAGAAGTAGAAAAAGAGCAAGACTATTAAGGAATACAAGGCTCTGGAGATGAAGGAGCAGTAGATATTCTTTTGTTGTAACTTGTAAATAAGTTAACTGTTTAAATTTTGAAAAAAATGTCATGTTTTGGCATATAGAAGGATGTCTCACAACCACCACCCACCCACACCCATACACCCATACACACATCTTTCAGGATGTGGTTATATCAGTGCTGCTGTATGGCTGTGCCACTTGGACCCTAACGAAGCGTATCGAGAATAAGCTAGATGGGACCTGCATAAGAATACTGCGTGTAGTCTTGAACAAGTCGTGGAAACAGCACCCCACAATGAGGCAGCTGTATGGTCACCTGCAACCCCGTCTCATAAACCATCCGAGTAAGACGGACTAGGCATACGGGACACTGTTCGAGAAGCAAGGACGAGCTCATAAGCGACGTTCTCCTGTGGAAGCCAATACATGGGTATGCTAATGTGGGCTGCCCAGCAAGGACCTACATTGACCAACTATGCGAGGATGCAAAAAACAATCAGAACATTGTCCCAAAGCACTTTGGTCTACTCTTCAGAGCATCAGAAAGATTGGAAAGGTGTATAGAGAGAGCAGGTGGGTTCCTCATGAACTCTCTCCAGCCAACAAACTAATGCGGGCAACAATCTGAATAGTCTCCTTTGAAGGCTAGACCCCATTCTGCCAAACACTCAAGAAAAAATTAAATCCTTATGTTGGAATGTTCTTCCTCACCCTCCATACTCGCAGACCTCGCCCCATCAGATTTTCACTTATTCCGTTCATTAGAGCGTTTCATCAGTGGAAAAAGATTCATAAATGTTCACGAGGTTAAAATAAAATAAATTCATTTTTTCATACTGTCTTTTGAAAATAACAAAATACCTGGATATTCTACATCTTTCCGGTAACTAACGTGGTCTGCAGTGGCTGGAACCTTAAACCTTTTGATACTTTCTTATACATTTTTATACATATTTACATCAAACTTTTTTGAGTTTTCTTTGTGGATTATAATGCATCGGATTTAATAAAATAAAATTTATTTTATTTTCAAAACAGAATATGCATTTTCAAAATTTAAAAAAAAAAATCCGGCTCCGAAATTGAACGTTTCGTTTGTACCACTTTTGATTTTGTAACGGTTTAATTACACCGTCTCTCTTTCACACACATCTCGCTCTTGATGAAGACCACTTCAATAAAGGGTCGAAACAGATTTCTGTCAGCGAATTATAACGTCATGTGTTTGTTTTTTCTAAAGATATTTATTTCATATATATATATATATATATATATATATAGTTTGCAATATCAATAAGTAAAGAATGTACGACATCAGTGAAAGAACATGAATATATAATTTAGTGTAGAGCTATGAAGTCAATGGGGCTTGCTGATTGTCAGTCAAAGCGATTTCAGACGAAGTCGCTTGAAAATCGCGTAGGCGAGAAATTGTTAGTTACCAAGCCCCATTCACTTCGTGTCTTCTAATATATATATATATATTATAAAATAATAAAATTCGAAGGCAATACAATGCGTAAAAAATAAAACAAAATGATGTTTTATATGTCTAATCGATTTCAAAGCAAAGCTTTATCATCAGAGTTAATTTCAGAAATGACGTGCTTATGTTTTTTTTATTTATATATTTGTGTGGTTATATTTCTCTCTTATTTCCTTTTCCTCTACTTTTTTCCTCTCTTTCTTCTTCTCCTCCTTTATGAATGGGCGAATAACTGTAATTTCTCATTTCTCTCTTCTTTTTTTCTTTCTTAAAAGTTTGTTGAGAACAAGGCTGACATCCGGTGAGATGTTGCAATGTGTTGCGACCGTATGTCATAATCTCATATATATATATATATATATATATATATATATATATATATATATATATATATATACATATGATGCAGCAAACTCGTGTTCGAGTGTTGCCATTGCCTGATAAAGAAAATAAACACAAATACAGTTCAACGGTAAGCTGCACGAATGTGGCTTTTTAGCCCAGCTAAAGTCTTACATTCTATGGCACAGGTGTTGCAGATATGAAGAATATCTAGCAGCAGGCACTGGAAGTCCGTTCCTATGTATTTTCCTATGTCGTTGGAAACCTCCTGTGGTCTTGCACATCTTTCAACAATCGCAACAAGTTATTTCAGGTAGCACAGGACAGTTTATTGGCCCGGTTCGCCGATGCACAGTTTGGTGACTCATAAATATATACTGTTTTGTCCCTAATATCAAGATAGGATGTCAATTTGCAAATGTATGATTTTAATCGCAAAGAAAAATAACAGGCACTACCAATTCGGTTCAGAATACAGTCTATAGGGCGTTACTCCACCCTCCCTAATGTTCCTAAACTGGAGCCTAACCACCGGATGCAGTTAGTGACATACTGAAAACGTTGGGTTAGTTTAAGTAATACTTAGGTTGGTTGGTTGGTTGGTTGGTTGGTTGGCTGGTTGGTTTAACCACATGTCAACTCCTGTTGGGTTATTCTTATGCCGAAGACGTTTTGTTTTGTTCATTCCTTTTCATCCAAACTCAATTTTGTTTTCAGCAATTTTATAAAACTCATTTTTATTCTATTTAACCCATGCATTGGGCCCTACCATATACTACCACTGGGAATAATGGTGATGAAGTGATACTCCACTCTTCCCAGACTCCAGAATTGGGACATCACCAGTAGACGGCATTAAACGTCATATCCAGAACATAAATAATACTTACGACTGAATTGATAGAAACACAAGACTGCAAAATGTGGTACATCGATAGAAATAGCATTACTTTAACCGGAACTGGTATTCCTCAGTCTGGCGATACATCTGCGTCTGGATATGAGCCCAATCCTGAGAAATGTTGAATTAAAGTTGGACATGCAGCAAGTCTCCCATCTGTTCGTGACTAATGTTTTCAAAAGGAAAAGTTAAGAGCCGATTATAATTTGGCATCGGTGCCGTTGCAAGTGTTGCCAAGACAATTCTGAAGATAAGCTGGGACTGCTTTAGCAATTCCAGATCGTAATTTTTAAAGCTGAGTTTTTGTACCTAGAAACAGGTTAGCGACATCGGCTAGATGTGAAACTTTAAGTTCTTCCCTCGTTAGATGCACATAAGTGCAATAATGCATATGCATCTGATCACACACACACACACACACACGCACACACACACACACACATATATATATATGCTGTTAAAGAGAAAACAATCTATAATATAATCATAGCTGATACTGATCAATATTTTGATTTTACAAAAATCATCAACAGAGCTCGTTCTTTTTTGCAAAATTAAGTTTTTTTTTGTTTGTGAACTGATTTGACATTTTTCTCCGACCCAAACACCACGGAGTGAATGAGCTCTGATGATGACTTTTGTAAAATCGAAATATTGATCAGTATCAGCTATGATTATATTATAAATTGTTTTCTCTTTAACAGCATTGTGTGATGTTTTCATTCCACCTTTTCATACTCACACTGTCGATTCATTTCCTTTCTTTTAACTTATATATATATATATATATATATATATATATATATATATATATATATATATAAAAGGAAAAATAACAGGTTGTTAGCATTATAGACTATTTCAGGGAGCCTAGAGGAATTATCTAGTCGTTCATATACTCAGTATATATAAAAGTATTCACAAGATAGGCACATAAATTAAAAGGACAGGATGTTAAGTTAATAGAATATAAATAAATACTTTCTTCGTATTAACTCAGACTCGGGAGAATTATCTAATTAATTTCTATTCAATCTTTTGTCACTAGAAAGTTATTAAAAGTCAGTAATCCCATTTATTAAATGTCCTCAACACTTAGGGGCCAAATTTTGAATCCTAAATATCCAATCATTAACAGGAAATATTTGGCATATATATATATATATATATATATATATATATATATATATGTGTGTGTGTGTGTGTGTGTGTGTGTGTGTGTGTGTGTGTGTGTGAGTATGGGTAGCGTACACTTGGAGTCAACACTGCTCAGTCACTGACAGTTTCTTGCTTATGTGATTATTCAAAACAAGTGTCGTTGCGATTATTCACTTATTGCACTTGATTTTAATAATCACAACCTACCTGTGATGTACGGGTTGTGTAAATACAAGAATACCCCATGTGGTGTAATGGTTAGCAATCTAGTCACGAAGATCTATTACTCCTGAATACTCCTCGTTTGATGCCGCATACTTGTGACCTCGTGTTAGTCAGCTGGATTAAGAAACCATACTTAATGGGTTCGATTCTCATTGGGTGCCTCATACCTGTGGTTGTGTCCCATAACTAAGCAATGTTTAGTAGATAACAACATCCATCCAATATTGGTCAGAGTACGATGGTGACAACAGTTATTTATAAAGACAATCGTGCGACTATTGTCAAAAAGTAATGTCATTTTCTTTATTTCATGTGAAGTTCTTTTTTTATATAAAACGCTGAGTCCTACATTGATACTCTAGACTCAGAGATTTCAGCAATTTTGACCAACTCTCATCATATTTTATGAAAAGCAAACACAACGTCGATAAGCCGGTGAGATTGTACGTGCCATGTATCATTTGTCACAAGACAACCCTGACTCTCATACTCTTATGATTTTAATTTAGAGAAAAGCTGATTTATGCTTTTTTTTCTCAAGCAAACAGCTGAGCTTTGCGGTGTACGTCGATTTACCGATTAAATTTTCCATGGCAAACTTTTACATCACGACGTAAGATCGTTAAAACAACGCTGTAAAACTATCTTGCTTATTCGTCGTCGGGGTGCCTGAAGTCGGTATCAGCCAATCAGCGAGGGAGTCTATCCCCTTTTCACTAGCGCTAGACCAAGGAGATTTTTTGCGTCTGAGGTGGAGCGCCACACCTACCATCAGCTCCTTTGTTTACCGCACATATCCCTGTGCTACTCAAACGCTGAGTTGGCGAGGCCCGGAATCGAACTAGGAATCTTGTGGTTCCTAGCCGAACGCTCTAACGACTGAGCTAACCCGGCCCCTACCTTGCTTATTAGCAATATTATTTTTTGTTGTGGTTTTCTGTCTGTTATTTTTTAAATAAATAATACATGAATAGAAAAGGCATGGTCGGCCAAGAGCAAATTATCAGTCATATGGAAATCCGATCTCACTGACAAGTTAAAGCGACAATTCTTCCAGGCTGTGGTTATATCAGTACTGCTGTATTGCTGCACCACTTGGACCCTAACGAAGCGCCTTGAGAATAAGCCAGATGGAAACTGCACAAGAATGCTGCGTGCAGTCTTGAACAAGTCGTGGAAACAGCACCCCACAAGGAAGCAGCGGTATGGCCACCTGTCCCCCCGCCCCATCTCACGGACTAGGCATACAGGACACTACTGAAGAAGCAAGGACGAGCTCATGAGCGACGTTTTCCTGTGGAAGCTAATACATAGACATGCTAGTGTGGGCCGTCCACCAAGGACCTATATTGCCGAACTATGCGAGGATGCTGTTTGCTAAGCAGCAGACTTCCCAGGGGCAACGAATGATAGGGAGGGTTGGCGAGAGGTTGTCATGGATATCCGTGCTACTTGCGCGACATGATGATGATGATCATGGAGAAGATCATGATGATCTAGAAAAATAAAGAATAAAGCATCGATTAACCTGGGTAAATGCGCAATAATAATCTGATTATCAGATTATCTTATTGAGTAAAGGTGAAATGTTCTACTATATCCACGTGTGATTGATTTATAGTGTTGAAAGGATGGGTAGACACAGGCATACTTTTTGGATCAACAGATGGCCGAAAAATTTCACACCAACGTACAAGAAATTCTCCTGGCAACACACACACACACACACACACACACTTCTCTCTCTCTCCCTCTCTCTCTCTCTCTCTCTCTCTCTCTCTCTCTCTCTACATATATATATATATATATATGTGTGTGTGTGTGTGTGTGTGTGTGTATGTGTGTGTTTGTGTGTGTGTGTGTGTAAAAATGGAATAGGAATTGAATTAAAAGAAATGTAGATGGATAAAAATGAATTTAATCGATTAAAGTGATATCGATAAAATTCATTTTTATCCATCTACATTTCTTTTCTTTACTCATTTTTCCTCATATATATATATATATATATATATATATATATATATATATATATATGTACCATAGATATAAGTAAACAATGCTCAATATCATTGACAGACCAGTTCTATTTAAGCGTGGAAATGGAGTCAATCGCCTGGTTACAGTTAGAGTATCACCTATTTGATCTTCAGACCACACACACACACACACACACACACACACACATATATATATATATATATATATATATATATATATATTATATATATACCACATATTCATTAAAATCAAATTGTAATATAAATATGCAAATTAGCCTTCCCCTTCACACTGTAAACCGCTATTCTGTTGTATATGTAAGTACAATTGCATGTTATAAGTATACAGATAAGGTCAACAGTATTAATAATGTAAAACAAATTTATTAATTAATTGAGGTTTAAATAAAAATAAAATCATAAATAATATGTAAATAACTAAGGGACTCGAGTATTAATATAGTTTTGGTTACAGACAAACACACACCCTCCATTATAATAAGATATAAAAATACAACTCTTAGTGTCCTATCTGTTTATTATTATTATTTTTATTCGATAGAAATACTTAATGCCATATAATTGTGAATTATTTTTATCAAGAGTTGTTACTTCAAGCTATTTTTGTTTAGTAAGGATTATTATTAGATAGTTGAAATCATATAACTATGTGCAGCCAAATGAAATTTATTAAATTAGAAAAATAGATATATCTTTTCATGGGCACCTCATGTGGTGTTATTGTTAAGAAGCTAGATAAGTAGATCATTTTTGTGAGTTCGATTCTCACTGGGTGTCCCATAATTCTGGTATTGTGACACATCTAAGCTAAGCTTGGTAAATAACTATATCTTGTTTTCATTTTTAAATTATGCAAAAGAGAACAACGAAATAAACTACGAAAATAGAATGATGTATCTTTGAGTTATAAAAGAAATTCAAACCTATTAAACTCTGCTTAAAAATTGACCTTGTGTCGCATCCTACTCGTACAGAGGGTTTGGGTATGTATTTACCAATCACCCCGCACGAGCAGGAAGCGACACAAGGTCAATTTTTATCTGGAGTTTACCAGGTTTAAATTCAGAGTTTTCCTTCTCCTCTACTAATTACCATACCAGTTTGAAGAACCCAGTTCGTCCTACTATTTACCCATAATTGGAGGGAGAATAGTTGGATTCATACCTTTCTCAAGTGTATTAGTACCATATGAAATACAACCAGAATTTGAACTCGGGTCAGCGAGTCCATTTCCTTCAACAACAACCATTACACCACGGTCACCTCCATACGAAGAGGTTGGGTAAGTACATGTCACAAAGAGGATAGTTGTAAGGAAAAAATCACCTAGAAGTTAGAAAGAATGTACTGTTCAGAATCAATATTATCATAAAAAAAACCCGGTGTGTAGTTGCGGCATAGAAAATCCTCACTGACAATGCATTCGTTTCCCCCATTCACACGCTCCTCTGCAACTAATTAACTAAACTTCCTTTCTAGTCAAATATAAACTACGTTTCACTGTCGGCAATTTACGTTGACTTGATGTAATAACCTTCCATTGGACAGCTGTACTTCCTCCAAAACAAGATTATGTTTCGTTCAGACCTTTTAAAATCAATTTACTGTGTACAGTATTTAAAAAAAAAACTTCTCTCCCGGTGCGCCAGTGTGTGGACAGTAAACCAACAACAGTGTTCTTGCATCTCTTTTTAAAGTTGATGTGTAATGATATCCGGAGTTTTAGCAGAGACTGCTGGCAAGGGGTTTGATTTGCTTGTAAAAATGCAGATCAGCGCACATTGTTCGATGTCAATGAATGGAAGCCTCGCTGTCGACCGTCTCAAAATGGAGTAATTGACACCAGGTTCAACATTTCCGATACAATGTCCTTTTTGTATGGAAACACACATTAAAATGATGAACGTGTTGTCCGCCAATATTTGCTGTAATTTCTCTTGGACGTGTCATCTTGTATTAAGCTGTAATAAAATACACATATGAAAATATTGAACGTTTCCTGTCTGATCATACGACCTGTAATGCATTCTTTTTAAGATGGTTCGATTGACGCAACCAAAACTGCAAAATAGAAATAAATAGAATTGAATTCTAGAACTGGAATATACAGCATCGTCCATAAATAAATACAGCTCTAACTTTCTTTTATAAAAAAGATTTTTCTAAGCCAAATACACTAGACGTTTATGATATTTAGTGCAATATTAGACATTGAAAACGAATATTGTTATATATTATTATAATCTACTACATCGGAATATTTAATATTATATACTGAAAATGTATAACCTATCATCTTTGGTAATAAGGTGTAGCTTGGACTTAGATTTAACCTTAAACCCATGGAAATCAACTGGGTTTGCCTGATAAACTTTGAGCCCAGATTCACCCAGGTGGCTCAATCTGATTGACCTAAAGGTTCAAGTGATCAGATGAGCATGGGAAAGTAGGATTTAGATAACCTGTCGACCAGGGAGCCCCTGATGAGTGGAGGTGTTCTGCGTCACTATGCCATTGACTATACTGCTTGTGCTAGTTATGTAATCGGGGTATTATTACATGATTCATGGATAGCCTATGAATTGTGTATGTACTTTAGCTAGATATATTTTAATTGAATCGTTGAAGATTCAAAATCGGAGGGTTGGATGGAAAAGTACCATAACCGTTATAATTATGAGTGGCAGGTAATAAGCTTGACTTGACCACCTTCGGAAAAGCGCTATTAGAAGCGTGTATCAGTTTTAAGTTTTTAGTTATTTGCGAACAGTTATTCACCGAGAGATGATGATCTCTCAAGAGTCGTTTCTCACGCTGCGGTTTTGGGCTGGGATTGTTGTAATGAAAGCTAAAAAAAGAAAACAAAAAAAATTTGCTTTATTAATTAACAAACAAGGGTGCACGACACCCAGCCGAAAAGAGAAGAAATCAACATCAGAGGAAAGTCCAAAAGCAGAGCCCACTAGAGTAGAATCAGCCCTGAAGAATATGGGGGGGGGACGACGAGTTAGCAAACAATTAAAAACAAGTAAGAACCAAATCTATAACCCCCTTATCATCATCTCCTTCTCTGTAATTCTCTCACCGTTTATATACCCGATATGTTAAAGTGTATATAGCAGAATTGCATAAAACTACTGTTGCATATGGTGCGGGCGGAAGTAGGATTTTCCGTTTAAACTGAAACAAAGAAAAGACGACAAAAATGACAAAGGACTTTTTTCCGGTTAACGCGAACGAAAGAAATCGGAAGTAGATTTTTCCGCTGATAACTATAACAAAAGAAAATGCGTGGACGGTTTATATACATAAAGAGCAGAGACAGCAGTTAGTTAGACAGAATACTCGAGCAGAGAACAAGTGAGCCGTCATCTGAGACCCACGTAGCCACCCTCCAGTCAGCATCATTATCAACCCTCAGGCATTTACATAGTCAACGCTCACCACCCACGCACAGCCGAGGAAAAGAAAAAAGTCAACAGTTTCTATTATACACATGTGCTGTGATTTCATTAAGTCCGACTACTACATTTAAGCTAAGTAGACAATATACACCAGCGATATCAATTTGATACCACTATACAACATATACGATTTAGTGCCGTGAAAAAGGCACTACGTAACACTAGGTCCCAAATTATTAGACCAGTTCACATATTTAGGTAGCGGATGCTCTGCCGACTGAGGTAAAGTTATGGCTTATTCGACAATTTTCCTCTCTATGCTTCTTTATAAGTACTAGCAAAAAAACGCCCTCCAGGCGATGTAAAACAATTTTTTGAAAGATATTGCTTGAGGAGGTGGAAGTTAAAAATTAAATGTCGGAGAGTGTGAACCATAAATAATGAAATCATCAAATTTATTAAGGGTAAAAAAGATAAAATTGAAATCGAAACTAAATTCTATTAACTTTGAATATCTATTAAAATAAATCAAACTATATATAAATATATGATACTGGGGATGTATCTATTAAAACTTGTTTTAAAAAACAATGAGGACTGTCTAATGTTGCATGCTCAAATTTTGAGTGTATTTATTCTATGTTATGACGATTTCGGGTAATGTGACGTAAGCAGTGACGTAGTTTTTGTTACAGACAAAAACCGGAAGCGAATCTCCATTATTAATAGATGTTCCCAACATTTTTTATTACTTCCTTTATCCCAGAATTCTGCTAGATTATTCAACACATCTTTTTATACATCATTTCATAGAATGTAGGTCTTTTCTTTTCCCAACATATAATTTCAAGTCTCCCACGTGTTCAATTAAATTAGTATAATAGCGTATGTTGATTACGGCGAGTTTCTGTTCCGTTGCAGCCATACGACTCTGATTAAACATCTGGTTGCTGGTTGAAATGAAATTAATTTCGTATGTTTGTATTTAACTTATTTAATAACGGTTGCTTCTAGGACAAACAAAACATTATGCAACACTTGTGTAGACTGTCTGAGTGGTTTGCACTCTAATCTTACAAATAAGTTTTCTATTTTCTCAGGGTTATCCTGAACTCTCAGACACATTTCTGAATGTATATTGGTATATATGAGAATATCAATATTGTTTTATAAAACACTGAAGAACATAGATCAGTCAGTACCTTGCCATATTTTGCCAATATAAAGAAAGAACAAGGAATGGTACGGAATTAATACTTAGTGTCAAATCATTTTGTACCAACATTAATGGAACGTTAAGTGTGTGGATTTTTCAGATGTCTCGACACATTCGACGCATTCTGCATATCCACGCGGATGATAAAGTGTTTAATGCAGACATTAACAGCATGGCTTGGTCAAGTCAGGAGGATGGAAACTAAAGAACTTAATGTCGCTTTTATTAAAGTTTAGCTTAAGGAATCATATTTACACGTATTACATACACATTGTAAGATGACCATTATTAAAAGGTAAGGACGTAGTGTCGATTTTATTAAAGTTTATAATAATTAATCGTAGACAGTACATGCATATATTACATACGTTTAGTATAAGAAATAGTAAACAGTATTTACACGCATTCCATTCGTATTGTAAGATGAACAATATTAAAAAGTAAGGACATTCTATTAAAGTTTACTATAATACTTGGTAAGCATAATTTACTAATATAATACATAAGTTGTAAGATCATTCTTATTAAAAGCATAGGATGTTTCACTTTCATAAAATTAACCTTAAACTCATGGAAATCAAATGGAGTTTGCCTGATAAACTTTGAGCCCACATTCACCCAGGTGGCTCAATCTGATTGACCTAACTGTTCGCAAACCCTCATATTACATACGAATTATCAGATGATTATTATTGAGAGTAAATACGAAGTAGCTTTTATCAAAATTAAGGATGATTATTTGCAAGCAGTATTTACTCACATTACATATGAGATGTAAGAAATACAGGGCTTTGAATCTATTTTATTCAAGATTAGGATATAACAAAAGAAGAAAACATACAACTAATTAAAATGAAAAAAGTGGGAGGCAGAAACCCTCAGTCAATGCTTAACTCTCTCCCTCTCTCTCTCTCTCTCTCTCTCTCTATATATATATATATATATATATATATATATATATATATATATATATATATATGCGTCCTGAACATATATTAATCAGCAACAGGCAACGAGTCATTTGTTTGTCTCGGGTAGTGCCCTCGTTTAACCCCGAACATTACTGAATGTCAGGGATACGTATTTTAATTATGCTAGATAAATGATACGCATTAATCACCACGGATCTTTCACTTGGAGCCAATTAAAGTTATCTCATAACAAAATTATGATAGCACACTGTTCACGTTTGAGATCAATGAAAGTAAATATGAAAATATCATTAGATATGTGTAAAACTGAATATTATAAAATTTACATAAATTCTTATTAATATTAAATTACTATAGTAAACTATACATTAAATTAATAAAAATGAGATTTTCATATTTTTCAGTATATACAAGTGATACATGCAAGATCCGCTGCCAGATGGTTACGGTAAAATCACAGATAACGGTAAACGGTTAAAAGTAGGCAAAGAGTTAACTGTTCTCAAACGAATACTTTCGATCATGATTTGTTTCCCAACCCATCCGTACGAGCAGAACACGACACGAGGTCAAGTGTTAAGCGGACTTAAATATGTTTGAATTTAGTGATTTCCTTCTCTTACCATGATCGGTTGCCATGCCAGATTAAAATAGTCAATTCTTACCTGCTATTTACCTATATATGTAGGGAGAATAACCGGAATCATTCCTTTCGAAATGGTATTAGCGCAATGTGAACTACAAACAACCTCGTCCAGGATTTGAAAGCAGATAACTATTACACCTATAACATGACAAGTTCTTTTGTTAACGTTTGTTTTCTAGTGAAAGAGGAAAATGTAGAAGTTATTTTTATTAGTTAAAGTAAATGGTTTTGATAAAATGCGAAAATCAAAATATTATATAAATTCTGATTTTACTTATTGTGTTTATAGATAGAAGCAATGATCACTGCAGTGACCTCAGATGATATGTTTATTGAGCTGTCAGAAGGGTAGCCTTGTTTTGGGGTTGGCGGTTAGCATTTGTTGACCTTCTCAACATGACAAAGATAGCAACAATTTATTCTATAAAAAATACCCTCTGAATTATAAAAATTCAGTCAGACCAGATAGCCTGAAGAAGCTTGTCACATGGCCAAGGGGATTCTACAGAATTGCTGAAATAAGAAAATTGCCAATAAAAGAAGTAGACCTTACCGCCAAGAATAATTCCGATAAAGAACTAAGTCCACACATTACAGACACCTGGCTTAATTTAATCGAAAGCTTTATTTTATTTTTCTTATTAATAACATCACAGCTTGTATCTTCACTAGTAGTAACTTAAACTAAATCCCGGTAAGTAAGAATCATCGGCATACTCGTCCAAGGTGGTACATTAAACGTAAGAGCTATAATTGTAGAAAACTGAGTCGCCAACCCGAGTTCAAATCATAGACGAGGTTATTACTGATTGACCCCCACCTGTCGGATCGGGCTGTAAAATACGGTAACTGTTGGGCGGGGTAGAGACCCATGATGCCTGAGGACGGGATTCTGATGGCTGAAACACTCCACTTTGGATCTTACTTAGGCTTAGATCAGAGAGACCAATCAGTTGACTATGTCAAGCCCTAGTACCCATATCATTCTCCCAATCTTATTGTCCTAAGGAATTAGGGATCGATGACTAATTTACACTTTCACAGTTCATACTGACGTATTTTCCCAATCCATGAACTGATACTTTTAAAAATATTATGTGGCATTTATCAAACGTGTATGTCCTTGTTTATCCAATTTAAGATGAGTTAATTGACAATCTTATTCTATACTGTTGAGCTTTTACATTATCTTCCTATTCTTTTATTAATAACTTACTTTACATGTACCAGCTACAGGAGATGCATTATTTTTCGTTACATTTGTGAACTTTCTTCTTTCTTTAAGACCCCGTATAATTAAGCTGCACGTTTTCATAAACGAAGTGAATAGAAGCTAATTACTCTGCTTTTTAAAATCATTTTCTTTGAATATCTTCTAACATTAGCTTAACCGAACACTAGCAAAATGGAAGAAATTGTATGAGATAGATTGTGTTACGCCAGTCTTTCAAGTGAAGCCTGTTTACTTGCCATGAAATCACCAATTGAAATCCTGGCTTTTCACTTCTATTGGCGCCAATAGAAAATGCGCGGGTATCTCCTCTACAAGTCGGATAGCTTTATTTTCATCACGGTGATCTCCGTTACAAAAATTCCCCTCGACTGTTTTGTTCATTTTTCCATTCAGCTGGACATCGGTTTTATCTTACTTTATTGAAGACTTTATGCCTTCAAGTATACGAAATTCAAACCTGAGAAAAATTGCGCTATTCTGTAAACCATTCAAATGGCAACTTTATAGTTTTATGTAATTTAACATCTGTAGGTTTTACATAATATTTTATGTGAAGAAATGTAGACAAACACGGGATGTTACACTGGATGGAATGTATTATTGGTCGTAGTGTCAACGTTCGAACATTACGGTTTACAAAGAAACCTTTTTTTTCAGGACTAAATGAAACAAGTAAAGGAAAAAAGATTTTTGTTGTCTACATTTCTCCACATACTGTCGAATTGATTTCCTCATTATACTCCCATAATATTTTATCTCTTATTATAATGGAGATTGTGTGTTTGTCTGTAACCGAAACTCTATCACTACCCAAGTCACAATTCCCTCTGTTATTTACGTCACATTCTCCATGAATTTAATTTTTATTTAAACCTCAATTATTAATAAAAGTACTTTACATTATTAATACTGTTGCCCATATCTACATTCTACCACTATTTCAAGTGTGTACACCTCTGGACTGATTCCAAACAGTTTTATTCGAAAAATAAGTTACAGAGGTGTACAGCACTTCTCGGCATATAGCCGCCCATATCTACATACTAATAACATGTAATTGTATTTATATATACAACAAAATATAGGTTTACAATGGAAACGGGAAGGCTAATTAGCATATTGATATTACAAATTTTATTCTAATAAATATGTGTTTAGTATTATTGATTTCTAATGATTTGGTTTTAACTTAAAGAATGTGAGCAAAAAACACGAGTATTTTTTTTTTTAAAATCCATTAACAAAAATTTAATAACTCAAATCTAGAGAACTTGCGTCATCATTTGTATTATTTCTTTGAATTTTTTATATGAGGATTGATAATTTGAATTATTTGGAATATTCGGACTATTGTTCTCATCTTTATTGATATATACACAACTTTTCGGCCAATGTGATTTTCAGCTTTCTTCTTCAAGTGTTGAATTATTTAAAGTATTGTCTTATTTTCGCCCACAGTCAAAAGCGAACCCTGACCCTGCAGATATTTGTCAATTTTAACTGTATTTACTCAAACATTATTTCCTTTGCACCAACCGGACACTCCTTAGTGAATTTTTGGAATCTTGAGTGAATTTTTCGAATGTATGATAGTTAATCAACAGCCCACAATATCTGAATAATACAAATTATCAAGCCTCATCTAAAAAAATTCAGACAAATAATTACTTATCGTGTTTTTGTAGGATTCTTTTCAATATTTGGCATCTTTTTTGACTCCTTTGATAAAAATCTACAAACCTTCAGATAATTTGTTGAGGTTTTTGATTGGTATGTCTCTTAAAGATCTTCATTGTGAAATTTATATTTATCATAGAGGTGTGGGTGTTTTTTATTTGGCAATTAATGTGACTTTTAGTGTTAGTAATTTGGGTCACCAAAAGAAATTGTTAAATATTATGCGTCACCAAAAGATACTATCAAATATTATGAGTCAACAAAATATATTATCAAATATTATGGGCCACCAAAAATATGTTATCAAATATTATGGGTCACCAAAAGAGATTATCAAATATTATGGGCCACCAAAATATATTATCAAATATTATGGGCCACCAAAATATATTATCAAATATTATGGGTCACCAAAAGAAATTGTTAAATATTATGGGTCACCAAAATATATTATCAAATATTATGGGCCACCAAAAATATATTATCAAATATTATGGGTCACCAAAAGAAATTGTTAAATATTATGGTCACCAAAATATATTATCAAATATTATGGGCCACCAAAATATATTATCAAATATTATGGGTCACCAAAAGAGATTATCAAATAGTATGGTTCAGCAAAAGAAATTGTTAAATATCATGCGTCACCAAAAGATACAATCAAATATTATGGGCCACCAAAATATATTATCAAATATTATGGCCCACCAAAATATATTATCAAATATTATGGGCCACCAAAATATATTATCAAATATTATGGCCACCAAAATATATTATCAAATATTATGGGCCACCAAAATATATTATCAAATATTATGGGTCACCAAAAGAAATTGTTAAATATTATGCGTCACCAAAAGATACTATCAAATAATATGGGTCACCAAAAATATAGCATCAAATATTATGGGTCAACAATCGAGATTATCAAATATTATGGGTCACCAAAAGACATTACAGTGAGGTACACTTTTAGACACTGAGAAAAAGAAAAACAATTGTGTCAGCTGAATTATTGAATATTATGAATCACAAAAAGAAACAATTGGAGAAGAGAGGATAGCTTACTTCCTGGAAAAAAAGCATTCGCATCTGCCTGACATACAGGAGGAATGAAAAACTCAGAAAGAGAAACATGAACGATCCACAATCATATCGTAAGAGACATAATCTCAAAGCCAAAAGAATTGGCAAGACTAGATATTTGGCATATGCAAAGATCCCCGAGAATAGCCACACAATAAACGAAAGCATGAGTGTTTTTGGAACTCGGTATATGCACGTGTCATGAAAGACTGCTGTATTTTGTTACAGATTGCTGTGGTGGACTTTTGTTGGGGGAATGGGACTCTAGTGAGAACTGATTGAAATTGATGACCTGCGTCTATCTAACAACAATAATTAAATGTTATGGGTTACAAAAAAAAAAAAAAACAACATCAAGGTACACTTTCAGATTTAAGAAAATTGTTTACCTTCTGGAAAATAAGCATTCATGTCTTGAGGAATCATCGTACTATGATGTGAACCCGTACTGTCACGGGGCCAAATGTGATACTATCCTGGGACGCAGATACCAAATGTAGTCCTATAAGTGCGTGTTGCGCTGCGGGTCACTTATAGACTGGTGGACCTGCTCGTTCCGACCTCCTGTGCCCACGCTGTTCTGTTTGACCCACAGGAAAGTTGGACTTTGAGTAGCAAGGTAGCAGGAAGTAGCGGCAAAGACGGTGGCACGGGTTCTGAGACGTAGCTATGGAACCAGCTTTCGGTCTGATCTGTTTCCTTTTCGGGTCTTCTATTATGGGTTCCAGACCCGTGAACATACGGCTACGATTGGCCAGCCAATAGAAACACCAGACTAATGGAATTGCAGTGAAAACATTGGGGAGGAGTACAAAAGCCCCTTCCCAGGTCGCATCTGATTGGACGGCCAATCAAAAGCATGACCCCCGGTTGCACATCTTGGGGAGGGCAGCAAAAACTCCACCCCAGTTTTCTATGATTGGTGAACCATTCGATAATATTTTTATTATTGTGTAAATGGTCTTGTGCCAGACTTGCTTGTGTTTTTCCACAGCATTTTCCATTAGAGTTAGCACTGGTGTGACCTGATCCAAATTAAGTTATTGTTTTATTTATCAAATCAAAATTTAAGATTAACCTTTTCAACTTCCTTTGCTGAGTAATTTTTTTGTACTTCGTTGACGCAAACTTTTGAATTGAACTTTTAAAGGAACCCAGTATAAAGACTGTGTATCACCAGGTGCAATTTGTAATATTATTATTATTCGTTGTTTTCTTCTTTTTGTTTTACACTTCCTTACAAAGGATTATAACTTTAACTTTTAGTAAAATATCTTAATTATTCTTAAGTATCTAATTTAATATCGCCAGTCAATCTATAACATTATTATAGTGTTATAATGATGAAGTATCTTAAATATCGCTATTAAAATTGAGGTTAGGTGGAAGATATCGCCAACAATAGCATCGAAAAAAGAAAGTGGTTCATGAAACTATAATTGATGTTTCTTACAGAAATGTTTCATTTTTTAATGATACGCCAAATTTGTGGGTTATTTAATGTCAAATCAAACCTTGTAAAAGAACAGTAGATGTACTATTTAAAACATCGCTGGGATGAGAAGGTGCATATCTTTCCCAAGTATATCAGTTTGAAATGAATGTAATAGCACGATGGGAGTTTGAATTCACTTACTCCGCCTTCGCAGTGTAGCACGTTAGACACTACTGACCAAGGGTCATTCTCCACGTTCAAGATAAAGTGAACTCATGGGACGTTTCAGCGTTTTTAATCTATTAGACTTTGTATCAGCAACATTTTGATCCTCTTAATACATCCGCATTTTTGACAAAATATCCCAAAAAGCATTTTTTCAATCTTATCAGCAATTTTACATACATTATTGTTGTATCATTAAATAATATATTTTAATACCATCATATCCTTATTAATTATTCAATGAGTTAGCTATCTTTGTTTTATTTGATATTTGAAAACTTTATTATCTTTTGCAATATTAGATAAACAAACACCAGAAGCTGGGAATAATTTACGATAACAACGACATGAATTTATTTACAAAAAGAAAAGGTTTTAATATCTACTTACTTTCACCGCTTGGTATTGATCTGAGCAAAAGGTGTTATTAGCGAAGTGAATTTAATTTCAGAAAGCGGTTGTTTATTTCACAATGCTTAATTGCTATTGAAGGGCGCTTAGCATAACGGTAAATGAAATCGGCAACGAAAGTTCAAAATCTGGACGACACTGTTTGCATTTCATTTCACGCAAATGCCTTGGAAAACCTTGAATTATTCTGCTCTTCCGACAGGTATGAGTAAATAGTAGGGTAGACTGGGTTATTTATCCTTGGTTAGTATTGTAGGTGACTCACCTATGACCAGAAAAATGGACGTACACAAAGGGTATATTTAGCAGAGCAAAGCTGCTCAAGTGGGAAGTAGCAAGTGCATGTCTTCGTGTACGTTCTACCAATGAAACCCACCTCATTCTGTACTTGATGTGTGTTGAATACATCTGTTCTTTACTTCTATCTCCGTGTTGAGTGTTTATTTATTGCCCCCTAAACAGGTCATTACAGTTAGGCAACCAGTCTAAGAGAAAGAATGCACTGAGTTGTACTTTGCTTTAAAATTTGACATTGTGTCACATCCTGCCTCTGAAGGAGAGGGATGACTAAATACAAACTTAATAATTATTGTAATTTCAAGGATGGAATAGGGGTAGTAGGAAGAGCTCTCAAAGTAGTATTGACTAAAGAAATGAGAGCCTCTTTGGTTTAAATTCAGAGTTTTTGTTCTCCTATACCAGTCTTTTTTTTCATACCAAAGTTAAAGAGCTCTGTCTGATCTACCCAATAGCTTCAAGAAGAAAAGTTGGATTCGTACCTTTCCCTAGAGTATTACCGCTATATAAAATGCAGACAGATACGTCCAGGATCTGAACTGTTCTCGCCCAGTCCTTCCCCCCCCCCAAGAATAATCATTACACAACGCACCTCAAACCAACTGATGGAGAATATTGAAGATCAACAGAATATTATGAAGGTATGTGTTTCAAATGGAATTGTAACGGAAAATGGAATCGACCTGCCGGGGTCAAATTCTTGTCGGGAGTGTTTACGTTCATTTTATCCAACTTCTCTTGGAAAAGGCACATATATATTTATCGATTTGGTGGGTAAACTGATATAACAGATGGGATACTATAGCGTTGGTGTAAATAACCCCAACAATATTCCTATTCATATAATCACTTTTGTTCATTTTATCTCCTCCCCACCTCTCTCAATATATTTCTATCTATCCCTCTTTCTCTTTCTCTCTCTCTCTCTCTCTCTCTCTCTCTCTCTCTCTCTATATATATATATATATATATATATATATATATATATATATATATATATATATAATGAACCCTCCTAACAAAATAAAGCACTAGCGAAGGGATCTTTATCGCGAAATTTAAGAATAAATCAAAGGTAAACAAACAACATCATAATTACCTCATTTTCCTTTACACTTGCATTGTGAAAAAGCCTTCAAAACCTGCCCCAAAACCAATAAAAACAGGGCTTCAAGCAAATTATAAAACACTTCTTTTTTTTTTTTTTTTTCACCATCATTCGCCTTCTTCAAGATGACCAGTGCTGATCGAGAACATATCTTGTTTCTTTTTTTTTCTTTTTCATATGTATCTTAGTCTATTGGTTCCCTTCGTTTCATTTCGTAATGTTTCATTGGTGACAATGTGGACCCTTCGCCGTTTCCTCTTACTTTTGAAGTCAAAATACATAAAGTTTCTGGCTTACGAACTGAACGTAAACCAACCTCCCTTGAGAAGCATCTCACATATCAGCTAGCGTGTGCACATTTTCTGAGCCATTCCACGTGCTTAGCAAATAATCTTTGCGAGTGATATTTCCCTGGGGAATTCAGTTCTAACGGCGCTATTTGCCTGGTGGACTCCTAGACAAGTACAATATCAGGTTGCAACGCCCTGTCTGCAATATGACTTGGGTAGTTCAACCGCCGTTCAAAATTTACCAATAGTTGCCATTCTGTTATCGAGCTAAGTACGCTTGTATGATTTATCAGCGTATTTTCATTGCTTTCTAAAGGGGAAAACAGCGACACTCTGGTTGGTGATGTCTGGATCGTTTCATCTATCGAAATGTTTGCACTGAGGGCTTCAATTTTCTGTCTCTTGACTCCCATCTCGTGAGTATAGCATTTTTAAAATATTGGTTGATTAGTTGGTTGAGTTTTACGACATTTCAACCTTTGGAACATTTGATTCCGAATTCATTTTTGTTTATTCATTTTTTTTTTTGCTAATATCATTGTCATTTTTTACAGATGAAATATCTACTTTTATAATATGCACATCCTTCAACAGGTTTGCATTATGATGGACCCATCACCAAGTAAAATATCTTAAGTAAAAATCAACCCTAATTTAATAATCTAGCAGTCTTATCATAAAAATAATTGACTCTTATTGTGTGTCCCTTTATTAATATAATAGGTTTTAAAAATATGACAAAAAGACAGAAAAAAAACTATAATATAAAGTTAAACAGTGGGATATATTAAAGCTTTTTGATAACTAGTGAGAATGAAGACTGGGTAGATGCTAGTACTTTATCCTGACATTGGTAGAAATATCATTCTGCATTGCTTGGTCCATGCAGCAGAACTTAAATGCAAAAATTAATCAGTAAATATAATTTTTTTCAAGCTTAATGACTACTGGATGTTTATCACCATCATAGCATCATAAAGTCAAAGAATTACAAGTAGATTTTACTTGGCTTTTTCTTGGCTTTTTTAATATAGAACTGAACATTTTATAAGTTGTGAATTTCATCATCATAGCATCATAAAGTCAAAGAATTACAAGTAGATTTTACTTGGCTTTTTCTTGGCTTTTTTTAATATAGAACTGAACATTTTATATGTTGTGAATTTCATCATCATAGCATCATAAAGTCAAAGAATTACAAGTAGATTTTACTTGGCTTTTTCTTGGCTTTTTTAATATAGAACTGAACATTTTATATGTTGTGAATTTCATCATCATAGCATCATAAAGTCAAAGAATTACAAGTAGATTTTACTTGGCTTTTTCTTGGCTTTTTTTAATATAGAACTGAACATTTTATATGTTGTGAATTTCATCATCATAGCATCATAAAGTCAAAGAATTACAAGTAGATTTTACTTGGCTTTTTCTTGGCTTTTTTTAATATAGAACTGAACATTTTATATGTTGTGAATTTCATCATCATAGCATCATAAAGTCAAAGAATTACAAGTAGATTTTACTTGGCTTTTTCTTGGCTTTTTTTAATATAGAACTGAACATTTTATATGTTGTGAATTTCTTTTTAATTAATTCTTAACACATTTTTAAAACTCATCTTCTAACTCTATCTAACCCTAGATAGGACCCTAACAGGTATTACCACTGGACCAGTGTTGACATGGGAGTAATGACAATCAAGGCGTTTTCCCTCCTCCTAAGAGCTCAAAAACGTTTAGGGGAGCAGAGTTAAAAACTGCCTCTTATTCAAACAGGCCTCTCAACTCAACTCACTAAATTCTAAACCTACTTTCGCAGTTTTGTATGGTCCCCTGGGTCTCTTAGTAAATGAGAAACCCCGATCGAGACGGTTGATATTCAAGCTATTTTAGTAACAATATTCTCCCACTTAAAAAGAACTCTGATTCTCCTATTGCTTTGCTATACTGGTGGGTATTAGTGCAAATGTTTGTTCATAAATTCAAGATACTTTTCTTCTTGATTGAAAAAAGTAACTTTACCTTGATACCTAATTGACTGATTAAGTTCATGTCTCTATTCTATGGTATAATTTTATTTCCTTCAAAAAGGAGAGAATGTCTTCTATGTTGACATTTTCAAATAGATTTTTCATATTGTTTGCATTAAAATAACGGTTTCTGATGTGAGCCAAAACCCTGCATTTTATGGGCAAGAGTTCAAAAGACAAAGGTGTTTGGCATGTTTCACACTGTGGTTGTTGTTCTTGTTTGAGTATAGAGTGTGTTAGTCTTCTGTGACCAATGCGTAATCGAGACACAATGACTTGTTCCTTCCTTAAAGCTGGTCTCAAGTCTCACAGAGTGGGTTTTATTAGAAAGAGTTTATGGTTGATGTTGTTATTACAGCATTGTTGCTATTTTGTATGAAGAAATTCTATTAATTTTGGGTTTCAAGTCAGTATAAGATAACAATAGAAAACCGATTCTCCAACTTATCAATATTTCACTTCATTTAAATGATCTCTACAGCTGGGAAAATTTTGGCTCACGACGGCCCTCGGTTGCAAAAAGCACTTCGTAGCGGAACCTTGGCAGAACACCATGAAACCAAGAAGTCCAGAAAAAGCTACGGCAACAAAGCACCGGAACATCAGCATCTTCAGGGACAGTCTTCATTTGCAACATCTATGGTTGGGGCTGTTTTTCGAACATTGGACTTCTCATTCACAGAAGACGCTGTAACTTCATGAGCACAAGAATTATATAGTCTTCCGAGACTGCAATGCCGATGATGATGATGATGATGATGATGATGATGATGATGATGATGATGATGATGAAGATGCTTTAAAACCTAATTCAAGTCTTCAAAATATGCTTTACTTTTATGGATTTTAAGTTGAATACATACTGAAGTGATAAATAAAACTATTATTAAAGGCGATTCTGGTCTATACTCTCAGATACAAAAAAGCGTCAAAAAGCAACGGATACTGGGTTATATATACCAAGTGTGTCAAAAAAGTATCGAAATTTGTTGTACTCTTTGACACACCTTATATTCTGAATCAAATAACGTTCCCTTCAAAAAGATCCATTCAAAAAGGACAAAAAATCTCGTTCTCTTTTTCCCCCTTTTTTTTGCTATATCTTATAATGTTTACAAGGGGTGTCTAAAAGTATCGAGATGTTTTGTACTTTTTGACACACCTTGTATTCTGAATCAAATAACGTTCCATTAAAAGAGTACAAAAAATCTCGATATTTTTGACACCCCTTGTAAACATTATAAGATATAGCAAAACAAAAACGACAAAAAAAAGCAAAAAAAAAAAAAAACAAACAAACGAAAATCAAAACATACAATTTCCTACATTATTCATTTTTAATATATTAAATAGAATTATGTATTGCCTTAGCAAAAAATCATTTTTCCATCTCATTTACTAATCAGGTTCACAAAAACGATAATATATATCTTTCATTTCTTTTACAATTTAATATATTCCTTGTATTTCTATTTATTTATGAGTGTCTTCGTTAATTCGGTATAGATATTCTAATTTATCTGATGTCTTCTGGTTGATCCTGTTTTAATTTGATATTCCTGTCATTTACAGGAAAACCAATCAGTATTTGTTGATATCGGAGTAATCGAGCTGAGAGTAAATATGATTTAGCGAAAAGGAAACAGAGAGGAGATTCTCATATATTTGAATGTCTCCAGTACACGGTTACAAAAGAGTCACGTTTCAGCTGATTTCATTTTTAATGACCCGATCTGTCCTTATCTGAACGCAGACGATTGTCGTTTTATTTTTCAAGATTTCATATTAATATACTGATATTATGAGACATATATAACAAATATGACCGCCCTGTCGACTAGGGTACATTGATTTTTCACTTTTTTTTTTAATATAAAATTTTCTCTAAACAGCGAAAGTTGTTCGTTGGTATAATGGGTACTGATATCAAAAACTAGATCTCTTACTTGACCGTTGTTTGAGGAAATAGCATCAAAGATCGTCTACTAAATTGCACCAAAAATCTTCTTTTTCGCAACATTTAATCTATAAATTGGATAAAAATTTAGCAATTTCAATATCTAAAACAGAAAAGCTTATCATTTTAAACGAAATGAATGAAATGTTATAACCAGAATTGAATTTTAAATATGCCTCCACGTCCGATATGTAATTTTTTTACCTGATAAGTAAGCTGTAACAGTGATAATATTTTTAAAAGATTGAAATCTATTTCCTCAAACGAACGCCACATTTTGAATAAAAATGTTTTGAGTGGTAATTTTCCATGTTAATTTGCAACTTTCGCCACATGGGAGACGTTACAGTTCCAAAATCAACCTAACCTATTGTGGAAAACGCTGACTAAACTTCTGAAGAGGAGGAAAAATCCTCCAATGGGTCAACTTTTGGCCGAGGCCTTGGTTTGTGAGTCTTAAGGACGGAACACTCCACTTAGGCATTTACTTAAGCTAGAAGGGCGGTTGAAAAGGCTCGCTCCGATCAATCGGCTAGCCACATCAAGACCCACCACTTCTTTGATTGTTCCAAACATATTGCCTTTTTGGAAAACTCAAACCCTTTGAATTACAAAGTGGCTGAAGGTGTTTATGATATTAAACGGAGTAGATAAGTGAAATGCCAATACCGGAGCTCTTAGCATTGTGTAGTAACCCATCTTCTCCGTTACTCCTAGTTCAGTCAGACCCAAATTGGTAGTACCTGTTAGGTTCCCATGTTGCATAGTCTTTTTTACCGGCACTAACTCGTATATGTTATATACTGGCATCTTCAAACTCACGTTGAATCGTATACGTTGCTGGTATACTGCTCAATGAAATCACAAGACATGCTGTATAATATTTAAAAGGTACGTTTTATTTGCTTCTTCTTCTAACTCTGTGGTACGTGTACAGGGCATGAAACTTGACGTTGGCGGCTACTAAATGAGGAAGTCAAGATGGGACTACAAAAACTACTATCTGCCACACGTGGGGCCTTGTTGAATGGTGGCTAAGTAACGGGCACGCCCCCCCCCCGCCACAGGGGAGGGGAGAGCGTCAACTCTCTATCACGACTGCTGTCCGAATGAACTCACTCAACCGACTGGTCCCGATCAACTCTTGACTGCTGACTGCCCTACTGACCGCTGAATGTTTAACCCTCACGCTTTTGTATTGACAACACACCTACGCATTTTAATCTTTCTCTTTGTCCCTCAGTTGGAAGTCCTTACTTCCCTTTCCAGTCTCTTTGTTCAATTTTCCGCTTGTACATAGGAAGTCCTTTGTCACACCAGACCCTCTGTCTACCTTATCCATAACACCCATTCTGTGGGTTAAATAGATAAAAAACGAGTTAGAAAAACGAGGTTAAAATTTCGTTTAAGAGAATTCAATATCCAATAATAAGGAATAAAACAAAACGTCTTCGGCATAAAATAACACTTGGGTTGACATACCGTGAAATCCAACCAACCAACAATCCAACCACGAATAACAATTATAAATAAAATGCTTGTACAAACTGAAATAGATTGGCTTTTTATGTTGTATATACGGTAGTACCTTGACTTATGTGTTTAATTCGTTCCATTCGTTACTCAATTTCCTCGTATATCAAATCAATATTCATCATTGAAATAATCTGAAATGACATTAATCCGTTCCAGCACTCCATCCCAAGAAAGACTAATTTTTAAGATATTTTTTCAGTAACAAAAATAGCACTGTAGAGTATAAGAACATAAGCTAGAAAGTTATGAATTAATATATGTAATATGCTTTGATATTTATATACGGGAGGGCACATCACCCGAAACGTTATATAGATAACAATAAAGATGAGGACAATAGTCTGAATAATACAAATAATGCAAATGATGATGCGTTAATATGAAAAGAGAATGTCAAACACGTGTCAAATAATAGGGGGATGGAAATTAATATTCTCGAGTTGATAAAGGAAATGCTAAATTGCAATACACCTCCAATGAGAGTAGGGTTAGCTAGCTTCGAAATATAAGCAGCTTCTTGTTCTCTGTCAGTTAATAACTGATTGATGCTTTTAACATAAAAATATTGCCTGTGACTGTTTCTCGTACCCACAGAAAGAGTTCTCAAGACTGGCCATTTGTTGTCGTTCAGAAAGTAAAAGCATGTGCTACTATATTACAATAATCACCGCTTGAACATTAGAGAAAAAAATGATGGTTACTTATGATATTTCAAACGATAAGACAACATCTTGTTTATAAAATGAACGATAAGATTTTTTTTTTAAAGTTGGTGGAAAATCTTGGAAGACCAAAAGGGTTATAGATTGTCATGTTTTTTTTTTAGTATATGCGTTTACCCAGCTCCTATGCACAATCAGGATGTGACACAAGGTCAATCTTTTTGCGGAGCTGAACTAGTTAGGATTTAGAATATTCTTTTTCCTAGACTAATTCGTATATCAAGTTTGCACTACTATTTTCCCATATATGAAAGGGGAAGGTGGGATTCATAACTTTCCCAAGGATATTAGCGCTATGTGAAATTCAAGCAGCCATGTCAAAGACTTGAAATCGGTTCGCAGTACGAGGATAGCTATTACATATTGAACCACGTTCATGTCTTTCATAGTTTTATCTTTATAGGGTTAAGATGAGTGAATGGGATTCTTTAGAAATGAACATTTATAACTGTGTGTACAAAAAATATGACCGCCCTGTCGCTGGGGCGTTAGAATGTACCGACTGCACCTCTGCAGAGGAGTAAGACTCCCCCAATGGGGCCACCTGTTGGCCGTGGGTGGTGACCCGTGATGCTTAAGGATAGAGCGCAAGTGGATAAGCAGTTCATGACATGCAATACTCTACTTTGGCCCTATCTTGGGCTAGACGGGCGGAAGGAGAGGCCCCCTGCGATCAATCGGCAGGTCACGTCAAGCCCTAGCACCTATATGCTTTTCCCAACCCTATTGCCCTTATGGCAATCCCCACCCCTTTTTATCATATGGATGCTAGAAGGCGGTGGCTGTGGGTCTACATGTCCTGGAATGACGTTAAATTCTATCTGATGGTGAGGTTCCAGTTTTAGAGGTTTGCGGAATGTGGAGCACCCTTTCATCACCATTGCTCCCTGGTCCACTCATTAAATGACCCACTGAGGTTGATATGCCGTAAAACAAAACAAAACAAAAACTTATGATATCTTCTACTTGTTTTATGATTATTGGTAACTTATCAAAAATAAGATTGTATGTGTTTTTGCACATTTTTACACCTGATCTATTTTAGATGCATTTAGAGAGTATCATTTATTTTTTGTTTGTTTTTTTTTAGGAAGAAATTACTTTCTTTTCAATTAATTAGCAACCTGTCATCGTGACGACAATATTTGATAACAGAAGTTGCGATTAGATCGTATTTATTGACACTTCAAATAAAAAATTATATGTTACATTTTTTTTTTTTTTTTGTGGGGGTCTCTTTTCTTTTCTTTTTTATTATCATAATATCATATATATAATGTAGTCTGAATCCCAACTTTGAGTGTGGGTCATCCAGAAATTATGATTTTATCAGCTTTTACAGCAGACACCAGGTCATACCCCTTACGCTTACCCGGTTTTAGTGCAATAGAACGGGTACCGTCTGAGAGATGGATCCTAGTCTATCTGCCTGAAATAGCTTCGCTCCAAGATAAAGACATGATAGAATGAATTTTGGATTAAAACATTTGAGGCTCTGACGGTGCATTTTTTTTAAGGCTAGGAAAATAGACTTCGACATAGTTGACAAGTTAAGGCAAGACGGGCAATAGTTCTCTCGCGCATCCACAAGTGTGTATAAAAAAAGTAGTGGAGTAATTTGGTAGAGACAGTACTCTACTACATCATATAAGCTTGCTAATTATTATCATATGCAAGGCGCCAGTGTGATCAGCAATGAACAAATTGAGAATCTGATTGTGAAACCTGAAAAATATACTAAAAAAAAGACAATGGGTCTGTTGAAAACAACGTTACTTTAAATATATATGCGCTAATCTGATTGCATTCCATTAGGTTTCTTAAAAAAGATAATTTACCTAGAATTTCACAAGAACACTGTCTATGCAGGCATTTTTGGTATACTATAGAATTAGTAATGTACGTGGAACTCAGTATAATGTAATCAGGAATATTACGATATATATAAGTATTAGAACATTGTATGCATCCAAGTGTTTAACCACACACACACATACACACACACACACGCGCGCGCGCGTGCATGCACGCACAAACTCATATACACACGTATATATATATACATATATATATATATATATGAAGTAGTCAAACAGTGTGTTTGAAAATGGCGAAGGCCGACAATTTGTGGAAGAAAATGTGCTTAATTAAAGTCATACCTAATTTTGTTAATTAATTAATTATAACTAAATGAATTAGGCGTGCATATCGGTTTAAATGAATTGACTTTTTGATAATGTAGATAGTTTATATATATATATATATATATATATATAATATATATATATAGTATAAATAAAATTGTAATAGTATCATCATTGACAAGAGAGAGAGACTATGCCTCATAAGAGACCGATCTGTACATAGCGAGCGTCAAGATTAGAGATACATGCATTGTGACTACCTCATTTTAATAGTACCCTGTCGATGGGCTTAGAATATACTCAATATATCCGGTAAGTCTACATTTTTACAGTCTACATCTAGGTTTTTATCCAAACGTTTCATTCATGCCTAAGTGGTGCTGCGATATAATAACACTTACATAGCCACAACTTGGAAAACTATTCACTCTATCTTTTCAAAGGGATTAGATTTCCTTATGATCGATAGTAGGTCCACAGCAGTCCCTATTTTTCTTAGGCGTGTATTGACATTACTTTCCGTAGATTTGATAGTGCTATGTAGGTTTTTGAACTAGTTTATTAATTTCAGTGTGGAGAAGTTTCTATGTTTTTTTTGTAACACATGAACTTGTGGTAAAAAATAATGAAACAGGGTATGAAATGAGTAATGCACAGCTTAAGAAAATTTTTCAGAACGATTTTTATACACTTAGATGATCACAAATCAAAAAACTTTATTTATGTGAAATAATTAAACAATATAATCCACTCAATCTATAAAAAAATAATCTAACTTAGGATTAAATATGTCGTACTAGTCTTGCAAGTGAGTCAAATACTCTCTTGACGATCTTATCTGATCTTTAAAAACACTCAGGCCAACAGATCTCTACCTGTGTGATGTCATGGGTCTTCATTCCTATATATGGGCTCGTTCCTTCGTGTGTGAAAAACATCCCTTCAATTAAATTCCGTGGTAACCTGGACTCGAATAACTACTGTGAACAAATGTTTATTCTGGCCGCCGTTTATACAATGCAAAGAGAGATAGAAAAATTGTTTATAATAAGAGAATCAACATAATTAGATACGATAGATTTATGACTTTCGCCCTGTCAACTGTCATCTTTGGGAAAGGAAAGAAAGAAAGCTGCTTTTCTAGTGTGCGATTTATCTATACCCTTTGTGGTCTGGTTTCCTCACTTTTCTTCCCTTGGATTATTCCACCCTTGGATTATTCACTCCATTCTTCCTCTGATTTCCAATTCCTCCAGTCTTCTTTCCAAATCTAATTGTACCAACTATAATTTGTACGGGGTTCACCTTCGTGTTCCACAGTTTTTTGACAAATTCCAAATTATCTATTTTTCGTTTTCTTTCATTTTCACCTTGTGATCTGACGGAAATGAATGAAAAGTTCTCTTTTTGATAATTAACACTAGACCTACTCTCCTCGCCGGTATTAGTTAATGCGTCTCAAGTTGTCCTATGTGTGCAGTGGCTTGTTGAAGTGGTTTGCTATAGGAACACTTGAGACCCTTATCGAATGGTTAATTAGTGGTTGTTAAATTTAAGTCTGAAGGGTGTTTGGGTCTCTCCTTTTACATCCGCTGACTTTGCATTGATGCAATATACTGTGGGATAAATATTTAGTAACACACATTTAAAGTTTGCAGTCATTTTCCAACAATTTATGTTTTCATGTCAATTGAGTTGCAAATCTTGTTCAATGAAATTTTGAGTAAATCAATGCACACTCTGTTGGAATATTTGTGGATATAAGCTGTGCTCTAATTACCACCTGGATTTATAGACTAGCCCAGGTCATGTGATTGACTCATGTAGCCAATCACTAAACATACTGCCGGTAAGACACACTATTTAAACCCCCCACTGGTCATAATTACAAACGCACTCTTTAAGGACGGACATAGGATTGCCGGATCTTTACCAATACTCAGGAATGACTTATACGATTAGCAGATAACCAAAGGATTCATTATCGAAGGACTCTATACTAGGAACTGAGAACACTTTACCAGAGGTACCAAAGGATTCCTTATCGATGGACTCTTTACCAGGAACTGAGAACTTTACCAGAGGAACCAAAGATTCATTATCGAGGGAATACCAGGAACTGTGAACACTTTACTAGAGGAACCAAAAGATTCATTATCGAAGGACTCATTACCAAGAACTGAGAACACTTTACCAGAGGAACCAAAGGATTCATTATCGAGGAACTGAACTGAGAACTCTTACCAGAGGAACCAAAGGATTCATTATCGAGGGACTCTTTACCAAGAACTGAGAACACTTTACCAGAGGAACCAAAGGATTCATTATCGAGGGACTCTTTACCATGAACTGAGAACTCTTTACCAGAGGAACCAAAGGATTCATTATCGAGGGACTCTATACTAGGAACTGAGAACACTTTACCAGAGGTACCAAAGGATTCCTTATCGATGGACTCTTTACCAGGAACTGAGAACACTTTACCAGAGAAACCAAAGGATTCATTATCGAGGGACTCTATACCAGGAACTGAGAACACTTTACTAGAGGAACCAAAGGATTCATTATCGAGGTACTCTTTATCAATGATCCAATTCCACGGATAAGCACTCTGCTTTAAGGCCAAAGGATGGCCCTTAAAAACGTTACACCCTCAGCCACTAAAACTCACTTTTTGGGTTTAGTTACTCAAACTTTATTTTCATGTGCCAGATTAAAATAATTTCCATTAAAAATACAACATAGTGAATTGTTTTTATATGTTAGCAATACAGTTTTCTATTGATATAATCGTTAGATTTACTAAATACCGTTTTCATCCTACATCCTACACTTAATATTCATGGTTACATAAATGGTTATATATATATATATATATATATATATATATATATATATATATATATATATATATATATTTCAGATCGGATTATTTAATTGTTTATTTCACTTTCCTTCGTACAGAATTTGTACATAGGCTTTATGTTGTGATTGATTAGGAAAGATGCTTTTGATTTGAAAAGAATCGTCATGACTCCGCTGCGACTGTATGATTGTAATTATATTGGATTTTCATGATATATCTTCCTGTTGATACTTTTTGTTTGCTTCATCAGATAATTAGTAGATTAATAATAGCCCGACACAAAACAGCGATAGATAAGGTTTTATAGAAATTATAAGAATATGTCTGGATTGTAACATTCAAACATCCTTCGAATCAGTCAACGGGTCACGTCAATTCCTAGCACATATGATTATTCTAACCCTATTGCCCTTATGGTAAAGCAATAACCCTTTTTATGTGATATAAGGCAGTCTTATATATATATTATTAGGGTCTTAGTGTCCTGGGCATGACGTTCAACTGTATCAAGTGATGAGAATCAAATTCTGGACCTCTATTTTCATTACTCCCAGGTACTCTCTGATCAAAATGATAGTACCTGTTAGGGTCCCACTCAGTCGGTACAACACCCGACTAGGAACCACAAGGTTCATGCTTCAATACCGGCCCTCGCTAACTGAGCATATGAGTAGCACAGGGATCTGTGTGGTAACGTGAGGAGCTGATGGTAGGTCTCGCGCTCCATCTCAGATGCCAAACTATCTCCTTGTTCTAGAGCTAGTGAAAAGGGGATAGACCCCCCTCTCTGTCTGCCTGATACCGACATTAGGCCACTCGGATAGACTTTAGTTACTTACTTATGTGTTAAATAGATAAAAAGGGAGTTTAAATATGTATTAAAAACTGAATACCCAACAACAATGAATAAAACAAAACGTCTACGGCATAAAATAACCAGAAAAGGGTTGACATGCCGTAAAATCAACAAACCTACCAACCAAAATATTCAAACAAACGATATAAGCATAAACGAGAATATATTCTTTAAAAAATAGTTCTGTGAAGTTGACAGACCCCCAGCTATAGGTTAAATAGTACACTTACTATACTTCTACAAGGATGGTTTTGGCATTAGATTACTGTTGTAGAGTAGTTAACGTTCTTCAGCTCTCTACCAGATGAACTGGTTCATAGTCATAAAATTGCCTACGATTAAATTCGATTAACAAGTTGAATAATATTCAGACTGACTTTGCTGTGGTGGCTATACCGAATTGAACCTCCTCTATTTAGTGTAACCTTTGTATTGTTAATTGTTTGCACTTATTTGTTCTGTGTTTGTATGCATCCATTCTGTGTATCTTTCCACCTCGCGATACAACAGTTACACAGGAAGATGGATATACTATTTAACAAAGAAACCAGACATCACTGACTTAATATAATTGATTGATTCAAACGACTTGGCCGCCCTGTCGGCTGGGGCGTTAGAATGCACCGAATGCACCTCTGCATAGGGGTAAGACTCCCCCAATGGGGCCACCTGTTGGCCGTGGTTGGTGACCTGTAATGTTAAAGGATAGAGCCCAGGTGGATGAGCAATTCATGACATGCAATACTCCACTTTGGCCCTATCTTGGGCTAGACGGGCGGTCAGAGAGGGCCCCCTCCGATCAATTGGCTGGTCACGTCAAGCCCTAGCACTTATATGATTATCCCAACCCTATTGCCCTTATGGCAAACCCCAAAGCCTTTTTATCATATGGGTGCTAGAAGGCGGTTGCTGCGGGTCTACATGTCCTAGGAATGGCGTTAAACTCTATCTGATGGTGAGGTTCCAGTTTTGGAGGTTTGGGGAATGTGGAGCACCCTATTCATCACAATTGCTCCCTGGTCCACTCTGACCCGGAGTGGTAGTACCTGTTAGGGTCCCATCTATGGGTTAAATAGAAAAATGTATTTATAAAAAAATTGTATTATCCATTAAGAATTGATTTATTTCAAAATTTATCGGCATTAAATGACCCACTGAGGTTGATATGCCCTAAAACAAAACAAACAAATAAACAAACGACTTGGCAACCATTCCACTGTTATATCATACCTAGACTTTGAGAAACTGCGTTTATTGAATGCATTTACCCAACCTCTCCGCACGACCAGGATGTGATTGAAGGTTAATTCTTAAGCGGAGTTTAAACTGGTTTGAATTCACACTTTTCCTTCTAGTAGATTGGTTGTCACACGAAGGTTAAAGAGTTTAATCTTAGTTACTGTTTACTCACAGCTGGAGGGAAAATAGTTGAATTCATACCTCTCCCGAGGCGGGGGGTGGTCAGCGTTATGTTATATGCAAACAGTCTGATACAAGATTTGAACTCGTGTCACAATGTCCATTTCCTTCGAAGATAACCATTAGAGTACGAGCGCTTCGCGTTGATTGTACGTTCGTATATACATTTTCTGTATATGTTTTCTTTAGAATATATATATAATATATATATATATATATATATATATATATATATATATATATATATATATATATATATATATATATATACTGCGTTTCAAATTATTAAAGAAGTGACACTTTTCCCTCCTATCCATGAACTGGTTGGAATTTAACAAAATTATTAGAGAATAATAAAACCTGTATATACACATACTCCGGTATTTGCCTAATTTACTGAAATTATTCATGTGTCAAATTATTAGCGAGGTGTAATAAAAAAAACGGTAAAAAGAAAATAATACTTTTATTATTTCATTAATAGATTTTATGGATACATACTGTAACTAAGATAAAATTAAATTGAAATAAAAAAGTAAAAAGTATTCAAAAATGATAGTGAAGTTAATTAATATGAGATATGTGATCCTTTTTAAAAATGACTTGGCAAAGGCGCTGGTCCATCGAACATGTCAATTTCTGGATTACTCTGATGTAATTTCACATGATACGGTGACTATTTCCAGCCACAAGTCATCTTTACTTCTGAATTGGCGTCCATTCTCATAAACACGTGGCCTCAGAATGTTCCACAAGTTTTCAATTGGGCTTAAGTCTGGAGAATTGGTCGACCAGTTCATCTTCCGAGGTCCACAGATGCCTAATTTTTGCCGGTACTCCGTAGTTTTATGTGCTTAATGCGAAGGAGCATTTTCTTGCAAAAATAATATGGTTCTTCTGAAGGTGATTCTCTGCCAGGATTCCAGGTGCTCTTTGAGGAAGGCTATGTAAGCGTCTGCGGTTATTTTCGTATCTTTAGACTCTCTCCACGGGCCAACCATGATATCTCCAATAATACCAGCCCAAATCATAATACCTCCTCCTCTTCCTAGTTAGCGTCTAAAGCGGAGATGAGGATCTTGTCCATTTACGACCCAAACTTTGCTTCAGCCATCAGGGCCATCAAGTGTGGCACGAGTTTTATCTATGAATAGTACTTTTGAGAAATCGACCTTCATGTTCTTCTTTGCCCATTTCAAACGCATCTGTTTGTGTATTTTTGTCAATCAAGGCTTTGTCACTGATCTCACTGATGCCCCCGACCTTTTTCAAAAGACGACAGCGAGTTACTTCTAGGCACTGTTGCTTTTCCAATGCTTCTGAAAAGGGCTGCACTCGTCAGGCCTGGGTTATTGATAGCTTCACGTTTCATTCGTGACAAAGAACGTCGGGAAACAACACTCGAGTGACCCTTATCGGCCTTCTTACGTACCTTCATAGGAGCTACAACAAATCCTTTCACAGTTTGTTGATATCTTCCAATTAATTTGAATATTTCAAATGTAGACTTGCCTTTCGAAAGTTCAGATGTTATGATATCTTTCTCAGAAGGAGTCATGTCGCATTTGCGACCCATAATTGCACGAGTATAATGACACTTGTTTCAAAACAAAAATTGGGGACACTTCTATATCGGGTTGATATTGCAAATGGCCACTGTTTGTTTCCTGTTGCACAGAACAATACAGTATTTATACAATCTGCGCATACACCTATTTTCATTATACTGTGAAAATTTCGTTAAATTCCAATCGGTATTTTTGTAATAAATGAAAAGAATAATTTGAAACGCAGTATATATATATATATATATATATATATATATATATATATATATATATATATATATATATATATATATATATATATTATATTCAGTTTTGTATAGCCAGCGCAACAAAGTCAGTCTGAATATTATTCAGTTTGTTTATCCATTTTAATCGTAGGCGATTTCGTGACTATGAGCCAGTCCATCTGGTAGAGTGCTGAAGAGTGTTTGCTGCTCAACAACACTAATCTAATGCCAAAGTCACCCTTGTAGAAGAATAGTAATGGTATTATTTATATACATATATATATTTGGAGGATATGTGCTTAATTGAAGTCATACCTAATTTTGAAAATTAATTAGTTAATTATTAATGAATTTAGGCGGACATATATGTTCAAAATATTGTCGGCTAAAAGGCCACATAAAAAATAAACACATTGTTTGTTTAAATACTTTCACAGATACACACACACACACACCACACACACACACTATATATATATATATATATATATATATATATATATATATATATATATATAAAACATGGTCCTTATTAATATTAATAATCTAATTTTAAAATTATTATATTTATAATTTTAGACGCATCTATTTGATCCTTAAATTGTAACTTAGCAGGTCCTAAATCGGAACTACGCTCTGCTACCAGTGTAACTATTTTGGATATAAGGCATGGGCAAATGGTCACTCCTAGATATAGACTCGTTGACTACTACGTGACCACCGAGGCATTTCTATTGTCCAATCACTGGCTGCTGCTTGTGCTGTATTAATAGAGGCAATATTCTGAATGTCATTGATGAATACCCTAACACCGGATTCTTATTGGCTTGCTTACTTACTTATTACATCTGAACTAAGGATGCCGACCAGATACTTAACAACATTCCGGTTCAGAGTTGAGCAGAGAATAAGGACAAAAAACGTGAATTTGCCTCACTCTAGAGCTACAGAACTGAACCCTGAACATCAGATTCACTTTAGTTACATGCCCCTTTTAGGATGGGAGTTTTACTCTTCTATCAAATTTAAATAATGTGTTTTACGTTTCATGTATTTCCGGTCAATATTGATAATTGTAAGGCCTTCAATATTAATTTCTATTCGATAATAGTCATTTGTTTGAATACTGTTATGGTTTCAAGTTATCATTAATAATTTATAGTAAACAATTTTCACTGCATGTGACTATTCTTAATACAAATTACTACAGTTATATTATTGAATATGCACAATTTTCAAATATATATTTTACTTATAGATGTGACCCTAACACGTACTAACTCTCGTGACCTGAGTGGATCTTGGAGTAATATCAATGGACGTGTACTCCACACTCCCCAAAGCTGTAGAACTGACACATTACCATCAGTTGCAGTTTAGTGTCATGCGCAGGGCTCCCAATTTTTCATGGAAGATTGCACATCCGTAGGAATATACATTTGACAAATTATATTACTCGGCGGCAGAGCTGTTGGGAATTGACGTTTAAACCAATTACTAAACGCTTATTTCGATAATTAATTATTCAAAAAGTGAATAAATGTGTCATTTTAATCGAAATAAATAACAAATCTAGTTTTAAAAGTCAATTTATTTAATCATCTTAAAATGTTATTAATCTAAATAGTATTAATTTAAAATATATGGCATGAATTGGAGTTTCTGCTAAATCGTTCAATCTGGACACATCGATAATGAAAACGATAAATTATTCTACTCATTTATTTCTATGTGATGAGGAGATACAATTCAACAACGTCAGTAGGGATGTAAGGGAAAATGACTCTGTTGAAAGATGTCAGATAAATGCATAAAATCATCACCATCAGGTCACAGATATCTATGACAATCACTCGCTATCCGTCCCTCTCGGTCATCGCTCCTGGCAGGTCCTCTGCGCAGCATCTAGAATTTGTCCTTCATTCGCAATCAGTATCCAGCATGCTGACATTGTTAAAGAGTCTCTTTTTTTTTGTATTTTGAGGGAAGATGTACGCGGAAACAGATTTAGCTTATTTACGAAGATATTAGTTGGTTGTTTTTTTATGACATTTAAACGCTTTTGGGGTTATTTTATGCCGAAGTCATTTGTTTTTTTTTCATTGTTGTTGGGCATTAATTTTCTAAACTCATTTTAAACGCATTTTCAAATTAAAATGTTTAATCTATATCATCCATAAATGGTATCCTAGTAGCTAATAACCCTCCGGTTAGAGGGGATCATTACAGATTTCACTTCCTCGTCACTGGAATAATGTTTGCCTCTCATACCCTCTTTCATGGGTATGAAGAGAGATGACAAAACATTATTACAGTGACAAGGAAGTGAAATCTTTAGGAAAGAAGTGGCTCAAAGAACAGTCAATATAATTTTACGAGGCAGGGATACATGCTCCCATCCGAAGGTAGAACATTGCTATTAAGAGAAACGCTGAATATGTGGAGAAGCAGGGATGTGATTTTCAGAGGACCGGCTTCATTTTGATGTATGATACATATTCCTGTGTTGGTAATTACACCTGTCCTAAACAAAATGACATTGCATTTTGACTTACCCTGGTAAAAAACCTTTACGCATGAAAGAGATAAGAAGTATTAAGGAAACTCCCATAAAACCTCATAACACCCTCGTCACAAAATATCGATGTCGAACATTCAAGGATAATCCGAATCCCACGCTGTTAGATTTTCAAAAAAAGCTGACATTGAAAATATTTTGTTTCTGTTAAGTAGAGGAAGTAATAAGAACGTTAATGTAAAAACAAATATCTGAAGACAGAAAAAACTGATATTCTAGAGAAAGGACAATGAACCTAATAGAGGCATTCACAGATGTTTATAGACTGTTCCAAAACAGCCGTGCCTGAATCCGCCAACCAAAAATGCCCAATCATGTATTTAATTTACTAATTAAAGGCGTTGATAAAATTGTAGAAAAAATACTCGCTGGAAGTATAGAACAACAGATGAGGATTATATAACTCTTTACGTCAAGACAGCATAAACTCTGATGATTATACAACTATCTACTTCAAGACAAGATACACTCTGATGATTATATAATTCTCTACTTCAAGACAGGATAAACTCCTACTTTAACGACGGATCAGCAGACAAGGATTAAAACTGATACTTTCAACACTTGAAGTATAAATTAATGAGTTCATAAATGCTTGGAAAATGGACAATATAAGTTAACGGGATCTGCTATGTTTTTTATTTGAAAACTGACTACTGCTGTAGGTCAACTCATAACCGCAATTTCGGACACGGCAAGACTAGTTCAAATCCTGAACGCGGCAGTTTGCATTTCATATAGCGTTAATACACTTGGGAAAGTACAACTTTAACTATTCTCCCTCCAGTTATGGGTAAATAGTCGAGCAGATTTGGCTTTTTAACTTTGCTATGGCAACCGGTGTTAGGGATGGAAAACTCTGAATTCAAACCAAAGGGGCTCTTTTCTCGTTATTCACAACTACATTTGAAAGCTCCTCTTCGTTCTCCCCTTTTCTTCTTTGTAAATAGTAATGTATCCTTGAGTATCTGCATTCGATATGCTAACTCTCCAGTATTTGTTTTTAAAAAGATAATCCAAGCATTCTGCCTGGAGGGATATGTCACTCTGAATGTGACAGCTTAAAATTCACGACCTTTGAATTTAACTAATCCA
>CM042144.1:22817274-22822274 GCA_023376005.1 Doryteuthis pealeii
GACTTAGAAAAGATTATAGTAGTAATTTGAATAATTTAATCGAGTTTTTTTAAGGAATGTTTCATGAAGCCAAAATATTCAGCTATTGAATAAACCTATTTTGCGTCTTATTTTTTATTAGTTTATTTAACAATTAAATAAAGAAGATGAACATTCTCTAAGTGTGCTAATTCCATTAATTTCACAAGGATGGTGTATTAGTTTCCAGATAGTTTAATGTATTTTTAGTAAATATATCAGTTGCACGTATTATAGAATAAGGTAGGTCGATTTTGGAACTGTAACATCTCCCATGTGACGAAAGTTGCAAATAAACATAAAAAAATACCACACAAAATAGTTTCCTTTAAAAAATTGCCTTTATTTGAGGAAATAGATTTCAGTCTTTTAAAGTGTTATTCCTGTTACAGCTTAATTAATGAGCTAAAAAGTATAATACCAGAGGTTTCGGTGGTAATGGGGGGATTTTCAATTTCAATTCTAGTTATAATATTCGTTTAATCTTTGTAAGATACATTTCTGTTTTAAATATTGAAATTGCTAAATGTTCTAACCAATTTCTGGGCCAAATGTGAAAACGAGGATTTTTAGTGCCTGTTAACTGACAATCTTTGATGCTATTTCCTCAAACATTTGTTCAAGTAAGCGATCTAGTTTTTAATATCAGTATTTATTATAACAACATACGATTTTCTCTGTTAGAGAGAATTTGATATTTTTAAAAAGTGAAAAATCAACCTACCCTATTGTAGAACAATGGATGGAAAATGTGTTCTTAGGATTAATGTACAAATGTAATCTGATCAATTCATTTCCAATGACTACTAGAGTCTTGAGCCAAACAAATATAAGATTTTCGATTAATTATAATCACATATGTTAATTAAAATGTCTGCTTGAGTTCTGATATATAGGGTAGTCGTCTTCCCATATTCAATTCTATCGGGAAGGTTTTTCTTGTATTGGGCCGGGTATCCGTTTTCATGTGCAGGGGGTGTATCTCTGGATTCCATCTTGTATTCTTTAATCAGGAAACAACTCGGATACATATTCTAGTGTGCGGACACTTTTATTTCCCCTAATGCCCTGGCTCTAGATTCATGTTCAACCCCGTGCGCGTGAGCGGAACTGGGATAGAAAAAGGGATCTTACCCTAACAGCCCACTAGATTTAATTCTACTCACTTCTAATCCTGCTCTTCCAGCTTTGCCTGATCATGTGACACTCAAAGCCAATGTGAGCGCTGTTCCATATTAACCTGATGTGACACTTTGTCAATCAAACTAAATAAAATCACAGTGTTTGTTCACTGCCTTGTAGTTATTTTGTCATACATTAATAAATTGAGACACTAGCGTTTGAACAGTAAACGAATATGGCAAATGTCCAGATATTATAAATAGAGGTACTGTGCTGATAGAGTGTGAAGGACTTCAGTCATGGCTTGGCCGGTCCATATTTGTTTCAAAACTATTCTGTTATTATTCTAAGCAAGACTGTATTGTGACAAATAGTAACAATCTTTTCGTTTGTCTTATTTTATAATTGATGCATTAATTTCGATCGGAATAAAATACTTATGCCTTTATCAAGTTGTATTTTTGTTCATATTTTTATGTACCCCTGAGCGATACAAAATATTTCAAACTGCTGTACACTACTTGTTAAAGATGACAATTACCAATACGTATAAGCATCAACACCAAATGATTCTGAAAATTACCATTAATCAATAAAGAATGTAGTTTACTAATAAATATTCGACTGATAAATTAAAATCTGGCTGTTCTTTCTCTAAATATCCAATTTTCATTGCGGTTGGGAAGTGGTTAACATGCTGTACTGCTATATCGGCGAAAGCGAGTTCGAACTACAGTCACGCGATTATGGATCCCTTCATTCCCCATTTATCGGTTAAGTAGTGTCATCACTGCTCTTTGTTATTCTACAAGGATGTATTTGACATTATAAAACCTAGTAAACGTGATATACAATTAAACGAAGAGACCAAACAATTTATCAAATGACATATACAAACCGGTATCTGTTCGAATATTTTGAGTATATAAGGTGTGCTACAATTCCCCACCTAGATTTAAAGACTAAAAAAGGTCACGTTGTTTATTCCTCCAGCCAATCAACAGCCATAATGCGTGGCTGATTCACTACTTAAACACTGATACTTTCATGGTCAACTCGCAAACCATTGACGAAGGAACTTACAATACTAAGGATTCTTTACCAGAGGATTACCAAGGATTTCCACTGGACGAGCACTCTTGCACAGAGATTAAAGTATAGCCCATCAGATTGTAACATTATCAATACCAATTTAATACAAAATATGAATTTGATGATGAGATACTTATGCCTTCCCCCAACGTGGTCAGACGGTGACATTGAAACGAGCTAAAAAAATATTGTCTTCCCTTAGAAAATTTGCAGAATTCATATATCTACCATCAATCGTTTAAACTGTATCAAATGGTGAAGTTCCAAGTTTGAAGCTCTGGGGATGGGTGGGGTACGCCTTCACCGACATTAACCACAGACCCACTGATACGGAATGGCAGTAGCCTTTAGTGTCACACCCATGGGTTAAATAGGAAGAACTAAGCCTAAAAATGTGTTTAACATGTGTTTAAAAGAAACTGATTCATGTATGAATAAACCAAAACTTCCTCAGCATGAAATAACCCAACAAGAGTTGACATGCAGTAAAATCCAAACAGCTATTCTACCAAACATCAATCCTCCCTATGTTATATTGAACAATGCAAATTTGACCTTATTAAGTAACAGGTAAAATATCTCCCTATCAAGTAGATGTCAGAAAATAGTATTTTAGCCCATCATAATATCTCATGATTTTTATCATCATATATTAATTATGGCCTTGAATTTTACAGAGCTTAAATAATTAGAGTAATCCTTTTAAGAACAGTCGGTAGAGCGTCCACCTCGAAACCAATAGAATTCAGGTTCGATACCTGTCCTCGCTAACTGAGTGTTTGAGTAGCACGGCTGGGATATGTGCAGTAAATTGGTGAGGTGATGGAATGTGTGGCGCTCAACCTCATACGCAAATCTATCTACCTGATCTAGCGTGAAATTGGTAGACTCAATTGCTGCCCAGCTGATACCGACAATAGGCCCCGCCGCCTACAATATTTTTTTATTATACACAATATTCCGTTATATCTAAAATAGGCTATTTTCTAATTATTCAATTTTCACCCTTGGTAAATGATATAAAATATTTCTGTATTTGTTAATATTTCAAATGATTGAAAATTTAAATTGCAATTAAAATTAAAAAAGAAAATTGCCGATAATGAAATATTTTATAAATAGTTCACACTTTTGTAATGTTGAATTTCATGCTTGTTCATGTTTATAACGAAAACTTGTCTGTGAACAACTGCTAGACAATTTACAGATGGCGGAAAAAAATATGTGTAAAAATAAAAGATAATTTTAATTTTCTTTAAAATATCTCAAAAATTGAAAACCAACTAAGGTTCTTCTAATTAAAAAAAAACAAACTTGTTTTATGATCTCTTTATCGTTTTATTTTGCGACTTATTATGTCAAATAAGTCGTTATTCGATAAGGTATTGTCATTTCCTAATTTCAATAAGAAATTAATATGATATCAAATTTTAATATGAATTCTCTTCATATTTACCTCGGTAATCGAGAGTTATTTTTATACTGTCGGAGTTTATATATATATATATATATATATATATATAATATATATATATATCTTATTATAATGGTGATTGTGGGTTTTTCTGTCTGTAACCGAAACAATTTTACTACTCAAGTCACAATTTCCTTTGTTATTTACATCACATTCTCCATGATTTTATTTTTATTTAAACCTCAATTATTAATAAAATTGTTTTACATCATTAAGACTGTTAACAATATCTACATACTAATAACATGCAATTATATTTATATATTCAACGAAATAGCGGTTTACAGTGTGAATGGGAAGGCTAATTTGCATATTGATCTTAAAAAATTTGATTTTAATAAATATATGCTTAGTATTATTGATTTCTAATTGTTTGGTTTTATCTTAATAAATATGAGCAAAAATCTCGGGGATAAATCTTAGAAATCTATTAACATAAAGAAATAACTGTAATTTTATTCTTTTCTTCCTATTTTAACTAAATAGTTGAATTAGGGAAATTTACCACTGAAAGACGGGAGTAAGGGAAAATGGTGGAACAGTTAGTTTCAAAGTTGTTCTATTTTCTGATTATACCCCCTCTGTTCCAAATATTTTTATCTGAATTCTTATTCAGTTTCATTAGCCTTTCTAATTTAACATGATATTTTATTATATTAAAACTTAAAAACTTGCACCCAGAGTGTGCATATATTTGCTAGTATATATAAAAGGATATATAGATAAAAGGATATGAAAACACACAATGCTATTAAAATGAAAATATTTTATATCATATTCATCGCTAATATTGAACAATATTTCAATTTATAAAAATCTTCTCCAAAGCTTGTTTTTACTCCGGACTCATCGTGAGAGGAGCTGAAAATATTTGAATTCAAAACGATAACATTGATGTTACAAAAAGCGTACAAGTCATGCGATCATTTCACATATATATATATATATAAATATATATATGTGTGTGTGTGTGTGTGTGTGTATGTGTGTGTGTGCGTGCGCGCGCGTGTGTGTGTAGTAATTCATTAAGACCAATATGTGGATTGCAAAGTGATAATCGAGCTCATTAACAATAGCTTCCAAATCACAAAATCAACACCGTGCTCAACACTGTGCTCAATAAAATAAACAAAGTGGCAATATTACAATATATTCAAATTTACAGAAATACAACAGGAAAATAAATCATAACTCCCAGTTTCAAATATTCGATCATCGGGAGAGCTGGTGATCAAACCGTGTGCATTTATGGGTCACATGGCTACAACTTTAAGCAGGGGCGGTATCTCCTCAG
>CM042144.1:22824774-22827274 GCA_023376005.1 Doryteuthis pealeii
ATATACTGTGTACAAAATTTAATAATGCTACTTAAAAAAACGGATTCATTTTGAAGATTTGAGATTTTTAATTGTAAATATGTTGCCTCTTAGATTGATGGTGTTGTCATTTGGTTCTTATTGTATCTCCGCTTAAGTTAAACAAATAACTTCCTCTGTGTACAAAATTGAAACAAAAGGCATTTAAAAGCGGATTTTAAAAAATGTGTGCTCACAATGAATCATTTGTTTAAGTTAAGCGATGGCACTATGGCAATCAATTGAAATCTCTCAACAACACCATCAAGGTAAGAGGCAAATCAGTTACAAATAAGGTTAAACAAATGTTCAGTATACGTGCACACACACGCGCGCACACACACACACACACACACACACACACACACACACACACACATAACACATACACACACACGCATATATATATATATATATATATATATATATATGTGTGTGTGGTGTGTGTGTGTATGTATATATATATATATATATATATATATATATATATATATGTAAGAATGGAAAGGGAATTGAATCCGACAATATGAGGAAAAAATGAGTAAAGAAAAGAAATGTAGATGGATAAAAAGGGATTTTATCGATATCACATTTAATCGATATCACTTACACATGTGTTTCGGTCTGTTTATCAAAATGTATACGGTTTTACGTTGTAATTTTTTTTTTTAATAATGATTATTTTAATAATAATAATAACGTAAATCCGTATACATTTTGATAAACAGACCGAAACATGTGTAAGTGATATCAATTTTTTAATAATGATTATTTTAATAATAATAATATAATAATAATAATAACGTAAATCTGTATACATTTTGATAAACAACCGAAACATATGTGTAAGTGATATCGATTAAATGTGATATCGATAAAATTCATTTTTATCCATCTACATTTCTTTTCTTTACTCATTTTTTCCTCAATATATATATATATATATATATATATATATATATATATATATATATATATATATATATATGTGTGTGTGTGTGTGTGTGTGTGTGTGTGTGTGGTGTGTATTCGCGTTTGTCTTTAATACTATAATTTCAGGAAGACATGAAGACAGTTGACAGTTTCGGGTATTTCCGTGAAATGTGATTTTTTACGTAATCTCATGACATTATCGTTTGAAGAACACCAGGTAACATCTGTGACAAGAGAACAGATTATAATCAACTCTTGGGTCCAGTATTCTCACAAGATATTACCTATGGGAAATGTCAAATATCAATAATATCGAACGTTGGACTCAGATTTTATATATGTGGTATCATGATCGGCAGGTGCTTCCTTATTAGCCAAAATGGGGGACTCAATATGCATCCAGTGAATGTTGGCTGCTCAAATTTCTCTTTCAGCTAGACATATGAAGATGAAAACCATTCATCTATAGAATGACTGTTGCGTAGGAGCCAAGTTTGAGTTATAGTAGTAGTCGTTAGTAGTAGTAGCTGTTATTAGCTCAGGGAAACAACATACGCAAGTCTTATAGTCGAAAAGGGGGGTGTTTAATACATTTTAGGCCGGTGGGTTCTTTTTCAGAGAGAAGGAGAGAGAGAGAGAGAGAGAGAGAGAGAGAGAGAGAGAGAGAGAGAGAGAGAGAGGCGGGGGGTAAGGTCAATGTGTTCTATAGTAAATCACGTTCATTCCCGTTGTTCTTTGCCAGCCAAGACATGTCACGACAGAGTCCCAACAAACACGACCGACACTTCTTGCGGTCTTGGTGTTGGGGGAAGGAACATATCCCTTCCAACCTCCCCAAAAAACATGTAACTTCCGTTTGTATTTTTAAATCCAGTTCCGGAGTTATTAGTCGGTCAATGGCTGGCACCCGTTGAATGTTTACACTTACAAACCTTAACCTCATTTTTTCATATTTCTTTTTCTTCTCTTTCTCCAGAAATTCTATTAACTTTTTCTTTTCAATCCCCTAATTCTCCGTAGATCATAACAATTACGCTACAATCACTATTTATAAGTTTATCATTCAATTCTACACATGATTTTAAACACGGCATCTTTGAAAACTCTTCAAATAAAGTAAGATTTGTATTTGTCTGTTTTGTTGGTTGGTTGGTTGGTTGAATGGTTTTACAGCATTTATGGATTGACTATTGAAATTCCTAGCATATTTCCTAACATTCATGTTATTCAAAATAACAATGAGCATCATATAAAATCAAAATGAATACTAATGTTTGACAGAAAAAAAATTTTCTGACAAATTTATTTTATCTACATAGAAAATCAATTTTTTTATACTCTCACCGTTTTTATTCTTATATTTTAAAGACGATTCATTTTGTCTAAAGAACTGGTTTTAACATATCATAAAAGTTAAGAAGCAATGATATCCGCCGTATTTAGATGGATGAGCCCTTCACCATAGCAGATACGTTGTGCCATACTTAGTAATGCTTATTAATAAAAAAATATAAATGAATTTTAATTAAAAATTCAAGCCAAAATTTAC
>CM042144.1:22832274-22834774 GCA_023376005.1 Doryteuthis pealeii
TGGATAAGATATGCTACTTGAGTAGCACCTTTTAGACCAAAACCATGTCACAGGAAGAGTGAAGACAGAACAGATTTAAAAACAGAAGAAGAAAAAACACAGACAGAATAAAGGGAGTTATAAAAGTGTGTTCATAGATACTTATGTACTAGGCTTAATTTACAATGTGCGTCCGATATTTCTGACTTTATGTAGCGGGTGATTACAACCCAAACTTACATCCATCCATCCAGGAGTACATACTTTTGTTTATGCAACTGGAGACTAGTGAACATTTGCGGTTGTATCGACGGCAGTGATTTGTACGTCCCTCATCCGCTTCTGTCTCGCCAATTATAAACCTGACGTAAGAGGGTATATAACAAAGATTATCGTCATAAACAACGGACTCGGCAACTCGGATTCAATCCATGGTTTTTTTCCTCTTCTCGATAATGTCCATGGGAATGGTATAAACTCAACTGTTCCCCACCTGTTATTGATAACTTGTAGGGCAGACTGAACTCTTTTAACTTCGTATGGCAATGGGTCTAGGTAAAAATAAACATGAATTCAATGATCTCCATTTAAAATGATCTTGTTTTGCATCTTTCTCCTGACTGAGATGTTGGATAAATATATATATATTCATCAACACCTCCGAACGAGTAGGATAAGACACAACGTAATTCTCTTAAGCTGAGTTTAACAGGCTTCATTTCAGAACGTTTCTTCTCTTAGATTGGGTGCCATACCACGATGGTTAAAGAGTCCAATCTGCGCCACTATTTATCCAAAATATATTATCGGAGGAAGAATAGTTGGATGCATACCTTTCCCAAAAGTATTAGCATTTTCTGAAATGCAAACAATCTCGTCCAGGATTCGAACAAATCTCAGCGTGTCCATTTCATATGACGATATGAGTAAATACATACACCAAGCGAACGATATCGGCTTTAGTAAGCTTAGTTATATATTGGAATAAAACTTGATAATTGACGTTCAGCTAGGATCAAAATCACTAGAAAAGACTGCTCGTTTAACTCGTTATCCACCTTGGCCCTATCTGGGCTAGACGGTCGGTCGAAGAGGCCCCCTCCGATCAATCGGCTGGTCACGTCAAGCCGTAGCACCTATATGATTTTCCCAACCCTATTGCCCTTATGGCAAGTCCCAACCCCTTTTTATCATATGGGTGCTAGAAGGCGGTGGTTGCGGGTCTACATGTCCTGGGAATGACGTTAAACTCTATCTGATGGTGGGGTTCCAGTTTTTGAGGTTTGGGGAATGTGGAGCACCCCTTCATCACCATTGCTCCCTGGTCCACTCTGACCCGGAGTGGTAGTACCTGTTAGGGTCCCATCTAGGGGTTAAATAGAAAAATGTATGTATGTAATTTTAAAAAAAATGTATTATCCATTAAGAATTGATTTATTTCAAAATGTTATCGTTATTAAATGACCCACTGAGGTTGATATGCCGTAAAACAAAACAAAACAAACCAAACTTAACTCGTTAAACCCATGAAACTCATATTGAGGAAGCATTTAATTTAGGACACTTTAAACGTGACATAGATTTCATTGATCTTAGCGTTAAAAGACATGCAAAAAAGAATGCCTTTTAGTACTCCATAGCTTTAGTACTTATCTCTAAGATGTTGACGTTCGAAAAAAACTAGTATTAACAATAGTAGAAAGTCATTTACAATATACAGTAGAGGTTGATTCTTTATTTAATCCTTTGATCTCAGAGAACACCAGTGTGTCATGATTAGTACTTCATGACGCCTTTAGTACAAATTCAACCTAACCGTATCCATCTCTTCCTTAAGACATACACATCAAATATATATTCTCTTTCTAGTACAAAAGAATACCTTAAAAGTCTCTTTTTCGTGACCTATCATTGCATGTCAATGACGAGACCTTCATCAGCATCTCCGGCGGAGGAACCAAATAATCAATAATCTGATTTTGGTTAGAGGATTATGTGGTAAACATGCTGATAATTCTAGACTACGTGTGGATGTAGATGTGTGTGTGTTGCGTAACCAGGTTACTGGTTTTCGTATAGAAATATGTTCATTCGTTAGAAGGCGACTTCGTGACGTCGAGTTGCAGATAAAAAAAAGGAACATGGAAGAAAATACACGTTATTGAATAGCGGATTTAATCTGTATTATCACCCAGTGAGAAAAACAGTATGAAAAACACGTTGTTTAAAAATATTCCCTGTTTATTTTTTTTTTAACCATCTGAGAAGGTTAAACATTGTGAAATTATACGCTGTTCAGGTCTTGGGTGCACATTCTTGTGTTACTGGGTCTTGAAGAATGTTGCGAGAAATAAAGACCAGATGAAGCGATGACAACGTGTTTATAAGAAAGAATAAAGTCAGACTGGTGGTAAAAGAAAAATTACCACTTATTTTTACAGTGGTTTAATCTGCCACTGGATAATCAAATCAGTTATTTTAAGTGAATGAAGGAATTGCGAAAGTAGTAGCTAAAACCCAA
>CM042144.1:22837274-22842274 GCA_023376005.1 Doryteuthis pealeii
AGAGATCGACTTGTTCTTGATTTGTTTACGCTTTACATTTAAACCGATATGCACGCCTAAGTCATTTAGTTATAATTAATTAATTAACATAATTAGGTATGACTTTAATTAAGCACATAATCTCCCACATATATATATATATATATATATATATATATATATATATATATATATATATATTAATTATTATATTAAAGCTGAATCCAGCTTTGCCACCTAAAGGATTTTTTCTAGGTACACAAATGATATAAAAACCATCTCGAAATATTATCTAATCATAAATCTAATCAATGTGGGAAAAAATCCTACTTGATTATGTTATAATTATCGTAATTTACAATTAAGTCAAACACCAACCAATCTCTGTTTTAAGTATAGCTTATTTCTCTCCCCCTCTCTCAATACATCTAGAATAGCTTAGTATGAGGAGAGAAAGACATTACAGTGATTGCTTGTGACTGCTGCTGAGTGAGTGACTGTCTTTACCCTTCTCTCTCTATCTCTCTATCTCTCTTTTATTATTACAAAGCTCTATTTAAAATTTATCGTGGGAAGGTAAACATTAGCTATACCCAAAATGGGCCTAAAAGGCGTTTTTGACAAAATGACTTCAGCCCCCCTACAGAAAATAATTTACCAAAAATCAGCAAATTATCGGATTTTAATGGAATTTTCAGTGTTTATTTATCAATGAATTATCTTTATAATGCATTCTTTATTTTATTTCAAAATTTTCTCATCTTTTTCAGGTCACTTAATTTTGAAGCCCCTTATGTTGGAGGCGTAACATTTTTTTCAAGTTGGTCTTATGGTTTTCTAATTACAGTATAAATAAAGAGATAAAAAACCGAAGTTATGAATAAAAAACAACAAAAAAAATTACGGTTGCTTTTCTATGAGAAAATAAGTACCGAAAATCGAAAAATAAAATGTAAAAAAATAATAGATAATTGATTTTTTGGAGATTTCTTTTTTACTCATTTCGTTAATTATTCAATTGGCTAATATCTTATAAAAGAAAAAAATATTATTATTATTATTATTGGCATTTGAGTCACGGAAGACTATGATATAATGTGTGTGCCCCTGAAGTTACAGCACCTCCTGTGACTGTGAAGTCCAATGTTCTGAAACATTCTCGACCGCAGATGTCGCATGCGAAAGCTGTCCCTGAAGATATTGATGTTCCGGTGCTTTGTTGCCACCAGGGTGGCTTCAGACATGAACAGTCCACTACGGAGAGCCTACCGCCACGTTCATGAGCCAAATTTTCCCAGCTGGAAGGGGTAATGCCAAAGCACTTGAGATCATTATTGCAGACATCATTGAAACGCAACTGAACAAACTCTCCTGTATGTCAAACAGAAGAAATCTCACTCTATCTTCTCAATGATCAGATTACCATATGCTCGATCATATGGTGTAGATGTTTTTCTTTTGCGTTTATTGAAATCGCTTTCTGAATATGAGATATTACTACCAGGTATGTAAACTGGTCTAATTGAAAGCTATCACACTTATCTTCCCATACAATCGTTTATCTTGTAACCTTTCAAAATCTGGAACTTCCGTTTTATTTTCTAAATCTAGTTCCGGGGTCACTGGTCGGTCAATGGTTGGTAGCCGTTAAGTGTTTACCCTTGCAAACTTTAACCTCATTTTGTTCTTATTTCTTTTTCTTCTCTTTCTCCAGAAATCCGATGATCCGCAAATTCTCCGTATACCATGATAATTACGCTACACAAATAAAGTAACGGTATTCGCTTTGTACAGGTAAATTCACAACAAAATCAGGTCGAATTTAGGAACCTATACGCCTACGCCTGGTTAAAGAAAATTGCTATTTGTTTCATTGTGCTTGACTTAATATTAGCCCTAACATACATTTCTTAGTAAAACAGGGAGCTACATCTCGTAATATCAATCTTCTGTAACTAGATATTATTCTTTAGGGAGGGACACGGAGATCCTCTGCGGAGTAATCTATCATATTTCGCCGTAAATCCCGGGAGAAAAGAAGACACGTTTATGCGCAGTAAGTAATGCACAAAATAGCACTGGTGACTTTTACAAATATATTGTGTCGGCTTACGAGTAAAGTATAAAGAAAGCTCACGAGGAACACGTAAGAACAATTGATTTATTCACTCAACAAAAATATTCTGGTCTTTTATAGAACACAAAACTGGAAGCGTAATACACTGAATCCTTGTACACTAAAATAAAAATATAATCTACTAATATCCCGGATACAAGTGCATGCACTCAGCAACCCAACGTCACATGCTCATTGTAATTTAAATATACTCATATGTTTATTTCTCTCTGTTAATGTATCTATGTATATCCCTCGCCGTTTCCCTCTCTATCAAACTCTCTAAATTTATCTCTCTGTTTATCTATATATGTAGATATGGTCTTTATAATATATATATATTATATATATATATATATATATATATATATATAAGACCCTATCTACATATACAGATAAACAGAGAGAGAAATTTAGAGAGTTTTCGCTTAGAAATGTAGCGATTAAACAGCCTGCTATACTTGGCAGCTGAATGAGGCCGTATGGGTAAGAGGTTTAGCGAGCATAAGTTCGTTCGGGTCTCGAACCCGGCCAGAGGTAGCTGCTAAAAATGGTATAACTGCACTGATGAGATGTGATACCTCGAAACACATTTGTAGTTTAATCAATTATACGCTCCCAATTTCGGTTGAGCACTTTATTTAGAAAGGATTTAATTGCAAATTCACCGTATTCGGCGTTCAGCTAATACTCACTTTGTTTACAAAGTTTGAGACCTCTAGGTGAAGTTCATTTCCGCTTAGAAATGTAGCGATTAAATAGCCTGCTATATTGGCAGCTGACTGTGGCCGTATGGGTAAGAGGTTTGGCGAGCGTAAGTTCGTTCGGGTCTCGAACCCGGCCAGAGGTATAATTGTATAACTGCACTGATGAGAGGTGATACCTCGAAACACGTGTCTGTAGTTTACTCTCTCTCTCTCTCTCTCTCTCTCTCTATATATATATATATATATATATTATATATGTGTGTGTGTGTGTGTGTGTGTGTGTAAAAACTAGAAAAATATTCAGAGCATATTTTTGAAATAAGGCATGATAATTTGTATTATTTGTATTATTCGGACTTTTGTCCTCATCTTTATCGTTATCGGCACAGCGTTTCAGACGATGTGCCCTCCGGCCATCTTCAGGTATTTCTAGTCGGACTCGGGACACCCTCCTCGAACTAAGGACCCTTCTCTTCGAACTCGGGAACCTTCATGTCGTAATCGGGAGCCATCACGGAACTTTATTCAATTGGATACATGGCGTAGTGGATATAAGCGTTGAGTTAATACAACTCTAACTGATAGTTATTTCTAGACTCCAGGTTTAATCCTGGTCAAGGGTGACTGTGACATAGAATAATTAACACAGTTTAACACTTGTACCCAGTTATGGTTAAAGGAATGAGAACATACTATCCCTGTGGATTGAATAAAGAGTTATGCTCAAAGTTCAGTGAATGCTTGTGATTACGAGAAAAATGTTCCCTAGTCCGAAGACAACGTTCCTTAGTTCGAGGAGGGTTTGTTGTGTTTTTATTTTGTATGCCCATATTATACAATCTCACCGTCATATTGTTTAGAAGGTCTCATCGTTATTGCAACTTTCCACGACTCGTCATACACTCCCATGTATTTCAATCGGTTTAATGATTTTGCGGTCGAAAACCGAATAACAACAAGAATTTGCGCAAATTTCAATCGTGGTGATAGGTTCAATCTGGAGTCCACCGGGAACGACTGTTAAGGAAAGACTGTCAGTGAAACGCACGCAGGGACGAGGATAGGCACAGGCGTATGCACAACAAACACAAAAGTTCACCAATAGCCCCACGGACATTTTGTCTGCGTCATTAGTGTTTTGGAGACCGGACGTTGGAATTACCCTCGTAATATATAAGCGATAAAACGACAGTCCCTAAGCGACATTGACTGTGTCGACGCTATACTAACTTACATTAATCTATTTATCTATGTATCTAAATATAAATATATATATATATATATATATATATATATATATATATATATAATATATATATATATATATATATATATATATATATATATATATATATATTCATCCCAGCAATATTAAAGTGGAGACGTTGCAACATGTAGTTCATGCGGAAGAGTATGTCTCTACTGGGCTGGCCTGGGGAGTCATCTGAGAAAATACAGGGATATAGTGTCAAATGCTACTGGCACCCAACTATGATAAAAAAATGAGGAAATGGTCTTACTCTTACACGAGTTGATAGACATTATATATATATATATATATATATATATATATATGTGTGTGTGTGTGTGTGTATGTGTGTGTGTGTGTCTGTGTGTCTGTGTTATATATATATATATATATATATATATGTATATATATGTATATAATCATGTGATCTGGAGAAGAAGAATATCAGATGGACAAGATGTTAATTTATGACCGACAGTTAATTACCACCCAGAGGGGTCTACACAGACGAACAAAATATGTTTTCCATTCACTTAAGAATAATAAAGTATTCATCATTTGGCATCTGAAGATGGGAAGTACTAAACACTTTCTATAGACTCCCTGAAATAGACTATAACGTTAAAAATCTAAATAATCTGCTATATTTTTCCTGATATATATATATATATATATATATATATATATATATATAGGGTCAGGCAAAATGATCTGACACATCTGTAGGTTTAATAAAATGCAAATGAAATAAAGAAACAATGATCTGACACATTTGTAGGTTAAATAAAATGCAAATAAAGTAAAGAAACAAAAAAGTGCTGCCATGAATTGGACCGGTGAGCATCGCGCTTTCATTGTAAAACAATGGCAGCATAAAGAAACAAAACAAAATGGCATTATATGAAAAAAATGGCATTATATGTACTTTTCGAAAATAAAAACTCTTTTT
>CM042144.1:22852274-22894774 GCA_023376005.1 Doryteuthis pealeii
ATGCCGAGAGATAGCAAGTATACCAGAATGGATGACCAAGGGGTAAACATCATGGAACACCTGGAAAGTAGATCATATTGTTACATAATTGTTATTACCCTAACAATTATGTACAGTTAGTGTAGAAACAAAAATTGCTCTTATAAATTACGGCTAGCAGCCTTTGAGTACGATGTCTTTTCCGGTAGATACCGTGAGAATTAGTAGAGAAATGAGAAAGAATGTTTCTTCCGATTTAGATTAGAAAGAGTTAATTTAGTTAGTATTAGCCAAACCACGGAGAGAGCAAGTCACGCTGAAGCGCGCTGCTCAGGTAGTCTGAATGGGGATTTTGAAATGAAATATGATATAAAGAAAATCGAAGTCTTGGGTTATTTATCCAAAAACTACCAATGACCCAGGTCTTATGATAGACGAGAAATCCCCAATGGAATACCAGACACGAAGTCCCCAAATGAAAAGTTTCAGACCTAGAAGAAGAATATACGATACCAAAGATGATTAGAGGAATAATAGAAGTAAGGAGAGTATATAACAATAATATTTCTTACTTCTTCAAATGCCCCTTTTTTCGAAAATATTTTGAAAATATCTTTGATACCCACTGAGATTTGTCTTCTTCCGGTGGGTACGTTTTTTAGGCACTCCTAAGTCAAGTTACCACTGTTTTGCATTACATTAGAGTTTTCTGCTGTATGTGAGATGTTCCTTAAAACAACACCCTTTTAAATATTTTTTTCGTGTCTCTCCGATACTATCAGATATTGTAATTTTCTATGTATTGGACATCCGCCGAACCACATATCTTAAGATCATATTATCCCTTTCGCTTCTCATTTTGACCGAATTCTATTATCTGAAATGCACCTTTAATAACGGATTAGTTTTCGCTTTTTCTCCTCTTCAGAGTTTACAATTAATATTAGAGCCCTTCATTTTGGGATTATCTTATGAATATTAACAAAGATCATGTGATAAATGATATTTTCTATCTTACTGTAATCGACTTAATATGCACGTCGAAATTATCTAAATGCCTTAAAGTCTTCATTGGTTTCTTCATCATTACGAAACTTTTTAATCCATCTATTCAGACACCAAAGTGATGATGGTTACAATATCGCCTTAATATCATCAGATGATGAAGATGGTACTCATCCAGATTTCCTTATAGTTTTGTTTGATTTATTTTGCTAACCCACTGAGCTTCATCATCAACATGGTTATCTTAGTTTAATATGATTCTATGCTGCTTCGAGGATTTGTTTCCCTGTTGTGTTGTTGATTTTGCCCTATAGCTGTTGAGGTTTAATATCTCTTCACACCTAGGCAAAATTGTCATCAACAATTATAGCACAAAAGCAACAGCACAACAAATATACAAATAATAAAATCCACTCGACCATTTCCTACTGAATGACGACTGACACTCCTATCTCCAGTAGACCCAACGTCTAATATACGCAGACGCATCCATCACTCCTACTCCAAACTCCAAACATTCACTCCAATTCCACTCCGTTGCCCCATAAACAAAAAACACCTACTACTATCCCAAACATTCACGCGAGATTATCAGCAGCTAAACCCCCTCCCAATCACGACTGCAAAACACTCGTCAGTAATAGAACTGAATCCTTCAATACAAGAACTCAGTTCGTGTCCTGAAGAAGATCTGATAGACTGAAACGTTAACGCCGACATCAGCACCAGTAATAAACTTCCCTCCTGTACAAAATCCGGTTTTTGTCTACTACTCTCTCTCTCTCTCTCTCTCTCTCTGTCTGTCTGTCTCTCTCTCTCTCTCTACACACAGATACACATACACACACACACACACACACACATATATATATATATATATATATATATATATATATATATATATATATATATAGTGATCCCCAGACACCGTGTTTTGATGTATCACGTGTTTTTTCCGTGTGGCTAGACATTGCCAGACTACTTCCATCCAGCAGAGAAACCCGTTCAATATATCATCCGTCAGGCTTCTTACTAACTCGGCAATCAACACCTACAGACAGGGACGGGTATTTTAACTGAAAAATACATACGTTTGTATACTTGTAAAGGCCACCAGATAGTGCTCCATCAGTTTTATAGGAGAGCGGTATTTATATATATATATATATATATATATATATATATATATATATATATATATATATACGATAATATGCGATTAAAAATAATCATATATATATAAATATATTTAATACGTACGCGAACCCTACACGCACCCCCATATATATATATATATATATATATATATATATATATGTATGTATATATATATATATATATATATATATATATATATATATATATATATCAATAAGATCTAATAGTATTGAGACTTGACACCTTCTCCTCTTCACATACATCTGGAAATGATCATCTTACTAGCGGGACGTTTGGGTATACCACGGAATGCCAATTAATTATTAGAACGTTTCATACGTATACTTAAGAGCTATTACTATATAGTTCACATGTAAAAAATACTCTAACTCTCACTCTTTCCATATATTTCCTCTCTATCTTTTCTGGTCTTTCTTTTTTTAAGAGTAGAATGTCCTTTTTATTCCCTTTCTCTCCTTACATAAACAACAAAGTGTTTATTTTCCTTCAGTGACACACTTTAACACCCCCACCACCTCGATGAATGAATATTTCTACCAACTTCCCAACTACGAAGAATCTCAGCACCACGTGATTAAAGTGTGACACACGTAGTTAGGTAATTAGGTAGATAGTCATTAGCTTATTATTACTAGCAAATATATGCACCCTCCGGGTGCAAGTATTTTAGTTAAATTTTATAAAATATCCTATTAAATTAGAAAGGCTAATTAAACTGAATAAGAATGTAGATAAAAAGATTTTGAACAGAGGGGGTATGATTGAAAAATAGAACAACTTTGAAACTAACTCTTCCATCATTTTCCGTTACTCCCGTCCTTCGTTGGTAAATTTTCCTAATTAAACTGTTTAGTTAAAATAGGAAGTAAAGAATAATATTACAGTTATTTCTTCTTGTTGAGGGATTTCTTTTAAGATTTATTGAAGAGATTTTTGCTCATATTCAATAAAATAAAACCAAACAATTAGAAATCAATAATACTAAGCATATATTTATTAAAATCAATTTTTTAAGATCAATATGCAAATTAGCCTTCCCATTCACACTATAATCCACTGTTTTGTTGTATATATAAATACAATTGCATGTTATTAGTATGTAGATATGGTTAACAGTGTAAGTAATGTAAAACAATAATTGAAGTTTAAATATAAATAAAATCATGGAGAATGTAATGTAAATAACAAAGGGAATTGTGACTTGAGTAGGGATATAGTTTCGGTTACAGACAGACAAACACACAATCTCCATTATAATAAGATATAGACTAGCCAAAAGATTCGCCCTATCCAAAAGATACGGTCTCCGTGGTTTTACGTTTTAATACAAATAAATACTATATTGAATTAGAAAGATTAATACAATTAAATACAAATATAAGAATGATTAAACTTATTTTTACTGTATTATAATTTGTTTCTATATAAAATTATACCTAACTTGCTTTTAATACGTTTGAGAATAAAACTATGATCATAGAAATCAATAAAACCAATTAATTATTTATTAAATACGGTTTTATTAATTCTCGTATACTAATTATTTAAACTTTATACTATGTCAACATTTATTTCTTAATGACATATAACACACACCGCCCTGTCGACTGGGGCGTTAGAATGCACCGACTGCACCTCTGCAAAGAGGTAAGACTCCCCCAATGGAGCTATGGGTGGCGAGCCGTGATGCTTAAGGATGAGCAGTTCATGACATGCAATACTCCACTTTGGCCCTATCTTGGGCTAGACGGGCGGTCGGAGAGGCCCCCTCCGATCAATCGGCTCGTCACGTCAAGCCCTAGCACCTATATGATTTTCCCAACCCTAGTGCCCTTATGGCAAGCCCCAATCCCTTTTTATCATATGGGTGCTAGAAGGCGGTGGCTGCGGGTCTACTTGTCCTGGGAATGACGTTAAACTCTATCTGATGGTGAGGTTCCAGTTTTGGAGGTTTGGGGAATGTGAAGCACCCCTTCATCACCATTGCTCCCTGATCCACTCTGACCCGGAGTGGTAGTACCTGTTAGGGTCCCATCTATGGGTTAAATAGAAAAATGTATTCATAAACAAATTATATTATCCATTAAGAATTGATTTACTTCAAAACTTTATCGGCATTAAATGACCCACTGAGGTTGATATGCCGTAAAACAAAACAAACCAAACCAAAATATAACACACATTGCGGGACTGTAAACAAATTAATGACATGAGCTGTTTTGAGGCAAATCTGTCTCAGCTAAAACTTTATACAGATATTGTTTATAAATAAGATGCTAACTAAGATTAAATAGGGATTATTTAATAACCATTTAAATTATAACGTAAATAACTAAGGTAAGTGTGATGTTGGTGGTGACGTAGTTTAGATTACAGACCGACAAGCACACAATCTCCATTATAATAACATTAGGTATATTGGTCGTCTGTGCATACGTCTTCATTAGGATTACACATTTTAATATTAAAATATCTCAAAATTAGATTTTGATACATTTTTTATTACACGCCATGGTGTATTATTTAAAAAATCAACGTTCATAATTTTTATAGATCGGATGAAATAAACATTGGCGACTAACAAAGTCCCCAATGATTTCGAAGATCTGGCATTTCAACATTCCTCCTATCACTATAATTCTCACTTTGACTTTTCAACATAAAAAAAAAGTTTACGTTCAAATGCTCTTTGTTCCTAACACCGATTTCTTGGGGGAATCAAAAAGTAGTCTCTTTATTGAATTGTTGAAAATGTCATGACTGTAGAGAGATGAGGTCGCACATTTGGCACTACTCTTTTATTCGTTGTTGCTAACAGACCCATTAGAATATCAAAAAGATCATTTACATTATAAAGAATGTGAATATTACTCTATACGCGAATTAAGTGTGAGTCACAGTTCTTTTTTAGTATTGGTAAAAGGAACTCGAGAATTTTCTAGTTAATTTTTGAAGGTGAGAATCTTCTAAAACTAAACAATGGGGTAACCATTGTGTTTCTACTGCTGAACTGTTTTCAGAAATTCATAATTTTATCTTTAAATATTAATAGGGAAGTTGGTTTAGATAATGAAAGCACGATTCATATTGAGATCATAAGAATTTCGATACAGGTAAATAAACAATGACATTTGAAGAATTTAAGAATAATTTCTATTTTAAAATCTCACTTCCTTGAACACACAAAAGGCCAAATACGAAATTTACAAATAGTCTAATATTAAGGAAAATGATATATTTAGAATGAACACATGAACACACACACACACGCGCGCACGTGCGTATATTCACACATACGTATATATATATATATATATATATATATATATATATATATATATATATATATATATATATATATGGTCATGATGTTTTGTCTTCCACTAAAGCCATGCGATCCGTTAGCTCGGCTTCGCTCATTCGCTTTAATTAATTTTTTATATGCATGTTATTGAATAGTGAGTACCGCCATTCTAAGAAATTATGAATGTATCTAGAAACGTCTAACAACAAAACGTAGGCTGCCTCTCGGTCGGATAATGCCATATATATATATATATATATATATAATATATATATATATATATATATATATATGGAGATAGGATGATGTAGTAGAATCCGACAGTATGGTGTAGGTAGAAGGATGGTGACCAAGAAATGAAAACTCAAAACAAATCTAAGAGTTGAAACGTTTCGTCCGAATTCATACGGACCTTATCGGTCAAATGATTTATCTATACTTCAGGAATCAGAAAATCCTCCCCCCTGCTCTTTCCACTAACTGACCCAGTGACCTAAGATCACTCAACTCTCCCCTCCTCCTTATCTTCCGCTGACATCAAACACACCAGAACTTTATCCCCTCCCTTTACCCACCCCTGTGCCCATCCACTCACATCCTCTCTCCACTTCCTGTATACTACCCTCACTTCATTCATGTCTGCCCCTAACCTCACTCCCTTCACTTCCGCTACTAACTCACCCCCCTCACCAAATTCACTTGTACTTGCACGAAATTTTGCTTTCAATAAAAATCATTTGACCGATGATCTGTCCGTATGAATTCGGACGAAACGTTTCAACTCTAACTCTTGTTTTGAGTTTTCATTTCTTGTTCACCTTCCTTCTACCTACCTCACACACATATATATATATATATATATATATATATATATATATATATATATATATATATATATATATCAACTGCATATGCGTGAAAATAGACAGTTGACTTCATGTGGATGCTACGCTAACTTAGGTATACATACTGCGTCAATGATATTGAACATAATTTACTTATAAATATAGCACATTATATTTCTCTCTCTCTCTCTCTCTCTCTCTCTCTCTCTCTCTCTCTCTCTCTCTCTCTCTCTCTCTAATATATATATATATATATATATATATATATATATATAATATTGTGATGCAACATTGTATCATATCCTACCCCTTACGAACGGGTTGGATAATAATATCGCCCCATCGTAGTGTAATGGGTATCAAGCTAGTTTAGCAGATTCCTTACAAATACATTGCATGTTCGATCTGCACTGCATGTCCAGTAATTTCGACCTTGTTTCAAATCCTACTTGTGGCTAATGGGTTGAGTAAATATCTGGATTTCCAATCCTGATGCAATGGTTAGCAACGCAATCTTACAGATCCATTACAACTGAATAGCGAGTTTGAGTCACACTGAATGCCCCATACCTGCTGTCACTCGCTACACGTGGCAAAAGGCTTCGGTAAATACCTACTCTTTTACATACCTAGACGCATATCTATTTTTCAATAATTGATTTTTTTTCCATATTAATTCAATCACCTAAAATACACATTATAGTGATAGATTTCCTGCAACTAATCGACATTCGAGACAATAATGTTTGTGTGAGATAAAATCTGATGTATTCAGGCATGAGGCAACGTTTCTGAAGGCCAAATTAATTCTATCATAGAAAAATAGATAGATGTATATTGCTGGACACCACTGCAAATGACCTAATCAGAGGAAAAAATAGAAATCGATTTCACCCTATCACACCAGTGTGTCTTATACTGACCGTATGGTAAAAGAAAGGAAACTAATGTGTTTGTTTCGATTAATTTGCAAATGGGTAATTCTCCAAATATTGGCGAATATTTTAGTTCACTGGTTAGTTTTTGTCCCATTCTTTAACACAAAGAAAACTTATTGTCGCTTTATTTCCGCTCTTAAGAAAGTCTATCCACCATCCTTGATCAAACATTTTATGTCCTTATTTTGCTACCGCTTGCAATATATTTATAACCTATAAAACGGTAACATAAAAGAATCATTAAAAAACATGAACATTGTGATTTATTCGAAAACTGAAGTTAAATATAATGTTCGTTTTTTTTGGGTTTTTTTGGTTTTTTCATAATTGTAAATTTCTTAAGGGACAATTTTCAATTTAATTGTTTTCATTATATAACTTTTTATTTATAATTTGCAATTTATATTCATTGAGTCACGTATTATTCAAGAACGTAGTTTAGTTATCGGAACGAAGAATGGTGACAGGAAAGCTAGTTTGACTAGACTTATCAAGTTCGCATTCGGATAAATTGTCCGGTCAGCGACTGTCTATATATAAATGGCGTTCGTTTGTATGACATGATGATTGATAAGACATATATATATATATATATATGTATATATATATATATATATATATATATATATATTACCAACCTCTCCTCACTAGCAGGGTGCGACACAAGGTTAATTTCTTCAGCGGAGTTTAACCGGTTTGAATTTAGAGTTTTCCATCTCTTAGACTGGTTACCTATCCAAGGTTAAAGAGTCCGGTCAGCCCTAATATGTACCCATAGCTGCAGGGATATTAGATGGATTCATACCTTTCCTAAGGATATTAGCGCTATGGGAAAGTGTCTGAATAAATTACTCAACTCAAAATACACAGCATAGACTATAAAAGGAAAGAGAAATGTATTTTCAAACACTTACACACATATACACGTATATTTATGTATGTACGAGGGCAATCCCAAAAATGAAGGTTTCAAAAGTGCCGGAAACGCAGCGGAACTGTTCCTGCGGCTCCGAACAACACTGTTGTGTTTGCACTTGCACCTGTCCCTGCACGCGTTTTGCCGCCACATTTAGTATTGACTTGGTAGTTATTTCTGAGAGAGCTTCCGAATGACGCTACCGCTAGGTGTGAAGTTCACGCAGTTATCCAGTTTTTTTGAAAGCAAAAGACATTACACCGATTATAATTCATCGCCAATTAACGAAAGTGTGCGGCGAGTCGTGTATGTTTATCAAAAACGTCCGCAAGCAGTGGAGAGAGTTTGCAACGACGACGAGCTCCAACTCCTCCTTAATGATACGGTGACCAGCTGATATGGCAAGGGCATAGAAAAACAAACTGTTACAAAAAGGCATAGACGGAAATGGCGATGATGGAGAAAATTATATACACTATCAAAATAAAAAACGCCCTCTGGGCGACGTAAAATAAATATTGCCTAAGGGGATGGGAGTTGAACATTTAATATCAGAGTTTGTATCATAAGTAAAGTAAAATCATCAAATTTATTAAAGGAGTAAAAAATAGAATAAATTTATCAAAGGAGTATAAAAAAAAAATTGAAATGGAAACTTAGTTCTGATAACTTTAAATATATATCAAAATAACATAAAAATCTATATATAGATAGATAATACCAGTTATGTATTTATTAAAACTTAAAAAAAAACAATGAGGACTGTCTAACATTGCATGCTCAAATTTTGAGTGTATTCTATTTATGAACATTTTAGGCAGTGTAACATAAGCAGTGACGTAGTTTTTGTAACAGACACAAACCGAAAGCGAATCTCCATTATAAATAAGATGTTCACACTTTAGAATGATATAAATATCATTGACAATAAACTACACGATTTCTAAATATTTTGGACACTTTACGTTTGGATTATCATCATACAAAGAAAAACAGTAATATTATGCTTTAGAATACATGTGTACCAACAACAAATTAGAATTTATGGTATAAAAGTCTTGAAATTAACCAAAACATAAAATAGATGAATAAAGTCGTCATAATCTGGTAGTAATTAAAATATTTTTATATCCAAGAGAAGCTGAGATATTCGTAATTGAAAAGTTGTTTACATTTTTTGTTGTATAACCCGAGAAAAACACCCAGGGTTTTATCTGATAATAACTGATAATTAGATTTTAATTAAATGTTCAGGACTTGTTCACTAATAAACATATTTTTTCAAACTGCATTTTAAAATCGTAGGGAAACTATTTTTTCAGAGAGTTGCCTTCTCCCTACAATGTTTTCATACTATTTATCTGAATTTTTGTTGATGAGCTTGGTAAATTTGATTATTTGGATTATTCGGACTATTGTCCTTATATTTATTGTTATCTGTACAACGTTTCGGCCGATGTGCCTACAACATTCTTCAATAATTTCTTGCCGAACTCTGAAGCCTTCTTGAGCTGGGGAACTTTTTCGAACCCGGGAACCTTTTTGTCGTAATCGAGAGCCATCACGGAACTTTGAACGTGAAGAAGGCTGGAAGGCATATCGGTCGAAACGTACCGATAGTAATAAAGATTAGGGCAATAGTCCGAATAATCCAAATAATACACACTTTAGAATTTTATAAACTTCTACCGGAGATACCAGATGTACATTGAATGGCAGAATAAAACATACAATATTGACCCGAATACAGAATTTTAACGATATATATATATATATATATATATATATATATATATATATATATATATATATATATATATATAATTAATGGTGATATTATGGTTTCACACTCATAACTTAAAGTTTCTTGGTAATCCAATCATCAGATGAGAAGTGGTTGAGATGTGTCGTGAAGATTTTCACGACTGGTTTTTGACATCTCAACCACTTCTCATCTGATGATTGGAATACCAAGAAACTTTAAGTTATGAGTGTGAAACGCTCTGCTTTATTAGCATTGAGCACCTTTCCATGCAAATACTTTTCTCATTTTTTCATTCATTATTCATTATTCATTATAAATTAATATATATAATATATATATATATATATATATATATATATGTGTGTGTGTGTGTGTGTGTGTGTGTCGGTATTTATGCGTTTGTATATTTTATATGCGTGTGTGTTTATGAATAATATTCATGTACATATACTATTAAATATGTTCATGTATAATATAATATATCGTGTATACGAATAAAATGCATCTGCTTAAACCCCTAAGGTTATCTACACCACATCCTCAAATTAGCAACAATCTTGACAATGCCACTACCTCATAAAACTAATAAAAAGAGCTATAAACAAAGCATCAGCCCAAGACAGACAAGAACTTCTCCAATACAAACACAAAACTCCCAACGACCGCATAACCGTGATCTTTCACCATGGCCAACAAATGAACATTATTACCCACATCCTAATAAAAGAATTCACGTACCTAAATTCGGACTCCAAAATCAAATCCATCTTCTACAAAAAAAACTATCAATGCCAAACAATGATCACCAAACCTACATTCAATCTTCAGTTGATCAAGGAAAACATTTACACAAAACCAAACGAAATTACTTATGCAACAGACATAGATCTTTAGTATGCAAATATTTACTGGTTGACTGTACAATAGCTGAACATCTAATCAACCCGGACATACACTAGGTAATATTAATGGCAAATTAATAGATAACAATTTTTCCTTAATACAAACAAGCATATGAAATGAAACTAAATGGATACTTAAAATGAACAAACACCGAACAGGCAAGTGTATGGCTAGACGTGCATTGATGTGAAAGACGTCCAAGTAGTGTAGGTAGTGTGCAACAACGAAATCAGATTATAAGTTCAGCGTATATATGACGTATCAAATACGTCATTGTTTTTGTACTGAATATTGTAATACAATTATCTTAACACATTTTACGAATTTCCTTTAAATATTTCTTTTTATATGAATGATGAGCCTATTCTCATCTAAAATAACATCAACGTGGCAACATTTTTTACATCTTCGGAGTTTTAGTAAAATTTACATTGACACATGACAACCATATGAATTCGATTGATACGATTTAGTGAATAAGTGAAAATTGTTCTCTTATATTAAAATAAATTTCTGCACTAATGCAAGAATTATCAGACTATAAAAACAAATTAAAATAATTCACTGTGAAATTGAAAAAGAAATATTAAAGATACATCAATATTCTAGTATTCTTTTTGAATTAAAAATCAAAGTGAGTGATCTTCCAGAATAATACTGTGTAGTGCCAAAAGCGGAGAAATATTTTCATACTGTTCCTCTGAGCTTTTTAGATGAAGCATGATCATTTGGATTCTTTGGATTATTCGGACTATTGACTCATCTTTATTGTTAGCTGTACAAACGTTTCTGTCGATGTGCTCTCCGGAAATACCTGAACAATGCCGGGGGGGGGGGGCACATCGGTTAAAACGTTGTACTGATAACAATAAAGATGAGGACAATAGTCAGAATAAGCGAAATAATCGAAATATTTTCATGCTTTCCTTTTTTAGTGTGTGAAATTTGTTATTATTTCACACCTTTTGAGTTTTCTCACCAGCGTTAGCTGATAGTCTTTCACTGAAGTCTGAGTGACACCAAGTCTCCTCCGGTCTCCAGGACTCTTCTAAGCAATTTCAGCCATGCAGTTGTCTTATATTCCACATCGTTTTCTATTCTCTGGTAAGATGCAAGTATTGTCTATCTTTTCGTTTTCCTTCATTTTCACACTTATTATTATTATTATTATTATTATTATTATTATTATTATTATTATTATTATTATTATTATTATTATTATTTCTACACGTGCCGTAGCCGATGGTTCACTGGAGTCTGAGTGATAGAAAGTCTCCTCAGGTCTACAGGGCTCTTCTGAGTATTGTAGCCGATCCCAACAGTGCTGTAGATTGGATGGTCTCGATTCTTCCTTTGATTTTTAATTCACTCAAATTATTTTTCAGAGCTTTGGCGACCGTTCCTATACACACACACACACACACACACACACACACACACACACACACATATATATATATATATATATATATATATATATATATACTATAGTGTGGGATTATCACACATACATACCTATATGCACACGCATATCCACATATGCTCCATATATACATATGCACACATACACACACATATGTATATATGCACATATGCATATATACATATATATGTATATATATATGTGTGTGTGTGTATGTGTGTGTGTGTGCATATGTATATATGAGGCATATATGGGTATGCGTGTGCATATAGGTATGTATGAGTACTGTTATGTATGAGTGTATGAGTACCGTTATGTACGAGTGTTTACGTACGCATGGGTGTTTGGACATACACGTGCGCATCCTTCTATGTTGTGTGTGTCTGTGTGTGTGTGTGTGTGTGTACGTGCACGCATGTATGAGTGAAACTACGAGCGTGTGTACGTATTTGCGTACATACTTGGAACAATTAACCAACCCCGAACATCTTAACTTCTTCTATCTAACCCCAATCCAAATCCACCACCCCTCCCGCAGTATGCAACATTTGAAATCTTAAAATTACAATTATTTAACATCCTTCATTGAATCGCCCCGCACCCAAACTAGTGACTGTATCCATTTGCCCCAAGGAACCCCATACACACCCCATGCCAACATCCGCTCATACCAAAAAGAATACACACGCCCAAGCACACATATGCATGAGAATACAAACGCTCACACGTGCGCATTGATCAAACGTTACACATTCATAGAATAATGTAAATGTGTGCGAGAACCGTTGTCCCGTATACATAACCTTTACACTGTCCATAAACACACATACACATTCAAAACAACACCACATACATACGCATAACATTTCATCCAATCGTACACATCCAATGTCTATTGATCATTTTGTAATTTTCGATTTTCCTTGCATTCGAAACAACGACACCTGAAGATTGCTGACGCATGAAACCAAAATGGTTGTGACTGTTCCTTTGTCATCAAATAAATAGATTATGTAAAACCTTTTTATATTTATTATATTATATTATATTATATTATATTATATTATATATATATATATATATATATATATATATATATATATATATATATATAATATGCATGTGTGCGCGTACTGATAATGAATAATGATGTACATATCCATACACTAGCAGAGAGATTTGTATGGAGCAGAGATACATTTAAGGCAAGATATATATATATATATATATATATATATATATATATATATATATATATATACATACATACATACATACATGTATATATATACATATATAAACATATATGTCTGTTTTTATACATACATATTTATATACATATATAACCTTGCTTTAGATACATAAACATGTCTCTCTCTCTCTCTCTCTCTCTCTCTCTATATATATATATATATATATATATATATATATATATATATATAAACTTGCCTTAGATAAATCACAAACTCTTACACAAACATGCCTATGCTTGTCTATGGCTATTTCCTTTCTATATGTACGTCATTATACATGATCAGCAATTCACTCTTCAGCTCATACAAATGTTGTTGTTTTTTCCATTAGGTCAAACATTTTCCCATGAACGCTTTCAAGTAGATTTAAAAATAAAAATAAAAATTAAGTGATGGGTGAAAAGCCAATAGGAAGAGGTTTTCCTCTAAAATGCTAATATTTTTTATTGTATTTATTTTGTTTTCAGTTTCTTCTTTCGATGCATCTGTGGATCAGAAAGGTCTCTTCTCTCCAATTCCTTTATAGTTTGTTGCCAGGACACAGATTGTAATATCCTTTAAGTAGCCACCAAAAGACAAAAGATAAAACATATAAAGGTATTTTAAAAATTAAAAAAATAAATGCTAAATCAAATCAATTTCTCACAAAGAAGAACAATTCTAATGGTCTAACGTTGTTCTCCCTCTTTTTAGGAGCCAAATTGGCGCTGAGTTTAGATTTCCAGTTGATCAGCGTAATAATCAATGAACCTTCAAAGGGAGTTGACTTGAAAGAGTCCTTAAATACTGAGCAGACATCAAACTGAGAAAAACAGTGAAGAGTTTTAAATTTAAATCGATTAGAAAAAATGAAATTTCATGTAGGAGATGATACACACTTTTGAGAGCAGCTTGTATTTTTGTTAATGTCGGTAGTCTGGAAGATAATTTTGTATTTCTAAAAAATTCAATGTGCACAGTTAAAACTTGCCAGAAACCAAATATATATATATATATATATATATATATATATATATATATATATATATATATATTATATACGCCATCATAATGCGTATGTTCCTATGTATCAACTTCTAAGGTAGCAATCTATCTGTCTATCTATCAAATTGATCGTTTCATAACAAAGGATAAATGTGTCTATCGATCTTTCTTTCTTTTTTTCTTTCTTTTTTCTCTCCCCCTCTCTCACACACACACACCCTCTCTCTCTCTCTCTCTCTCTCTTCTCTCTATATTATATATATATATATATATATATATATATATATATATATATATATATATATATATATATAGTGATAGAGAGAGATAGAGATATATGGATGTAGATACAGATATAGTTATAGATATCTGTTTAATTCTAGTTGGTTTTGATTTTTAAAATCTAAATTTTCTAATATTTTCATATATATTAATTTAATGTTTCAAAAGAGTGCAGTAAAAGTATTTTTCCATAAAATATTTCTCTTAAAACTTTTTTTCATTTGAGATAATTAAAAAAAAAAAACATTAATTCTTAACTATATATATATATATATATATATATATATATATATATATATATATATATATATATATATATATATAACATTTCAAATTTAATAATATTCTTGGATGTGATCAGGTGCATTAAGCCAAGACATTCAACATCACTGACGAAATTGTAAGTATATTTGTTTTTTAAATGACTTTTTATCCTTTTCATTCAGACAATATCATAGTTTTGTTATTCTGTCGAGCATATGTAAAAAAAAATCCATACTGTTCCTAATAAGATAGAGAATATTGTTAAGATGAACCTTTTAATAAATAATTTGAAAATAAATGAATGAGGTCGTTCTAGCTAACACCTGAGACCAGGATTAGTTTTAAGCACATGTAATGTAATGGGATACTGGCTATGCAAATGTTTCAAAACCTGAAATAAATATGATATCCGAGGATAGCCAGGGTCAAAACAGGTGACCCTGGAGATCCGAGGGAGATAATTAAATTTCCATTACTGGCTAGGTATAAACAAGGACATGCGATCCAACTTAAGACCTTATATTTTTGTTTATAAACAAAAGTTTAATTGTATAAATAATTCCGTCAGAAACAAGGCTCAATGGTGACAAAAAAGGTTTAGTTTCTTTGATCTGGCTCGCCATTTTAGGAGTGATCGCGATATTGAACACGTGTTCGGGGGTTCCAGTATGTGGAGGAATATTCGAGAGGGTTCTCTTTTTCTGAAAAGTTCTAAACCAAAAAGTATTTAAACACCTGACCTGTGAAGTCTGGGTAAGTTGAGTTTGGGAAGTCGGACTGAGAGGGCCGGGCCGAGGCGCTGATACATGGAAAGTCGAGCTTAGGATTTTGGACTTATCGACTGGACGAACTAAGTTGATTATACCCGAAGACAGTAGATTAATTAAGCCGAACTTAATGAAAAAAACAAAAAAATTATCCTCTCTCTCTCTCTCTCTCTCTCTCTCTCTCTCTCTCTCTCTCTCTCTTCTCTCTCTTCAAGAAAAAACGGCCTGATGTAATAAATTCGTGAAAACAAAGAAGCTCTTGTTCACTACGCTGTGACTACGAAGAGTTTTTATGAATGAACAAAACAAAACAAATAGCAGTACCCCGAGCCAACACGAAAGACAAACAGATAGATAACCTGTTGATCTAAGTCAATTGACCGTGACGGTGACGCATGCTCCTGACACCCGTATCCATTAGCATACCCTTCCCTACCACTTTAACGAGATCTCCCCTGTCCACATAAAGAGGAAGACACTCTTTGGGGTGAAGACTGACTGGCTATCTGCTATTAGAAAGCATTTGCTTTGTCAGCAAAATTGCTGTGCCCTCCTCGTATACGTTGCGTTACGTATCGCTGTTATATATTGTACAAACGGAAATATGAATTTCTGGTTTTATTAAACAAAGAAGTTTTTACAACTGCCCGTTATCAGATCAAGAGATAAAAAAACGTGGGTGTAGCTATGAATATAAAAGAACCGAGGGCCCGAGACAGGTCAGTCGCCAGTTAGCCCCGGAGGCAGTCAACTGGAGAGAGAGTGAGGTGATCGGGGTCAGGTCGGAAGAGTCGATGCGAGTTAGTTGGCCGAGCGGGGCCACGTGTTGGGAAAGCTAGCCTTAATACTTACCAACTGAAAAAGCTTGTCACCCAGAAATTTAATCGAAGGACCGAAAGTGTAAAGACTGAATATATTAATTAAACTGACCCTCTCTCTCGAAGTTAAGAAGCTTGAATTTATTTCAATAAATTTCTGGAGGATAACTTTGGTGTTATTGTCATCCCTTACAACGAAGATAAAACTATTGCAATTTAGTACAGTGACGACGCGCTATGCAACATCGCCGTGTTTGGAGTGCAGTGGCCAGTGCAATGCAGCAGCTGCTGCAGAGCCACATTACACACACACTAAACATTAATACTCATTTTTATATTTCATCATCATTACCTTTTTCTTATTTTTTTTTTTCAATAATATTATTGTACAAGTAAGTAATGGTTGTACGATAAGCTGCGCATAGGAATGGTTATCGGATCCGAAAATTAAATCTGGGAGAGCCAAGTTGAATGTTCGATGTTATTTGCGTTCACTCCACACTAATGTTTCTTGGAAAAGCATACATTTGTATATTATTTCCCCGACTATGGGAAGAATATATATTTCCAGCAATTTCTCTTTTAAAATATTTAACATTAAACATACTAATAATTTTTACGGATCAGAAGTTATGTCAAATTAAAACGCCGAAATTTATTTCATAAATAGGGGGCAAAAATTACTTTGCTGCCCTGTCGGTTGGAACTTTAGAAAATACCGACTGTGCCTGTTCAGTGTTTGATGAAAACTTCAAACAAAGAGAGCAATAGTTTATATTATATTTAGTGAAAAAGACATTCAAGCATAAGGAGCAAGAGATTAATTTATGTTTGGTGAAAAAAAAAACATTAAAAAATAGGGGGTAATAGTTTATAATATGTTTTGTGAAAAAGTCTTTTAAAAAATAGGGAGCAATAGTTTATATTTATAATGTTTGGTAGAAAAATGTTTCAAACACAGGGTGCAAAAAATTATATCTAGTTATGTTTAGTGAAAACTTATTTCAAACATAATGAGATATTGTTTATAATATGTTTGATGAAATGTGATTTCAAATATAGGGAGAGATAGTTTTTAACATATTTGGGTAAAAACTTTTTCGATTATATTTTCTGCTTCTGTTCAAGCAGCGACATCCACTGTCGAACATATTTTGACTCCCGTTGTATGAATGATGAAAACTGCTCAGTTAATGACGATTCAATTTCAAAGTCATGTTTCTTATTCTTATTTTCTAAACAAAGTATGTATTTTTATCGTTGTTTTTAATGTTCAAATCATATTTAAGATAAGTTTCAATGAATTATTTTTCTTAAACATATTTATTTTGTTTATGGGCCAATGTGATGTATTCACATTGTGAATCTTATTATTGCGTATGTTTTTTGTTTTTTTTAAGTTGGCTTTAATTTGGTTAGTTCTAATAGAATGTTTGAGGCGTGACAATCATTCCGATTCACTTACAATTTCAATTATTCTTTCCGCAAACATTAACGTGGCCTTTCATTGATTCATTCAATGTTTTCTTTGCAAAGTCCATTACGTTTCTTCTTTATCCTATTTTTCGTATATATATATATATATATATATATATATATATATATATATATATATATATAATTAGAGAGAGATCGAAAAAATTCGACGGTGAGTAAATAAAGATATGAAAAAACAAATTATTCAGGGGATGTTTTCCTGATAGAAAATTTGTCAACGTTTCAGTCTTTACGACTATCTTCACCGCAATAAATGATGTTTAATGTTTCACCTGAAACAATAATTTTCAAATGAAAAATTGAAAGAAAAAGGTGAAAACCTTTCTTTTACTACAACAGTAAGTAGATTAATTTCATCTTTTTTTATTTCTTATTTTTTCGAATTTTTCTGTAACATCTTTGCGGTTTACAAATAATGGCAAACATATTGAATATAAGTATGATTTGAATATAAGTATGATTTGAATATAAGTGGCTACCCGGTATTGCCTGAAGGGTGGGGGTGGAATAATAAGACTTAGTATCGCAGATTCATTTAATTTTTTGGTCTTACATAAATGATTTATGTTTTAATCACGTGCCCAAATAACGACTTTCCCTTTTCTTTCTATTCAAATCCTAAGTTGTACATATCCACCCATATATAAATAAAATATTCCTTATTTTTGCACAAAAAGTACGGTTTGGTGATTGTGAATATATATATATATATATATATATATATATATATATATATATATATATATATATATATGAGGAAGAATGAATAAAGAAAAGAAAGAACAGAATGGATGATAAAAGATGAATTTAATCAATATCACTTACACATGTGTTTCGGTCAGTTTAACTGTGTGAAAATATTTCGCACACAGAGAAGATTCGACCTTCATCAGAGTGAAATTTTATTTTGAATGAAAAAATTCGTTGAGGAACAACGGAGAAATTTTGGAAATTTTCGAATAGAATTTTTTTTAAAATCACATTTGGAACGCTGAAATAGACCGTTAGAATTTGGATGTTTGATTTTTCTAGGGGTTATGGTAGAAAATAATTTTGTATTGCAAAAATAAAGTGTTATTATTTATCCCTAACATGGTGAAAACTTTTCTCGGAGCCTAGTTTGTGTTATTGTTTTGAAAAAAAAACAAAAAAAACGGTGAAGTTTTAAAACAGTAATCGTTAATAAAAAAGAACCTAATTTGATAATATATCATTTTTTCATATATTATTTTTTTTATTTTGATGTCTTCGTAAGATGATTCTGTTTGGTTGTGTATATGTTTGTATTTGCAGATTATGTTAAGTTAAAAGTTACAGTGTATATAATGAAGAATGTGATTTCATTATTGCTTGAAAATTTGAGGCCAGATAATATGGGAAGAAAAGGGTTTTAGGTATATTTATTATTATATAATATTGCGTTATATAATAAATGTGGAATTATTTAATAATTTATAAAATATTTGTGGTATGGTAATTTATAGTAAATAAGTGTTAGGAAAGTTTGCATGAATGATCTAAATTTTATAAAACAAAATAGATGTAGGATGTGGTAATTAATGATAATAAGAGTTTATTGTGTTTAATTCAAGAAAATGAAGTAGATAAAGGTATATAACATTAATGGTTAAAGGAGATATATTGAGAGAAAAGAAAATTTATTGTTGTTAAGTTATTGATGTAGAAAATTTTGATTAATAATTGGGCTTGTTGTCACTTATTTTTTTGTACTACTTAATAAAAAAAAACAAGTGACAACAAGCACCAAGTGACTACGCAGCAAATAGAAACTAAATTAAATAAGGAATATTGTAATTATTTAGAACTAATTCAAAATCGGCGTCATCTGATTCTAGCGTATAAATCATTTCTTGTAATATGGGCAGTAAGATTTACATAGTTAAAACTTTAATACGATTATAAAAATGTATTTATGAACACATCCGAGATTTTGAATTAGGTGATTTTCGTAATGCTTAAGTGAAATAGAATTTAGAAGCCAAACATTTTTTTTTTTTAAGATTTAAAAATCTTAGTTTAAATACATATTAATCAACAGGGAAGACATTGAATCTCGCATTATTTCTAATTACAATACTATCAAAGACCGGATTATTCAAAGTTATCTCGTTTTTTCAGTTAAATTAGTTCTAATCAAGAAGAAGAAGAAGAAGAAGAAGAAGAAGAAGAAGAAGAAGAAGAAGAAGAAGAAGTAAATAAGTCACGTGATATATGCCAGAGGAAACCCTTATAGCTTTAATAAGGCTGAAGAAATTAACTTGACATGTAATGAATTTTACTGTTTCTGCGAACCATACAATGAAAACGAAGGAAGTATCCCAAAGTCCCAAATAATTCCGTATCTTATTCTTTTGGATACATTCCAGTTTGTGCATATACCATTTAATAGCATAGTGAAAAATTAATTTCTTGCACAATTCCCATTTCCACCAAGTTGTAATTAGTCTTGTACTCTCTTAGGGCTAATTTGCTGCATTGCTTATTTTATGATAATTGTTTTTCTTCCCAATTCTGTTTTCTCGTGTCTGTAATTATTAATATTATTATTTACTCCTTTTGAGTTTTCACATCAGTGTTAGCTGATGGTCTTTCACTGGAGTCTGAGTGACAGCAAGTCTCCTATTATTATTATTATTATTATTATTATTATTATTATTATTATTATTATTATTATTATTATTTCACTCCATTCGAGTTTTTCACACCCGCCTTAACCAGTGGTTCACCAGAGGCTAAGTGACAGCACATCTCGTCTCCATGACACTTCTGGGTGTTCTCGCCAATCTCATCAATGCTGTAGTCGGGATGGTCTCAATTCTTCCTCTGATTTCCAGTTCATCCAGACTCTTTTCCAGATCCCAGGAGACCGATTCAAAGGGCACCAATTACAATTGGTACAACCTTCACTTTCATGTTCCACATTTTTCTTAGTTCTCTTGTAAGGTCCAATAATGTGTCTACCTTTTTCCACTGGGTGTATATTGGTATGAAAATCTCATAGCCGACAAATTGACAATTACTAAGCGTTGTTGACTTTACGTTTTCATTATTTTAATATATATATATATATATATATATATATATATATATATACTTAATTACAGTACTTAGCCATATATATATATATATATATATATATATATATATATATATATATATATATATATATATATAGGATGTTTGGGATAAATTTGACAGTTTCATAAGGAAAAAAAAGTGATTGCTAACTACAAAATTTAATGGATTGTAAAGAAAGGCACGTAAATTACACTACAGTTAACATGTTTCACTCAAAATAACCAGCCATTAGCGTCGATCACAGCTTTAATCCTGCTCTGGAACCTGGAGTAAGCTGATGTTACAGTTTCCCTGGGAAGGGTATCAAAAATTACATTAATTCTATCGATTAACTGGGCTTTTGTAGTACTGGCAGGGCGATTGGAGTCTTTCTCAACAGTGCCCCATACATAATGATCCATGGGGTTAAGATGTGGGGAGTTCGGAGGCTAAACATTGGTACTGGTGTAGTCGCCGACAACCATTTTTAACTTTTCCCAGAGGTGATGCAGGGGTCTAAATCCTGCTGCTATGCATATGACCTACCATTGGCCACCCTTGTTATCCAGGGCTTGACTAAAGTGTTTAGCAACTCCACGAAGGCATCTAAGATTCATCCAACACGTTTTTCTGTAGATTTTCGAGCAATTCTGCAGTACGAACGCAATCAGATCGTCTGTTATGTTGCTTTCTTCTAGCCACAACCTCGTAGTCTCCATTGCAATTCTCCAGTTCATGCCTGATTGTTTTACGGTGTTAAGAGTGCACTGGACATCAACCATAATCTTAATTTGATGACCGGCACAGATCATCATGATACAAGTTATGCTCTTCCATGATTCAGGTGGGTTCCAGTCATCCATTCTATCTGTCATCACGTATATGAATGAAGAAGGGTCCCAGCTTTTGAATGATGCGTAGTGGGCGTCAAACCTCCATCCAACGGAGAAAATAATCAAATATAAATATTTCAAATTTATCCCGAATACCCTGTATATATATATATATATATATATATATATATATATATGCGTGTGTGTGTGTGTGTGTGTGTGTTGTGTCTGAGTAAGAGCATGCCTTTCAGGACTCTTCAGATCATTTTAGCCGATATGGGGTCTGTACGGTTTTGATCTTCCGCTGATCTGCAATTCATCCAGTCTATTGTTAAGCCTTTGGGAAATGTCCCAAGCGAATCATCTACAACTTCTATCTACATTTGATATTTTCCAGCTCCCAAGAATGTGTCACTCTTTTCACTTTCTTTAATCTTTGATCAGAGTTCCGCTGGCTCAAAAATTCCTGTGATGGCAAATTCGGTTGTCCTTGTTAATTAAAATTACATCTGACCTTCTGACCGGGTTTGCGGGTACATTATTATCTCAAAATCAGAGAATATATATATATATATATATATATATATATATATATATATATATATATATATATATATATATATGTCCAACAGGCCAGTTGAGTTTGGAATTATTCTCTTTGGGGCCTTTTTACCGTACATATATCTACAATATATATATGGCTAGCTGAAATGACTGGGCGCTTTCATAAAGAGACCAATTGAAATAAATTAATTTATAATAGCCATATGACGGTTTGTTCGGTTTTTCCTTTATTTGGAAGTATATATATATATATATGCCTCCGTAGTGGGCAGTGTTTGCCAGGTTCGCTTGTCATTATTATTTTCATTCATTATCGGATTTTATACGATATACGCATTGTAACTCCCTTGAAGCAAAAATATAAATAATGATATACTTTACTCAACAATGCTTCTAAAGCAAATTTCTTCTAAAGCAAACTTCATAAGAAAACCTTTAGAAAACTAGAGAGTAGTACTAGCAGCTGGAGATCAAACTCTAGCATATGTAAAGAATAATAAATAAATCAAAATCTAAAGAAAAATAATTCAATACTAAGATCATACAAAAGAAGCAATAGATATCCAAAATCGTAAGAAAGTAAAATCACTTGAAATTGCAATTTTTTTTAAAGGAAAACAAACAATAAGATATAGAAAACAAAAACCGGAAAAAAACAACTGAATTGATACTTCAAGTGCACAAACCAGAATCTGTCCTCGAAAAAAGACTCTTAATATTCCCTGGAACGTTAAAAGACGAACCCAATCCCATTCAGAGAACCACGTGTTAATTAAAAAGAAGAAAAGAACTTATGATCATGTCTATTTTGCCGAATCAGTGGACTAAATAGATTAAGAATAAAAGATAACGAAAAGATAAACAAATACCTGGATCTTTCCAGAGAGCAGAAAAGGTTACCAAATCGCTGGATTAAAATGTCTCGAAAATATACAATGTTGTTGCAATAAGTGGCATCTATGTTCGGAGTTTACTTGTTTATTTTTATTATCTGATAATTTCACGTTCAGTCATGATCGTCATAATTATCAGTACTCTTTGATCTATAACATGTCAAAATAAGTATAATTCCAGTAACATCTGACATCACAAAATTTGTCAGTTGAATTGGATATTCCCAAATGAGTTGGCAAGTTGAACTTGACTAAAAGTCTGCCGACTAAATTAACACTGAGTCGATATTTGCCGCTGCTTTCTCGGATATTTTGTGTACTGCAATCTTTAAAATTCACCAGGGAAAAATATCTCGCAAAGGGATAGGAAAATCTAATAAATTCTCTATGCTTTCTGTCCCATCTGTTTGTGCGCAAATTATAAGTGACGGCATTATTTCGTATCGTTCAATAATTGGACAACGGCTTTTAGATAAGTGAGGAACAGTCCAGCATTCGCTATCTACATTTTTCAAGTATTGTATACAACAACAAGGACTAAAATAAACACAGGCTTATTAAAATATTTTTTTTCGGATAGACATCGCATAACAATAAATGAAATTTTATTTATTGGAAAGGACAATTGGCGTCACATGATTCTCCAGCCTGCACAGAAAGGTTTCTAGAAAAAAAGACAGCAGAATTCGAAGAGATTGTAATCTCCAGTAAATATACAATGGAGAATACGTCAGGTTAATTACGAATTAAATGTTTCGCATTAACTGGGGACATTATTGCAAATAAAACGACGGCCAGTCATTTCATTTGTTTATTTACGCCATTTATTGTACAATTCATTTTTTCCGCTTAAATAGAACCTTATCATTTTATCTATTGTATGATTTTTTTTAATAGCGTATATACTGAATTATATCTATAATACTCAGAGGATTTACAGGAATATTATTATCTATGAACAAATAAATAAATAATAAAAAAGGACGCTATTTTAAAGACAAAGTTCAAAGCATTTTTTTTTCCAATATATTTAATCTTTGTGATCAAGTAATCATTTTTCCATTAATAATCCGTGTTGGGCTGTGAAATTTCATCTCTCTATCATAATGGAAATGAGCTCAAAGGTACTGTATGGAGCAGGGAGATGAAATGAACGCGCACACAAATATAGAGAGGCATGAATAAACACACACACACACACACACACACACACACTCACTCACTCACTCACTCACTGACAGGCACAAACAGACGCACACATAGATACATACCTACGTACAATCATGCATACAAGTTGTCTCAACAAATAATTAACGCATTAATTACTCCACATATACAAAATACAATATGGATACATACACTCTCTCCCTCATACACACATACAATCACACTTGCACAAACTCATAAAAGCTCTGATGTACACACTCATACACAAATAGAAAACACCAAAACACAAGTGCATACATTTCTGCGTAGACGTGCATTGCTTCACTCTGTATGGGATTTAAAAGCTGCACAGATGAATGTGCAACATAGTCTAAACTGCTCTACAGGTTCAAACTTGGCTATAACACAGTATAGTAATTTAATGTACTAATAATATGTAATCATTTTTTTGCTTAATTCACATTAATTATAATTAATCATTGTGATAAGTTTTGTTTTTTTATTTCATCATCATCATGTCGCGCTGTCAGCGCGGATATCCATGACAATCTCTCTCTATCCGTCCCTATCGCTCATCATTCTCGGGAGGTCCTCTATGCAGCATCCTGCATCTGCACAGAACTGATCAATGTACGTTTTTGCTGGTCGGCCCACACTGGCTTGTCCATGTGCTGGCTTCCACAGGAGGACGTCGCTTATGAGTTCGTCCTTGCTTTTTTTCCCTTCGGCAAGAGATTTTTAGAAATGTGCACAAGCCACAAAAGAATGACATGTAGGAAGCCATGGGCAGCAGCGTGGTGGATGTGAGAAACAGCAGATGATCCCGAAGTGGGACAATGGCGGAGCTCATAGGATGCTGTGCGGAAGAACCCTAAATGGGTCAACGGCCAGCATCAAACAGTTCAGTTAGGAAACTACTGCTCCTCATCTCTAAGACTGGCGCCTATTGATGAGTCAACAGCCACGGATAGATATCTATGACTTCGAAACAATTTTTTATTTAATACACATTAATTCATCATAATTATTGTAATAAGTACAATATTTATACTTATATATTTATTGCCTTTTTAATTAATGATAATCATTGTAATAAGTAGAATATATTTTACATAGTTAATCAGTAGAATAATTATAATCGTAATGTTATATTAATAATGTGTAATTGTGTTTTCTAATTTGATAGTATATATTAACTAGTAGTTTTCTCTCCAAATGGGTAAATTATTAATGACTGCAATTATATACAAAATATAATGTAAATACTCACTCACATACATATTTGTATACACATATACACTTGTGTACACACATATATGCACACACGTATACACACACACGTGAATAAACATATGTGTACCATTTTCCTCAAAAAATATATCAACCATCAATTTCTACACTTATATAGAAAAAGTCTATAGGAATGAATACACACACTCTTTCACACACACACACACACACACACACACACACACACACACACACACACACACACACACTATATATATATATATATAATATATATATATATATATATATATTATATATGTATGTATGTATGAGTGTATAAGTTAATATAAAGGAAATGAATCTGACGGTATGAGTATAGATAAAAGGATATGAAAACAACTTTAATTTATAAAATCATCTTCAGAGCTTGTCTTTCTCCGAACTTATAAGAGCGGAGACGAAAATAATATGAATTCAAAACGAAAACATTAATGTTGCAAAAAAGTTATGCGACAGTTTCAAATATAAGCACATCCGCATAACTATTTTGCAACATTAATGTTTTTGTTTTGAATTCATATTATTTTCGTCTCCGCTTTTGTTAAGTTTGGAGAAAGACAAGCTCTGAAGATGATTTTTATAAATCGAAATATTGTTCAATATTAGCTATGAATATGATATAAATAATTTTCACTTTAACAGCATATCGTGTTGTTTTCATTTTCTATACTCATATATGGGTGTGTAGACGGGTTCTAACCTAATCACAAAGCCGTGGTAAATACAAAGCTAGGACAAGTTAATTCTAAAAACAAAAATGCAAAAAGGTGCCCAGCTTGAAATCTCTGCTTACTTGTAGGGATTTCTGACGTAAAATGTGTAATAGAAATGACATATTAATGAAACTTGCAGTTTGCCTAATCATCATTCATATTGGAATGTTTGGCGTCGGTCGGTAGTTTTTCACAGCCAGAGAATTAGATAAGTGTCGTACATCATGCTTATGTCACAATAATTCAACGGCGTACAAATGTCTTGTGCATCTTGTATATTTTTCACAAGTTGAAGTATTAATCATGGTTTTGAGTTGGACTTTTTTTGATGAAGTTGGGGGTTTTCACACACACACACACACACACTCACACACACACACACAAACACACACATATATATATATATATATATATATATATATATATATATGAAGACCGTATATATATATATATATATATATATATATATATATATATGTGTGGTGTGTGTGTGTGTGTGTATTGGGGAGAATATGTGCTTAATTGAAGTCGTACATAATTTTGAAAATTAATTAATTGATAATTAATGAATTAAATGGGCATACCTATTCAAATGTAAGGCTAACCAAATCGAGAAAAATCAATCTCTGTATGTACATTTCAGCCTATTAGGTCTCATCAGCAGAGCTATAGACAGGAATACTGCTTTGTGTGTGATTCGAACCCTGACTGTCACCATAAGCGGAATATAACCCACTTCAAAAGAAACGAAACCTCTGGGAAAAACAGCTGCTGTAATGGTTAGAGTTCCTGCCTGTCAGCTTGATATATCTCAGTTACTTGCAAATCCACGAATCAAACAAATATATTTCTGTATTTTATTAAAACCGATTAAAGAGTGTTCAATATAAAGCGTTAAATATACGTTTTAAAAATGAATGGCTTATATATATATGTGTATATATATATGTATAATATATATATTATATATATATATATATATATATATATATATATGTGTGTGTCTGTGTGTGTGTGTGTGTGTGTGTTGTGATATATTATACAAAATACATTATGAATACTCACACACTCACACCACACACACACATATATTATATATATATATATATATATAATATATATATATATATATATAATATATATATGCACCTTGACTTTAACTAACCCATTAGAAAAGAGCTTCACTGTGCTATAAGACTTATCGTCCAGTAGTCCGTGTTCTATGAGAATAAAAATTATATTTTAAAAACATGTTGAATATACTATGAGAATTGTCTCATACATTGAATAAGTTTTCCCTTATTCTAACTTACTGTAGAATCTATTTAGCGAAGTCCGTATGCAATCAAAATTAACTTATATAAGGAATAATCTTATTATAATGGAGATTCTGTGTTTGTGTGTCTGTAACCAAAACTATACCACTACTCGAAGTCACAATTCCATTTAATTATTTACATCACATTCTCTGTGATTTTAATTTTATTTGAATCTCAATGATTAATAAAATTATTTTACATTATTAATGCTGTTGACCAGATCTACAGGTATTTGCCTCTCATCCCACTTATGAGTGCTGGACACAAGGTCTCGTTTTAACGTGGGCCCACCCATAAGCCGAAGCTCATGGGTGGTAAGCACAAAATTGCTTCGATCCCGTCGGCATTCCTCCTCAAAGGGGGACGCCCCAGGCGCTGGTCAATAAACTCATCCCCACCCCTTTAAATCTAGGGGACAGGTATTGCCTGCGGGGATAGCTCCCTGGGATCAACGCTAGTAACTTGTAAAGATCCAGGGCCGAAGCCACTAAACCCCCGGCGTTGGCCCTGGATCCACATATTAATAACGTAAAATTTTATTTATATATACAACAAAATAGAAATTTACAGTGTGAACGGGAAGGCTGATTTGCATATTGATCTTAAAAAATTGATTTTAATAAATATATGCTAGGTATCATTGATTTCTAATTGTTTGGTTTTGTCTTAATGAATATGAGAAAAAATCTCTGAGATAAATCTTAAAAGAATACCATTAACCAGAAGATATAACTGTACTTTTATTCTTTACTTCCTTTTTTAACTAAATAGTTAAATTAGGAAAGTTTAGCAATGAAAGCGGGAGTGAAGGAAGAGTTTTAGTTGTTCTATTTTTCGATTATACCCAATCTGTTTCAAATCATTTCATCTGCATTCTTATTTAATTTCATTAGTGTTTTTAATTTAATATGACATTTTATTACATTAAAAATTAAATACTTGTGCCCGGAGGCAAATGATTTGAAACAAATGGTGTATAATCGAAAAATAGTACAACTTAAACTTACTCTTCCTTCACTCCCGCTTTCATTGCTAAACTTTCCTCATTTAACTATTTTGTTAAAATAGGAAGTAAAGAATACAATTACAGTTATTTCTAGTTATACTAATGTAGAATCTACTTAGACATGGATAACTTGCTTGGTTTATAAACGATAGACACTAAGCGATATTTGATGGGAACACGTCAAGATGTAAGTAATTCTATTTCTGTCAGAATGTTCACTTTTTTATACAGGTTGTCACTTGCTATACAGAATAACCTAATTTTTATTTTTCTAAGAAAAAAAAAAACAAAGAAAAAACTAAGAAACCAATTTCGTAATCTGTATAAGGCTTCAAAATAGATTAAACGATTTTAATAATACATTCCTATTTACCTATAATCTATTTAAGTTTGCCTTACACAATATGCAGATTTTCAAACGACGATAGGTAGATACGTTCCTACCACGTCACGTTTTACAGTTTTATTAAGGAAAATATGAATTTAAAAAGGATATTGAATAGGACAGTATTTTCACTTGTGTTTATCATTTCAATATTGTATTTTTGCCGAAACAAGATTGTTCCATAACTTCAGTTACGTATTTACCAACCGAGCCGCACGAGAAAGATGTGACACAAGGTCAGTTTCTAGCAGAATTTTACTTCTCCTAGACCGGTTGTCATACCAAGGCTAAAGAATCAAGTATTCCCTATTATAAGCGTAGTTTAACAGGCTTGAATGAAAAGATTTCATACTTATTTTCCCATAGCTGGAGAGAGAATAGTTAGATTCATACCTTAGCCGAGCGTATTAGCAATATGTAAAATGCAGCCAGCCTCGTCCAGGATTTGAACTCGGGTCGAAGAGTCAATTTCTAATAACGATAACCATTACACAACAGTCCTGTCGGCTAGGGATTTATAATACTCTGACTGCACCTCTGCAGAGGGGTAAGAACCCCCAAATGTGGCCACCTGTTGACAGTGGGTGGCGACCCGTGATGCTTAAGGACGGAATCCAGGTGGATAAGCGGTCCATGACATGCAACACCCAACTTTGACTCTTACTAAGGTGCCTTCCGATCAATCAGTTGGTCACCTCAATCCCTATCACCTAAATGATTGTCCCAACCCTATTGTCCTTATAGCAAGTCCCAACCCTTTATATGATATTGGTGCTAAAAGGCGTTGGTTGAGGGTCTTAGGTTTGACGTTAAAGTCTAATTGATGGTGGGATTCCAATTCTGGAGATCTGAGGGAATGTGGACCACTCCTTCATCACCATTGCTTGTGGTAGTACCCGTTAGAGTCCCATTGATGGGGTAAATAGAATATTTGTTTACGAAAAAAATGAGTTTAAAAATCTTTCTTCCAAACTATCGCTACGAATCTTTCAAAACTTTCCCGGCATGAAGTAATCCACGAAGGTTAATATGCCGTAAAACAAACAAACCATTACATAACTTGCACCTTCATAGCTGGTGGGTGACACTTTTTCTTTTTTCGTAATGTACTGTCATGGAATTACCCGTATCTGTGTCTGTCCAAAACCGGATATGATAATCATATGAGATTTCATGACAGCAAACCCTCAGAGGCTTACTTTACACAGGTGTTAGCGTATCAAACTACGGTCAACTTTTGTCTTTTCTCAGACAAAATATTAGTCATATGTGAGTGAACGAGGACAATGTCAAAGGTCAAACATTTATACCATTTGTCACGTGTGTGGCAGTGCTTGTACGGATGAACTTGGCTTGGGGAGTCCCGTACACTCTCCGGGTAGTTCTAAAGGTATTGTATAAATGGTCTATAAAAAAGTGACAGTCACTATGTATCCACGTATGCATCTATGTATGTGCGTGTTTGTACATATCAATACATATATAGTGAACATTTTGAAAACATGATTTCATTACTTTTAGAATAAGTGAAGAAATGACAATTAAATGTGTAACTGGCCATGCAGATTCTTTTTTTTTTTTTTGGTGGGGAGCGGGCTTCATCCAAGATTTGTTCCTAAAATCATGCAGCATCCTTCTATAGTTCCCATCTAGCTTTTATGCACAGGTCAAGTCCAAAATAAAAGACCATATAAGTAAGAGCTGGTCAGCGCTGTTCCATTCTACAACAACCTTTGCTGTATACTAGTTAAGTCTACTCCTTCTTATGTATTGTTATAACTATCTGGTGTATAATATATCAGGCCTGCTTCAAGAAACTTGTTTCTATTTAAAAAGCCTTTTATGGTATTTTTTATAGGCCGTCAGAAAAATTTCCCAGATTTTGGTAATGATTTCCTGAAAGCAGAAATTTACAAGTTTCCTTATTTTGAGTGTTTTCTTTTTCCCCTCGTCTCTTTTAAAACTACATGGATACCAGTTTGAAGCGATTTCATGACTGTGAAAGCAACAAAGCCAAAAAGTAAGTTTACATTTTTTTAAATAATGCTTATATGTGTGTACAGAGAACAGCAATAAATTTGAAATATTTTGAATACTTAAACTAAAAATATTAGAGGAATTGACGAGATGGAACCTGAAGACGTGGCATAACTGTGCATGTTTGTATTGTACATATCCATGTGTGGATTTGTAATGACTGCATGTATGTATGTGTGCATTTATGTATGTATGTATTTTTGAGTGAGCTTGTAAACATCAATAAATTTAGAGTAAAGAGTTTCAACACTTAAATTCAAAACATTTAGAGAAATTGAGGAGATGGCCAATAAAGAATTGGCTGTCACTATGTGTTATGTACAATCAGTGGATCGGACAAAAGAATATATATATATATATATATATATATATATATATATATGTGTGTGTGTTGTGTGTGTGTTGTGTGTGTGTGTGTGTGTGTGTTTGCGTGCGTGTGTAAAGTTATTTTTTATACTTCAATATGTATATATATATATATATATATATATGAGAGAGAGAGAGAGAGAGAGAGAGAGAGAGAGAGAGAGAGAGAGTCGTCGGTAGAAATGCACATATACAGGAACCTTCCGGAGTCCTGACGGCGAGCGATCTGTCCAATCCAAATTTCTAACAGATTTTTCATAACTCTCTAACAAAACAAGGCCACCCCTCTTTGGTCGTGATACCTTCGTAGTTTTCCTATAGATACACTTCCTCGTCAACGTGGCTTGTTTTAATCGGTTATTGGCAACACCCATACATTTTCTCTGCCTACGTGTTGTCACCTACACCTGTGTTCCGGCTGTCGAAGGTCGGTTAAATAAGTTCAAAACAATATCCTGTTTTTGTTTTCAGACCCGTGTTGACACTCATGCATTTTCTGTGGTTACGAGGGAGTCATATGCACCTGGTCTTTCGGCTGTCAATTTGTTGATCAGTCAATATGTATGTATGTATGTATGTATGTATGTGTGTGTATGTATGTATGTATGTATGTATGTGTCTTAAGAGACATATGGTGGTGCATAAGCATCAAATTTTATCATCTGACTCATCTGATTCATCTGAATCATCTCATTCAACGGGGAAGAAGTCTTTTCAATGTCATATTTGCGTCAAACTTTGTAGATCTGCAGCAGGTTTGATGAGTCATTTGAGGGCTCATGCAAGAAGGGTTCTGGTGGTGGAGTTGTGGGATTGTGAGAGACGGCAATGATCTGTAAAGATTATGCTATTGCCATGTGTCTTGTGCTATCTGTAACAAAGTCTGTAAGTCAGCTTCTGGTTTTAAGTGACATTTGGTGGTGCATAAGCATGAAATTTTATCATCTGATTCAACGGGAAGGACTTTTTTTATATGTCCTATTTGCATCAAACTTTCTGGATTTGCAGCGGATTTGATGAGTCATTTCAGGGCTCATGCACGGAGGGTTCTGGTAGTGCGGTTATGGGATTGTGAGGGACAGCAATGATCTGTAAAGATTATGCTATTGCTATGTATGTGCGGGCTTGTAAAATATCAACAAATGTATACTAAACATTTTGAACATTTAGATTCAAAATTTTAGAGGAATTGAGTACAGATTTGTTATTACTGTGCATATGTGTATGTTTGTATGTATGTACGTTTTTGTAAATATCAATAAATCTATACTAACAAATTTGAACTCTTGAATTCAAAATTATTAGAGGAAGTGAGCAGATGGCTTGTAAAGGGCTTGCACTTACAATGGATATTTGTATGTATGCATATATGTTTGTATTAATGTATTTATGTATGTAAGCATGTATTTACGTGTTTGTAAACAATATATGTAAAATGAGAATGGTAAGTAGAAAAAATACACAAACAATCAAAAAAAAGGGAAAGAAAGAATGGAATTGAGGTAAATGCTGAATGTGGTGCTATGACAAAAATAAAAATAAACAAGTAACGAATGATTGAAGAAAGAACAAAAAACGCATAGAAAACGAAAAAAATACATGAACATGTATATAATTAATTTAAAAGAAAGCTAAAACTCATTTGTTGGTGGAAACAGCAAGTGTGACAAACTAACGTAAGACAAACTTGTCTTCTAAAGAACGTTGTAAGAACGATGTAAGAATATAAGCCGTTATCACAAAGGCTGTTATAAAGAGTAAATTCATTTATTGAATAATACGAGGGTTAGTCAAAAACTAATGCCATTTTGTTTAGGACAGATATAATTACCAACACTGGAACATGTATCATATATCAAAATTGAACTGGTTCTCTGTGGATCATATCCCTACTTCTCCACATAGTCACAATTTCTCCCAATAACAATGTTCCGCCTTCGAATGAGAGAATGTATCCCTGCTCCGTGAAATTCTGTTGACTTCTGTTGAGCCACTTCTTCAGTACAGATTTCACTTCCTCGTCACTGGAATAATGTTTGCCTCTCAAACCCTCCTTCATGGAGTCGAAGGGGTGATAGTCTGAAAGTGCTAAATCTGGTGAGTATGGAGGATGCAGTAAGGTTGTCCACCCGAATGAGACGATTGTCTCTCTTGTTCTGATGCTTTCGTGTGGTTGACCATTGTCATGCAGAAGAAGGGCATTGTCGATTGGCAAGTTGACTCATTGGATTCTTGCTCTGAGCCGTGTTAGAGTCTCAATGTAGGCCCCAGAATTAAAAAAAAACTTTATATGAAATAAAGAAAATGGCATTACTTTTTGACTCAGTTCGTATATTATGCGAGGTTCGCATGAGATTACTGTAAACAATGGCGCCACAAAGGGGAAATATACACTAAGTCCAGACTGTAGAAATGATAAGAAAGACTCTTTCTTATTAAATTAAATCTAAATAAACTGAAAGATTTTAAAATACGAAAGAAAGAAATGTAATTCACGTCTGCACATAATTAAGAGATAATAGTCAAATCTGATAATCAGAATAGATATCAGCAGTCAAGCTGTCAGGTGTGTGCACACATAGAGTCACTTCGAAAAATCAATGGAAGTTCGGATTGTTAAGTCACTCCAGTTATTACATACAAGTTAATTAGTCACATTCAGAATGAAGAAAGATGGAAATATAATCTGTATGATTTAAATCATTGGATGATTAAGTTTAGATCAGTTTTGAATTCAAGTTTTAAAAATGTTCAGTATAGATTCCTTGATGTTTATATACACGTACACATATACTTAAAAAACATACACACCGACTTCCACAGTTGCATTACACTATGAATGGAGAGATGACGTGTCAACGCTTGTTGCGTTATGGTTCTTACTTCGAATGGAGTGATGATATGTTGATAAAGAAATTATTTAGTGTTATTTGGATTATTCGGACTATCATCCTCATCTTTATTGTAATATGTACAACGTTTTGGCCGATGTGCCCTCCGACCTTCTTCAGATATTTGCTGTCGGACTCGGGAACCTTCTCGAACTCAGAAACCTTCTTTCTGATCTCGGGAACCTTCTTGTTGTAATCGGGAACATTCTTGTAATAATCAGGAGCAATCACGGAACTTTGAACCGAACCCTTTATTAAATCGACGGGGTTATTTTGTTCTCATTCTGTTAACCATAGCTGGGGTACAGGTGTTAAGCTGTGTTAATTATTAATCTATATTACTGCTGCCCTTGAGCAAGATTGAACCAGCAGTCTAGAAATAACTGTCACTTAGAACTGTCTTAACCCAATGCATTTATCCATTATGCTATGTGTCCAATTATTCAAATAACACTAATTATCCAGCCTCATCTAAAAAAATTCAGAGAAATAGAAATTATCTAATTGTATACTTATCTCTAGACCGCTACTACATCGAAGACGCTCGCATCTTCGTTGCTGAGGCAATGCTGGAGTTGGCCGACAATTCCTGGATGTTTGGAGTCTGGAAACCAACTTAGGGTGCTGATGGATATCTTGCCTTGTGTCATTTAAAGTTTTTAGTTATAACACAAATCCACTTCTTTTTCTCGTGAGATTTTTATTTCTCCCAAAGTCACAACTGCCGAGAGCAAGAGTCCATGTCTTGCCCATTCAACGTATTCTATCAGACTCAGTACACACTCTGACCTATCACTCCTCCTGGCTCCCACTTCGCCACGTCTCACCGCTCGCACAATAGAAACAACGGTATGTGTCAATGATAATTCATCATTAACCTTTTCTATTCTCGTCTAACACATATTTTTGCTAAAAAACTTTTCCGTGCTAATGTAAGATGGCGGTATGTTCACGGTACCAAAACGGATATACGTGACGTTCTAATATCGATATATGTTGTATAGCGGGTCTTGTCAACGTGCCTCCAAATTCACGATACTAAAAAAGTATTCGGCACGTGGCCGTCATCTTGTTGATAAAAAAGTACAACGCGAGAAATATATCGTCACAAGCTGCTTAGTTTTTATTTCCAGGGCCAGTCTCGTGGGCTGTGTCGGAGCGGAGGAAAGGCAGAGAGAAAAAGAGAGATAACACTGTTAAATTACTGTATCCCACACTAGGGAGCAGAGGCCCGTCCGTTCCCCTAGGCCTCGGAAAGCAAAAAGAGGCCGGTATTTTTCTTCGTCGTTCCACGTCACCACGTGACTTCCGGTTCCGGTCAACACCCGAAACTTCCGGTTGAGATTCAATTCTCCATTCGGGGGGTCACGCCCCGGTCAAATTCCCAACAAACCGTTTTGTGTTCATCACTTGTTTTTTAAACCCTTTACCCTTATTTCTTCTTCCCCCTTTTCTAATAGTAGTCCTCGCTAAACTCAGGATATTCACCATCTCGCTACACTAATTTACATACCAGGTTACACTTATGGCTCTACGCCACACCCCATTATATTACACCACCTCTTCTCAAGCCATTTCCTCAATTCCTTTGAAAGTGTTGGGTTTAAGTATTCGAAATGTTCAGGATATATCTTATTATAATGGAGATTGTGTGTTTTTCTGTCTGTAACCGAAACTATATTACTATTCAAGTAACAATTCCCTTAGTTATTTACGTCACATTCTACAGGATTTTATTTTTATTTAAAACTCAATTATTAATAAAATTGTTTTACATCATTAAGGCTGTTAACAATATCTACATACTAATAGCATGCAATTGTATTTATATATACAACAAAACAGCGGATTAAAGTATGAATGGGAAGGCTAATTTGCATATTGATCTTAAAAATTTGATTTTAATAAATATGTGCTTAGTATTATTGATTTCTAATTGTTTGGTTTTATCTTATTGAATATGAGCAAAAATATCAGGGATAAATCTTAAAAGAAATCCATTAACAAGAAGAAATAACTGTAATTATTTTAACTAAATAATTAAATTAGGAAAATTTACCAATGAAAGACGGGAGTAAAGGAAAATGATGGAAGAGTTAGTTTCAAAGTTGTTCTATTTTTCAATCATACCCCCTCTGTTCCAAATATTTTTATCTGAATTCTTATTCAGTTTCATTAGCCTTTCTAATTTAACATGATATCTTATTATATTAAAACTTAAATACTTGCACCCGGAGGGTGCATATATTTGCTAGTTTGCTTAATGTTTACTAACACGCACATACATACGTATGCATACAAACATACATACTGACTGTAACGTCATTACTGGTCATGTCATCAATCCCTCTAAAATTTTTGAATTTATGTGTTCAGATTTTGTGTATATATATTATTGTTTACAAACACGTAAATACATACATACATACATAAATACAAAAATATATACATACATACATAGTAACTGCAATATCTTTGCAAGCAATCTGCCCACTCCCTCTAATAATTTTGAATTTAGGTGTTCAAAATGTTTAGTAGATATTTATTGATGTTTACAAAAACGCACATACATACAGACATACAAATGTGCACAATTACCACTCCTCCATTCACATATTTGTTTGTTTCTATCCTTCTTTCTTTCTTTCTCTCTTTCTTTCTTTCTTTCCTTCTTTCTTTCTTTCGTTCTTTTTATGACCATTGTATGTTAATCTCTCTTTCTTATGATATGGTATAGCCTTTCTTTTTTCCCATTTCATGATTAATTGTTATCACTTCTCATAATCCTTTAATTACTTTGCTTCTTTCCTTCTTTTTTTTTTACTCTCAATGCCTCCTAAAATTTAGTTTATCTTTCCTTTGTTCTTTTTTTCTCAGAGCTTTTCTTTTATCAATTTTTCTGATCAGTTGTATATATATTTACCAACCCCTCCACACGAGCAGGATACGACACAAGGTCAATTTCTTAAGCTGAGTTTAACAGGTTTGAATTCAGAGTTTTCCTTCTCCTAGACTGGTTACCTAGCCATGGATAAAGAGTTCAGTCTGCACTGTTATTTACTCATAGCTGGAGAGAAAATTGGATTCATACCTTTCCCAAGGGTATTAGCAGCATGTGAAATGCAAACAGCTTCGTCCAGGAATTGAACTCGGGACGTCGATTCCATTTCCTATTATACCACGGGCACTTGGTCAGTTGTATATTTCTGCGTTCATCAACCTTTCCATCCTTGTTTCTTTCTTTATTTCTATCTTTAATTCAATTTTATCACAGGGTCTCATAGTCTTCGTTGTCTTTTTCCCAGAGCCCTTTTTTCCCGGGGCACTAGCATACACCAACTGCACCTGTTGAAGGGTAAAACTCCCTCAATGTGGCCACCTGTTAGCCGGAAGGGGTGACCCTAAATGTTTTTAGGATGGAACCCTGGTTGCTGAACATTCACAACATGCAACACTTATTTGGGTTAGACGAGCGGTCGGAAAGACCCCCTCCGATCAATAGGCTCGTCACGACAAGCCCTAATACCTACATGATTGCCCCAACCCTATTGCGCTTATGGCAAGCCCCAACCCTTTTTATCATATGGGTGCTAGAAGGCGGTGGCTGAGAGTCTTCATGTACTGGGAATTACGTTAAAATCTATCTGTTGGTGAGATTCCAGTTCTTGAGGTTCGGGTAATGTAGAGCACCCCTTTATCACCATTGCTCCCTGGTCCACTATAACTCGGAGTGGTGGTACCTCTTAGGGTCGCATCAATGGGTTTAATAAAAAAATGTGTTTATCAACAAAATTGATTATCCATTAAAACTTTGTCGGTATTAACTGACCCACTGAGGTTGAAATGCCGTAACACAAAACAAACCAAACACTTGCAAAGCTTTCTTTCTTTCATTTTGGTTTGGTTTGATTTATTTTACGGCATATCAACCTCAGTGGGTCATTTAATGCCTGATAAAGTTTTGAAATAAATCAATTCTTAATGGATAATACAATTCTTTTATAAATACATTTTTCTATTTAACCCATAGATGGGACCCTAACAGGTACTACCATTCTGGGTCAGAGTGGACCAGGGAGCAATGGTGATGAAGGAGTTCTCCACATTCCCCAAACCTCCAAAACTGGAACCTCACCATCAGATAGAGTTTAACGTCATTCCCAGGACATGTAGACCCGCAGCCACCGTCTTCTAGCACCCATATGATAAAAATGGGTTGGGGCTTGCCATAAGGGCAATAGGGTTGGGAAAATAATATAGGTGGTAGGGCTTGACATGGCCAGCCGATTGATCGGAGGGGGCCTCCCCGACCGCTCGTCTAGCCCAAGATAGGGCCAAAGTGGAGTATTGCACGTCATGAACTGTTCATCCACCTGGGCTGTATCCTTAAGTATCACGGGTCGCCACCCAGGGCCAACAGGTGGCCCCATTGGGGGAGTCTTACCCCTCTGCAGAGGTGCAGTCAGTGCATTCTAATGCCCCAGGCGACAGGGCGGTTCTTTCATTTTATCATAGTGTCTGATATTCTTTCGTTCGTTCTTGCTTTATACTATTTTTCTCCGAGCCGTTCATTTTGTGCTCAATTGTATATTTCATTTTACAACACCTTTCAATGATTTCTCTCTCCCCATTCTCTTTTGTTCTTTCATTTTTCCGATCATTTTAACATAGTGCTCGATAGCGTTTTTGTTTGTTCATTATTTTCCCTCATGGAGGCGCGTGGTCTAATGTTTAGAGTCGTAGGAAATGGACTCGTCAACGCGAGTTCAATTCTTGGACGAAGTCGTTGACATTTCACATGGCGCTAATACCCTTGGTAAAGGTATGAATCCAGTTCTTCCTCCAGCTATGGATAAATAGCAGGGCAGACTGGACTCTTTAACGATGGCTAGGTGACCAGTCTAGAAGGAAAACTCTGAATTCGAACCTGTTAAACTCCGTGTGAGAAATTGACCTTGTGTCGCATGCTGCTCGTGCGGAGGGGTTGGTAAATATATATATATTTCCTCATGACCTTTCATCCTGTCCTTTTTATGCATTATATCTCTCAACATGCCTCATTTTTCAACGCTTTGCTACTTTTTTCTCTTTTCTCGTTCTGTCGGTTATCAATATTTAATTCAAACCTTTTAATCTGTTTGAACTTACAGTTTTCCTTCTCCTAGACTTGTTGCCTACTATTTACTCATAACTGTAAGATGAGCAGTTGTATTCATACTTTCCCCAAATTGATAAGCGCTATGCGAAAACGCAAAACAGCACACACACACACACACACACACACACACACACACACACACACACATATATATATATATATATATATATATAGATAGATAGATAGATAGATAGATAGATAGATAGACAAGAGACAGACAAATATAGATAGATAGATAGATAGATAGATATATGGCTTGATACATATGTAAGTAAAGAGTATTCAATATATTTGATAAAACATGTATATTTAAGTTAGCGTAGCAATGGCATGAAGAATACGGTGCTTGGTTTGAAAATCGCATAGGCGAGAAACTGTCAGTTACCACGCACTGTTTTTAATTTCAGTTCTTCGCTACCATATATATATATATATATATATATATATATATATATATATATTATATATGAATTGAATGCGTATAAACTTTGTTCTTGTGAACGTTGTTTTTGGATAACATGAAGCATGGAAAATGATATCCCAATCAACGTTCACAGGAACAAAGTTTATAAGCATTCAATTCATTTATACACAACCATACGTAGGCTCAGCATCAATCAACACACACACACACATATATATATATATATATATATATATATATAATATATATATATTAATAGTCATCCACAGACTCGTATTCGACTTATCAAGTCTCTTCAGTGTGGCTAGACATTTTGTGAACTACCTACAGCCTTGATCAGTTCAGCAGCAGTCGGAGAGCTTACCCGCTCGGTCAATATTACCCACAGAATGCGTAGGGGATTTTAACTTTTTTTATACACATATCTGTATGTATGTAAATGCCGTCATAGAGTCCTCCATCTATTTTATAGGAGAGCGTTACGTTTACGCTTTAGTTAGCGGTCGTCAGCAAAATCCCCTCCAAAGTGCTCAACGCCAGGAGGATGGGGAGCATATATAGTCACCCACAGACACGTGTTTCGACTTATCAAGTTTCTCCAGTGTGGCTAGACATTTTGTGAGCTACCTACAGCCGGGATAGAAATCCGATCGGTTCAGATACGCAGTTGAATTAATAGATATTTTCTTGGAAGTGCGCGAAATTCAGGAATGCGTATTATTACGTTATACAATGAACATTTACAAGTAGATATCAGGCTACAAACTTATTGAAATTTCTATTTCTTTCAAATCATTTTCTAAATGCCATTGTTTTTGAAACAGTGTTTTTGGGGTTTTTTTTTTGTTTTTTTCTCTTGAAAACACCTTCCATATATTTTTAATTGTGTCCTTATTTATTTATTTATTTTTATTCGTATTCTCTTCACACTTTCTTTTCCGTTTAACATGCCCTTTTTATATTCATTCGTTTTTCTTAGATCTATTAATAATGGAGATTCGCTTCCGGTTTTTGTCTGTAACAAAAATTACGTCACTGCTTACATCACATTACCCAAAATCGTCATAACATAGAATAAAATATATTCTACGATTTTTGGCATGTTCAAATTTGAACATGCAGCATTAGAGAGTCCTCATTGTTTTTTAAAACAAGTTTTGATAAATACATGACTGGTATTATATATATATATAGTTTGTTTTATTGTAATACATATTTAAAGTTTACATTTCAAATTGTTTTATTTTTTAATCCTTTAATGAATTTGATGATTTTACTTACTTAGGGTACAAAATCGCTGACATTGAATTTTTTACTCCCACCTCTCAGGCAATATGTTTCAAAAATCTGTTTTATATCGCCCGGGGCGCGGTTTTTATTTTGTACTAGTATTAATAATTTAGCATTGCATTATTATCTTATTGAATTCTTATATTTTAGCAATTGACATTACACAATTGACATCAATTTTCTTCAAATTAATTTTCACGTGGATCTCTTTTCTTGACCATTTCTTTTTCTTGAGTGATTTTGACTTGAATCCATGAGAGTATAACTATTATTGTTCTTTTTTATTATTATTCTGTTAATGTTTAAAAACCCTTCATTCTTATTCTACGCCTCCAGGGCAACCCGGCAATTTTTTCTTCCCTCGATCGAAAATTTCAATTCACTCTGTGAGAACTGCTGTTTTCATTTCATAGAGTTTTCTTCTTCATGAATCACCTTCGCGTTTTCTTCACCCTTTTAAGTGTAAACAAATAAAAGAATATATAAAATAAATAAAGTCATGACACATCCCATGATATTCTGCCGGATGTCAAAAATATTTCGTGCAAGTCACCTTTTCCAGTTTCCAAAAATTTAAGTCTAAAATGGTAGACCAGGCAAAGACCAGATTGAAGTGAAAAAAAAAAAACTTGGTTCCATATATTTCAAAGTTCTGTAGATTGTGAGACTACTGACAACTTCTTTTTTTTTCTTGAACATCTGCTTCCTATTATTTCCTTTTCGAAGATCTGTCAGAATATCTTGGCGAGATGCAGCAAAAGTGTTCATTTTTTTTTTTTTTGCATTTCATGATCACTTACCTATTGAAACATAATCGATTTTTGAACGTACAATTTTGATTTTTTTATCATTTGTATTTCGATGTTTCGCCTGAGAGTCAGCAAGAGTGTATCTTATACTTTCGTGATTTATCGGTGGTAAATTCCAAGTGTGTATTGTTGTATATACGTAACAGAATCTTATA
>CM042144.1:22899774-22904774 GCA_023376005.1 Doryteuthis pealeii
GATAAGACAGTGGATTTAACCCTGAAGATCCCCATGGTGGAATACGAGTACGTTATTCTTGTGTATAATATATATATATATATATATATATATATATATATATATATATATATATATATATATATATATATATATAACATAATATAATATAATATAAAAAGGCTAATATCCACCAGGGTTCTCCTAATGGATAATTTTGACTGCTAGGGGTTAGTTCTAAAAATAAGGAGAAACTTAGGTAGATATTCTCTGACGCATTAGTCTTACTTTCTTATTTATTGACTCTATCTATTGGACAGTATTGTTAACTTAGGCAACTCTTACATTATTGTTTGTATTGGCCATTATAATCGTGCCGGTTGATTATATGTGAACATGATTTGGACTTTTCTTTGTTTTTTTGCCAGCCGAAAATTTGTATTAAGTAATTACAAACTATAGATACGGTAGTTTCTTTATACTTCAAAACTGTATCGGCATTAAATGACCCACTGAGGTTGATATGCCGTAAAACGAAACAAACCAAGTTGTATTTCATAATTTGTTTCAACATATATATTAGTCCTTAGATTCAACATTCTTTTATGCTTCAAAAACAATCTCCAGTATATTTATTTCTATGATCTTTATAGCGCCACACTTCATGGTAAGACACTGCGTTTTGTCTTGGGAAAATCTACGATCTCTTCAAATGGGGATTGTATCGTTTCGATGGCTTAAATTAAAGACAGTCTTTTCATGGATGTATTAACATTTTTAGCAACCAATATCTATAGAAATTATGGGAATGCTTTTGAAATGATGCGAAAGCTTTTGCTTATTGACATCTTCTGGAATAAATTTTAACCGCAGGTGCTGTTTTAAAATCATTAATGATGATCGACTCGATGTAGAAAATAACTTGTAGTCAATTCTATGTTAATATCTATACACATTAGAGGAATTATTTGTTTAACTGCATAAATAGACGTTCATTTTTTTTTTTTTTTTAGATTTAATTTGTTTATTTTTATTTCTTAGATATTAAGCTTCATTATGTTCTTTCATTTCTTTCAATCTAAACAGGAGTGAATTTAAAAAAAAAAAAAATAAATAAATGTGATTCAAACTTGCATTCTGGATTCACTCTGAGCTATAATTTTCCGATTCGTGAAAATATACGAGGGCAATCCAAAAGTTAAGGTTTACAAAATAGTTAGGAATCTCAGAAACGTTTATAGTTTATAATGAATAATGTTTTCATCATTTTAAAATTTGGACCTGAATCTTTGATTTAAAAGAATCACTGTTTTGGTTTATGTATTATGGTAGGCTTTGTGGCAGTTTTTTTTATATATACATACCATATATTCTCCTGCAATGTCGTTGCAGAAGCGTTTAACACATCGTCGTTGGAAACTTTCTTCACTACTTGCGGGCGTTTTTACATCCATGCGAGACTCGCCGTACACTTCCGTTAATTGGCGATAAATATCAAGCGGTTAAAAAAAAAGCTAAAAATTGTGCAAACTTAACATTTGGCGGTAGCGTCAATCTGGAACACTATCAGAAACGGATGTTAAGCCACGATTGAGGTACACCTAGGGTAGACACACAACAGTGTTACCAATAGCCGCACGAAGAATGTCTTATCTTTGGGATTGCCCTCATACATCAGCTTAAATATTAAGCACCACCACTTTTCTGAATAAATAATTCTACACCCAAAGTTAAGAAAGTATTCATCAGACTCTTTCATTATGGGTAAGACGTCACACAGATTTGTCAGATTGGGGAATCCAGGGAGAATCGAACTCACTTTTTAGAAGTAATGTCTGTGTGAGACTAGCTTGCTAACCATTACAACACGAGGAGACACCCTAAAACCATAGATAAGTATTTTAAATAAAGGTTGCGTATTATCTCGATTTTTTACACTCTTGTCTCATCTCTATTACAAAATATACATATATTCATAAATAACGTTTCGGCCGATGTACCCCCGGTCTTCTACATTGCGGCTGGCTGCTTTCACTCCGCTACAAGTGTCAATACTTTGTCTATCCGAGCATAGCAATGATTCGACTTGGGGAAATTATTTTAAATATTTGATTGTTATGTATACAGAGCGTTGAAGAATTTATGATGATCTCATTTAAATAATGACGTCATTGTTTGCCACGCCTATCAATTTGAGAAGCTGGCTGGCTGGCTGGCTGGATGGTTGGATGGATGGATTGATGGATGGTTAGATTTCTGGGAATGTCAACCCTTAGGTTATTTTATACCAAATAGTTTTTTTATATTCTTGTGTGTTATTCAATTTGTCTTTTTTAACTCAATTTTTAAACACATTGTTTTAAGACCCATATTTATCTATTTAACCCATAGATGGGACCCTAACAGGTACTACCACTCCACGACGGGGTAACCCACACTCCCAAGCCTCTATGATTAGAACCTCATCCCAGTTTTACGTGCTATCCAGGGCACCAAGACGCTTTGACACCGCCTTCTACCACATATATGATAAAAAAGCTTAGCGGTTTGCAATAAGGGCTGTGGGGTCGGAAAATCATATAGGTACTGGGGCTTGGCGTGACCAGTAAGGGGTCTCCGATCACCCATCTAGCCTAAGTAGTGTGTTGCACATCATGAGCTATTCAACCATCAGGAATCTACCCTTAAGCATGAGGGTTGCCACCTATATCAAATAGATGGCCCACATTGGGGGGTACCAATCTGAAGAGGTTTAGTCGTCGTATTATACAGCCTTAGCTGACAGTGTACTGTTTGAGAAGCGTGACGATCATTTAAAATTCACTCAATGGTAGTGATGTTTGCCTTCTTATAATGAGTATATGCAGTATAAGTATGCAAAAACAAGTATTATCATTTTACACGTTTTCAGTTTGCCCCCTATCTATCTGTCTATCTATTCTAGTTTGTCCCCATCTATCTATCTATCTATCTATTACAGTCTCTCTCTCTCTCTCTCTCTCTCTCTCTATATATATATATATATATATATATATATATATTATATATATATATTACAGTATATATCTATCCAACTATCTATCTATATATTACAGTCTCTATCTATCTATCTATCTATCTATCTATCTATCTATCTATTACAGTCTCTATCTATCTATCCATCTACATATCTATTCCAGTCTGACCCTATCTATCTATCTATTTATGTATCTATCTGTTCATATATATTTATTTATTTGTCGTTATCTGTCCATCTGTTGTAGTCTGTTCATATCAATTTATCTATCTATCAGCTTGCTCCTATCCCTCTCTCTCTATCTATCTATTAATCTATCTATCGGCTTGTCCCTATATATCTATCCATCAGTTCGTATCTATCTATCTATCTATCTATCTATTCTAGTCTGTCCTTTTACATGGAGGTGATAAAAGGTTTTTGGCCCAACTAAAATGGATTTTTATCAATATTCTAATTTTTAAAATCTTTCTTTTTATTTCCTATTTTCTAATGTTTAAAGAGAAACTATGTTAAGAATGTGCTCAGCTACAGAATAAATATACAGACTAATATCTATATATTAATACTGGTGTCCCTAAATCTTCCGTCCGTTATCATCCTGCAACACCCTCTGGTTAAAAATGACACTGCCCAAATTGTTCAAGATGCAATGCAAAAATATAAATCCAGATAATATGGTGTCGCTTAATCGCGGATTTCTTATGTGTCCCATTTCATTTCACCCAATTTTCAAAGGAGACATTCTAAATGGTCTTGCGTCGTTTTAATGTCCAACGAAAAATTAAAAGGAATTGAAAAAAAGATACATGTTTGTTTTATTTGTAATATTGAAATTGTGAATTACAGAATATATTTTGGTAATTTTGATCTTATGTCGTCCCGGCTTCCTGCCTTAATTCATGCTATCATTTAGAGATCCAGTGTCAGGCGAATATCCGGACCAACTTTTGTCACTTTCAGTCGGCAAATTAATGTAGATATTTTATCCCCCCACGAATTTTTATCGGTAAATCACTGTAAATATTTTACAACCACCACTGTTAAGAAAGTGTGAGATAGATTAAAGAATATTATATTTTTACACATTGATCTAAATGCAATAGCTCTTAAGTAAACATATCAAATGTTGTAATAATTAACTGTTACACTGTGGTATATCCAAGGTTTCTGCTAGTGTATGTGTAATTGTTCTAAATTATTGTAACTTGGTCGGGACAAGAACTTTTGGTAAAGTAGTACGTGTTAGTTCCACTGAATGCCTAAATGTGCTTTTTTGATTAAGATTTTCATTAGTCTTTATCATTTTTACTCGGATTTCTATTTTACCATTGTGAATGTAGTTTGTAAAAAAATATTTTCAAATTAGCGATTTATCGAACAGTATTTTCCCAAGTGAGCAACTTCATTTTTATTCATAATGAAAGATGTGATATTTTTCGATTGGTTCGACAGTTTATTAACACTTAGACATAATGATTTACATCATGATAACATACATGAGTCTCTGAACTGAGTTGTTTTTTGTAATGAAAGTAAGTACAGAAGTTTGGGTAGCGGGCTTGGGCATCAAAGATAATGGTTGGGAAAGGGTTGAATCAAATAACAGAAGAAAAAAAACTGGGTTCTTTAACCATGGTTGTGCAATCAGAGTAGCAAAAAGAAAAATCTGACTTTAAACCAGCTTTACTCCGCTGGAAATTCAACATTCGGTCACATCCTGCTTGTACTGGGTGGGAGTTGGTAAATACTTTGTCTGCATTCAAAATAATTTCCAGAAACATACACATTATGTATATATGAATATTTTCTAATATATATATATATATATATATATATATATATATATATATATAGAGAGAGAGAGAGAGAGATGTGAAGAAAGGAAGTGAATCCGACGGTATGTAATATATACATATATATACGTTTATATATATATATATATATATATATATATATATATATATATGTGTGTGTGTGTGTGTGTGTATGTCTCTCTCTCTCT
>CM042144.1:22909774-22982654 GCA_023376005.1 Doryteuthis pealeii
CCATCACGCCAAACGGAAAATCGCAATTTTTATCGCTTTGTTTGGCGTGATGGTAAGAGGCTTGCGTGCCGTTTCGACACAAGGGTTTCGAGTCACACACGAGGCGATCTTCGTATCTATAGCTCTGCTGATGAGACCTAATAGGTCGAAATATATATTCAGAGATTGATTTTTCTCGATTTGTTTAGCCTTACATTTAAGTAGTTAAATCCCGCCTAATTAACCATAAATGAATTAACTTTCAAAGAATTAGGTCTGACTTCAGTTAAAAGCACATATTCTCCCAAATATATATATATATATATATATATATATATATATATATAAAGTACATAAATATATATATATATATATTATATATTATATATATATATATATATATATAATAAAATATATATATATATATATATATACATACATATATATATATATATATATATATATATATATATATATTATAATATATAATATATATATATATATATATAATTTGCACGTTAACCTTTCTCGAAATGATTTTGAATGCAGACAAGGTATTTGTATTTACCCCAGTACAAGCAGGATGAGACACAAGGTTAAATTTTAAGCGGGGTAAAGCTGACTTGACGTCAGATTTTTCTTTTTTTCTTTTTTTCTTTCTGCTACTCTGATTGCTCAACCAGTTTTGCTACTATTTAATGTAAGCCTTTCCCAAGGGCATTAGCATTAAATGAAATGCAAACAGCCTTGTCCAGGATAGATGATTATATTTCCCTTGCCAAGGTGTTATTGACTGAACACAATCTTTATATTACTATTTAGTATTGTCTTCATGTAAGGTAATATTAGTAGCTAATAAATTGTTAAGGGCGTGAGAGATTTTGATAATATAGGAAATACGAAATACCTAAAGATCTAACTGAGAGATTGTCGAGTCTTTCGATTTACAGTCAATTGTAACTCAGTGTGAAATAATGAGAATAAACATATTCCAGCTGTCATCGGAGTCTGTGGCCCTATCTAGACAGGATTTCACAATCACACTTTGTATTTTCCATGTAAGTCACCTGTGAAAAAAAAATACGACAGATACTGCTCTTAAACAGTGTAAATAACTAGAGGATATATCTCATGTGAAGTAACACATTCGACTGTTGTTAAGATTTGATCTGGTGGCAAATCCGACGTCAAAGCTGGGAATTGTCGATTAAACTAGAGATAGCAATGTTGAAAGCGTTCTTAAACATAAAAAGAACTATGAAGAAGCTATTAAAAAATACGTTCCGTGTTAACACTGATGAAATCGTGTTTTCTTGGGGATATTTAGTGAAAAGTGATTGTATCAGTAATAGTAAGTCTCCTCAAACGAGTACACTGCCGAATATATAAACAAGCACAGCGAATTTGACAAACATTTGCTCTGATTAAAATTCCCTACACTAGACCAAGGAATGATCACATACATTTGAACCTGTGCACGGGAGATCTAAATAAGAATTAAAGATACTAGCAAATATATGCACCCTCCGGGTGCAAGTATTTCAGTTTAAATATAATAAAATATCATATTAAATTAGAAAGGCTAATGAAACTGAATAAGAATGCAGATAAAAAGATTTGGAACAGAGGGGGTATAATCGAAAAATAGAACAACTTTGAAACTAACTCTTCCATCATTTTCCGTTACTCCCGTCTTTCATTGATAAATTTTCCATTCATATAATGAATAACCCCGATCATAGCAGCCCTCCATTGAGAACGCAACAAAGTATTCCACAGAACACGCAGGTTTTGAAATAAATTTATTTCTAATGGATTCTGATTTTTTATAAACACATTTTTCTATTTAACCCATAAATGGAACCCTAATAGGTACTACCACCCGGATCAAAGTGGACCAGGGAACAATGGTAATGTAGCAGTGGTCTACATTCCTCAGACCTCAAGAACTGGAACCTCACCCTCAGATAGAGTTTAACGTCATTCCCAGGGCATGAAGACCTTCAGCTATCAGCTTCTAGCATATATATCATAAAAAATTGTTGGGCTATCCATAAGAGCAATAGGGTTGGGACAATCATATAGGTGCTATGGCTTGACGTGACCAGCCGATTGATCGGAGATGGGCCTGCGACTGCCCGTCTAGCCTAAGTAAGAGCCTAAGTTGAGAGTTGCGTGTCAGGATTAAGTCCTTAAGTTACCCACGGTTAACAGGTGGGCCCATTGGGACTCTTACCCCTCTGCAGTGTTGTAGTCGGTATATTCTAAAGCCCCACCGACAGGGGTCACAGCCATTTGTCCCCGTATAAGTAATACGATGACACCGGACAGAAACCCGAGAACGTTGCTTTCATACTAGACTGCTTTATTATTTGTTTTGTTTGATTTATTTGTTTAATGGTCTATCATTTAATTATGGTTTATCTAAAGCCTACATTTGTTTCATTTGAACGCTTGATTGTAATCATAACTATTTATATTTATAAAGTCCCATTGAAATCATTTTTTTAAAATTTGACATTTTATATTATTTGGATTATTCGGACTATTGTCCTCATCCTTATAGTTATCTGGACAACGTTTCAGCCGATGTAACCTCAGGCCTTCTTCGGGTATTTCTTTTCAGACTCGGGATCCTTCTCGACTTTGGGAACCTTTATTTCGAATTCGTGAACCTTCTTATCGTAATCAGGAGCCATCGCGGAACTTTAAACCCAACCATTTATTCAATCCACGGGGATATACCTCTCTCACTCCGCTAACCATAGCTAGGTACAAGTGTTAAGCTGCGTTAATTATCATTATATGTTACTATCACCCTTGACCAGGATTGAACCTGCAGCCTAGAGATAACTCTAGAACTCGGGAACCTGACTTAGAACTGTTTTAAGTCAACGCCTATATTCACTACACTATGCGTCTAACTGGAGGCACATCGACCGAAACGTTGTACAGATAGCAATAAAGATAAGGACAATAGTTCCAATAATCTAAATAATCCAAATTATCAATCCTCATCGCAAAATTTCAGAGAAATGATATTGATACTTTATATACCGATAAAAATAATAATTTATGTAATGTAGCGGCATAAAAAGTATCTATACGGCCACTTACTACCTATCACATAAACCATGCATGTAAGACAAACAAGGTATATTAGATAGTGCTGGAAAGTGAAGGACAAAGTCATAAGTAACGTTTTACTGTTGACACCTACACATGGACACACCAGTGAAAACTGATACCTACATCAATCAGATCTGTGCGGATTCCGGTTGTTGTACAGAGGACCTGCCCGAGGTAATGACCGATAAGTACGGGTGGCAACAGAGAGTCATGGGAATCTGTGCCCTCAGTGCATTGATGTAGATGAGATGAATATAAAACACACAATCTGTCATTTATAAAGCAACGTACAATCCCATCTACTTTATATGAGGAAAGAAAGGAAACGTAAATACTTTACTTTTACTTTATTAAATAATTTTATAATACAAATTTAGAGTTTATTATATAATATTTAATCATGTTATGGAAATAACTCTGTTTTCGGGAAATTGTAATTAAAATTATTCCACTCCTTAAATGTGGACGGAAATCAGTTGATATAAAACTAAAATGATCGTATTCAAAGCAGACCCGTCGCCAAATTGAATAAATAAAAATTGTTAATAAGGAATAAATATAAACCTGCGAAATGGCTGACAGATATATTTTAAACTTGTAAAGATATTATTATTATTTTTTTTTATCTCTGCTTTGTTTTTGTATGAGTACACTGATGGGCCAAAATCTCATAACCAATTGTCTAAGAATGAAATGGTCCGTAATGTTTCCAGAAAAAAATCGAAAAAATTATTATTCAGTTAGGACAGTGCGGAAATGAATTCCTGTTCTATCAAAGATATTGAGCACTATTTACTCATAAATATTGCATATTTATCAGTGTTTATTTTGTTATACAATAATGCTTATATATATGTATATATAAATATATATATATATATATATATATATATATATATGTAAGTTATCCACATACACGTGCTTCGAAGTTTACTTCTAATCAGTGTGGGTTTACTTTTAACAGCTACCTCAAGCTGGGATCGAAAGCTGACTGAATTTTCGTCTGCCAAGTCTCTTAACCATGCGGCTAATAGGGTCTGTCAATTTTAAGTGAACAATTAATTGATACATTCATACAGGCGAATTCAGACCTTTCCCTAAGGGCATTAGTGCTATGTGAAATGTAGACAGCATCGTCTTGTATTTGAACTCGGGTGTACAAGTCCATTTCCTTCGACTCTAGCCATTACACCACGCACCTTCAAATAATGTGCCTATGTGTGTATATAGTGTGTGTTTTATATAGGGTTATCCCAAAGGTACGGTCTCTAAAATATTTAGAAATAACATAAAACTTTTTTTTTTATTTTCAATGATGTTTACATCATTTTAATATTTGAACATGTATCTATCGGTCTACATAATCGCCATTTCGAGCGATGAATTTTTGTAGATGCACTGGCAGATTTTATATACCCATAGCATACCAGCTCGCTACTATGTCGTTGAGGTAGTGTCAATCGGGAGCTCTGTCAGAACCAACTGCCAAGACAAGACTGAGCGTGGTTGCGAACACCGCGCAGATACAGGCGCAGAGACAAACACATGCACAACAAACACTGCAGTGTTGCCAATAGCCACACTAACAGTTTCTCTTGACCCCAATCCTTTTAGAGACATTAAATTTAGGATTACTTTCTGTTGTAATGGAATATTCCACACTCTCCAGCCCTGTCGGCTGGGGCCTTAGAATACACCGACTGCACCTCTGCAGAGGGGTAAGACTCCCCCAATGGGGCCACCTGTTGGTCGTGGGTGGCAACCCGTGATGCTTAAGGATAGAACCCAGGTGGATGAGCAGTTCATGACTTGCAATACTCCACTTTGGCTAGACGGGCGGTCGGAGAGGCCCCTCCGATCAATCGGCTGGTCACGTCAAGCCCTAGCACCTATATGATTTTCCCAACCCTATTGCCCTTATGGCAAGCCCCAACCCCTTTTTATCATATAGGTGCTAGAAGGCGGTGGCTGCGGGCCTTACATGTCCTGGGAATGACAGTAAACTCTATCTGAGGGTGAGGTTCCAGTTTTGGAGGTTTGGGGAATGTGGAGCACCCCTTCATCACCATTGCTCCCTGGTCTATTCTGACCCGGAGTGGTAGTACCTGTTAGGGTCCCATCTATGGGTTAAATAGAAAAAATATATTCATAAAAAAATTGTATTATGCATTAAGAATTGATTTATTTCAAAACTTTATCGGCATTAAATGACCCACTGCGGTTGATATGCCGTAAAACAAAACAAACCAAAACCAAACCAAATCCACACTCTCTCTCACACCCATGTACTCTGACTATAGATATATAGTGAGCACGGCCTTAGATCGAGGATTAGTACCACGCCTCACTATTCCTTGTCTGTCTTATTGTATCTCTCTGCGATAAATCCCTCTATCTTAAATCTACGAACGTGTTGACTGGTCCATTCACTCGACTACAACCTCGTCTGATTGTATCCCTTTTAAGGACACATCACTTTCTTATATATGCGTGTAATACGCGCGGCTGAAACCAAGATGGAAATAAGACTCATGAAGCATGTTCTGTTCTAAGTATTCCTTTGGCATGTCAACACATTTTAATAGAAACACCAATTTTCTTTAATCTTACCAAAAATATCTCTAACTGATTTAGCTGAGAAATTTTCAATACTCCCTCATACATGTGAAGAAAATGTTTTCAAAAATATAACGGACACAGGATGTTACGATGAAAGGAAAAAAGTTATATGTCTATACTTAATTATTTCGGTTTATGATAAACCATCATCAGGACAACGCAAAATAAATTTTGTAAGGGTGAAAATTGAAAAATGTTAAGAGTATGGTGAATGAGTGAATATAATGTTAGAGCAAATAAAATTATATTCACAAATTCACCATACACTTATAAAATTTTTTTTTTCCTTTTATCGTAACATCCTTTGTTCATTATATTTTTGAAAACATTTTCTTCACATATTGTCGGATGAATTTCCTCATCGTATTTCCATACTTCAATGTAAGTGAAAGCAAGTCTTTTTGTCAAGAAATACTAATTTTGGATTAATATCTATCTTGATTTTAGTTACTTTATCCGATGAAAGAAATGGGAGTCATACACTATCAATAAATATCAACTTCATTTAATAAATAAAATAAAATAGAAATAATACCACTACTACTAATACTTCCAATGTACCTAAAACGATAGAACATAAGGTGACATGAGGTCGCAGTTTTAGAAAGTGATTAAACGGTAGGTTTAATAATCTGCCAGTCCAATAGCTCCGGTTGCTTAATCGGTAGTGGCATGTATAAGCAAGATACTCGATGTTACGTCGGAATGATGATGATCCAGATAGAAATTCAACCCCATAGCAGCATGAAGTTTCTACCAAATACTTTGAATTATTGAGTGTCCTGGGTATGAAGCTTAACTGTATCTAGTGATGAGATTCAAATTCTGGAACTCTTGGAATGTGGAGTACCCATTCATTGCCATTACTCCTAGGTCCACACTGACCCGGCGTGGTAGTATCTGTTAGAGATCAATATAGGGGTTAAATAGTGAGTTTAGAATTGTTTAAACAATGAGTTTTAAAACATTGAATACCCAACAAGAAGGAATTTAAAAAAAAACGCCTCGAATTGCAACAATGTATTTATTCTCGGAGATTTTCTTTATATTATCTAAAATTAATAAAATAAACTAAGCAAAATATGTAACATTTCGATTGATTGCTTGATAGATTTTGAATTTAAAAATAAGTTGGCAGTCCATAAAATCAACCAACTAACCAACTAAGCGACCAACCAACCAACCCACAAATACCCGCTAACCTATACTACCGATATTATCTCTTCTGTGTTGCTCGTTTTATATCTGATCCACATAATTCCTATGAACAATATATGTCGCGGTACACGTATATGCCTGCGGCATGACCAGGTGTCAAGTAACGTGGGAATTTACAAACAGTTTATTATTAAGGTAAATCGTCGAAAAGAACCGGAAATGACTTCCTTACAACTGAGTGTGCAACGTGATTTAATATTCTTCGGTTTCCCTACACTTCTTGCCTTAATTTGAGGACTCCAAAAATATATTAAAATACCAAGGAAGGTGTAATTTAAGATAAAAAATGAAACTCGTCTTACATTGGGCTGGGAAGAAAATAGCGCCCGAAATTTAATTTCTTTTTATAAGAGTACAGACCGGAAATGAGGGGGTTGGCAGGAGTGGAGTGGAGTGGAGTCATAAATAAGCCGAATTTTTTGGCCGTCGGCAGTTGTTATTTAGAAGGCATATGTGAGCTGATCTGATAATGACAGCAGCCAATAGCAGAAATTGCAAAACTTGGACTAACATAAGAACAACAAAAACAAGTAAACTGAAATGGGAAGATAAACAACTCTACAAACAACTTGGACTAACATAAGAACAACAAAAACAAGTAAAACTGAAATGGGAAGATAAACAACTCTACAAACAACTTGGACTAACTAAGAACAACAAACAAGTAAACTGAAATGGGAAGAAAACAACTCTACAAACAAGTAACAACAAACAACAAAAACAAGTAAACTGAAATGGGAAGATAAACAAACTCTACAAACAACTTGGACTAACATAAGAACAACAAAAACAAGTAAACTGAAATGGAAGATAAACAACTCTACAAACAACTTGGACTAACATAAGAACAACAAAAACAAGTAAACTGAAATGGGAGATAAACAACTCTACAAACAACTTGCTAACATAAGAACAACAAAAACAAGTAAACTGAAATGGAAGATAAACAACTCTTCAAATAACAAACTAGAGAAATTGCACAAGAAAAAACCTGGACATTACAAAGAAGGGGAAACTTCCAGAAAGATATTGACACTCTCATAAATGCAGCACAAGACAGTACCATAAAAACAAACTATATCAAGTGAAAATAAATAAGACGTAACAGAATAGCAAGGATAGGATGTGTGCAGACAATGACGAAACGGATATTCAAGTAGCCTAAGATGACCATGGATTGCTTCCGTCTTTGAGCATTACGGGTCGCCACCCACGGCCACCAGGTGGCCCCATTGGGAGGAGATCTAACTACTTGTATTGAGAGGATGGTTGGATTTTGAGAATTAAATGGACCACCTAATCCCGGCAACAAGGCAAGACCAATGGGGATTAACAAGAGAAAATAACTTGTCATCTAATTGATTTTGCCGTACCACTGGAACATAGTGAAAATGAAACCGAAAATATAGATAGAAACATTAGTTATTTCATTTATACAAATATAAAGAGCAGAAAGCGAGCGGTGTAATGGTTAAAGTCATGAGAAATGGACTCATCGCCCCGAGTTCAAATCCTGCATGTGGTAATTGCATATCCCTTTGCACAAATACCCTTGGGAAAGGTATGAATCCTACTCTCCTTCCAGCTATGGATAAATAGTAGGACCGGATAATGGGCTCTTTAACCTAGGTTAGGCAACCGTTCTAGAAGAAGGAAAACTCTGAATTCAAAAATGTTGAACTCCGCTGAAGAAATATATATACACACACAACTATATATATATATATATATATACACATACAACTATACATACACACACACAACTTTGAGGTTTGTTTCTATGTCTTTTATCGTAAAAAAATGGTACACGCACGCGCAATCACACACACACAAAACACCTAAAAAATGCACAATGTCATTTTTTGTTACATACACTCAGGCACACTCATACTTACACCATAAAAAAGAATATTTGACGTCATATTTCAAACCATCCACCTTTCCAGCGTTCTTTCTTCAAACTTTAAATTTTGAACAGACTGATAAACAAGGACTATCGCAGTTTTTCTTGTTATTCTGTGATAACATTTTTATAACCTTTCCTTATATATAAACTGAAGAAGATCTAATTAATAGATCGAAACACTGCAGCGTCGGCTAATAAACTTACCACTCAATTTACTTAAACCTGTGTTTTTTCAAATTTCCTAATATTCTACATACCGTCGGATTCACTTCCATCTCTTCACACACACACAACACACACACACACACAATATATATATATATATATATATATATATATATATATATATGTGTGTGTGTGTGTGTGTGTGTGTGTTTGAGAGAGAGTGTGTGTGTGTGTGGAATTAAACAAAAGGCAGGTGTCCTTTTTAACGATTTTATTGGTGATCCTTTCAAGCTTTCTGGCCAACTTTTTTATATTTGGATGGAATTCGTAGAATAGTCCACCGAATTCATATCTCGAGTACTTTCGACCCTATGAAGTGCCATCATCAGGGGTGATTTGTGCCAGTTTTTTTTCCAAAGTATATTAATGGATGTGGATGGAGGAGAATTGATAGGAAAAGTGTTATAGGCATTTTAAAATGTGAGTACTGAATTGAAAATTAATTTTATTTAAGGATGGTTTGTATTGTTTGATGTATGAAGCTTCTAGTATTTGGAGTTTTAGTACTCGGGATATGAACTTCAGTGAACTAATCCACGAATTCCATCCAAATATTTAAAAAAAATTGGCCATAAAGCTCGAATAGATTACCAATAATATCGTTAAACGGGATACTTGACTTTTGTTTAATTCCACATGTATAAATGAAAGAATGCTGCCCAAATATACACATACACCCCCACACGCGCGCACACACACACAGACATACACACGCACACTTTATATATATATAGATATGTATATATAACACGCACTGTTGTTAAAGTAGTAAATATGTTGAAAATGGTATTTCCAAGTTGCTAAAGTATATAATCCAAAAATGTTAATGGGCTTTCAGTGACTGTAGTTTCTGCACAATAAATAGACTTCCCTTTTTCAATTCACTCCTACATACACTTATACATATGCACTTGTATATAATCGAAACGTGCCACAAGTTAGAAGGAATCGAAAGAATACATTTTCAGAGTCTTTAAGCGACAATTAGGGAAGTGAATTGAAAATCACTTACGTCATTTGCTTCTGCTTCCAGGATAGAATTCCTGCGTTGACTTTATATGTTTTCAGCAATAGAAAAGAAGAGAAAGAAATATCTAAACTTATCGAGAGAGGTGGATTCTACTTTGTCACATCGGAATTAGTAGGACATTTTAAAAAAAAATCAAAGGTTGAATTTGAAATCATTTCACTGATTTTTGGGTTCAAACTGTCAGCAACTAAACCAATTCTCTATTTTTAGAAAAAGGGGACAAATAAAGTCTTTATCTCTTTTATGAAAAAGAATTAGAAATGAAATCTAATTTTTCTATCTATCCTTTGAGTAACTTTCGTCTAAGATTTAATCTGGATAGAATTACAAACAAGTTCTTCATGTATAGATTGTAGATATACTGTTTAAGAGATGCCCTTGTATAACAGTTATCATCTCAAGAAATGTACTCGGCGAAACGATTTCAAACCTAGTGGATGGTGTTTGCTTTTCACATTTAAATTATGTGACAAAGAACAAGAGTCTTGTGGCGGTAGTGGGGACGTAACGTATTCTCGAAGGAAGCGGGTTATTCATTGTTTGGCGTGTAGGACTTTGATCTATGATCGAACTCCCGTCCTTGTGAATATGAAATGGCGATTCTTGAGCATAGCGCTGAAGATTGAGTTATCCCAAAAGTTAAACCCAGGTGTCCGTATAAAATCTATAATCACGTGTATTAATAAACCAGCAGAAACCCAGCAGAAACCCAGGATATACAGAGGAAAAAAGTGCGTGTTACGTGTTAAAGACAGCAGTTGCGTAGAGGATTTGAAGAAGAAGAAGAAGAAGAAGAAGAAGAAATGGCAAGAAGTGGAAGTAGAGAAGAAAAAAGAAAGGAAAAAGATTAGTCTGCCACTAAGCGTTGGACTCCTTTTTTGTGTCCCCTCAACAAAGACTTTTTGTGTTAACCTAAATGGGACAGTGTTAACCTTGGGACAGTTTTGCTTCCAGTTACGGACAAATCGTAGCGAAGAATGATATCTTTATCCTTGATTAAGAAACTAGCTTCTAGGAGGCGCGCTTAACATAAAGGTTATCGTCGTAAAAAATAGAATTGTGATGCGAGTTCAAATCCTAGACGATGCCGTTTGTGTATCACTTTCCTCTAATACCCTTGGGAAAACTATGAATGTATCTAGTTCCTTCCAGCTATGGACAACTAGTAAAACAGACTGGATATTTAGCTTTGTTTATGCACCTGATCTACGAGAAGAAAAGAGCTTTACTCCGATTTACATTTGTCATATCCTGCCCTTGACGTAGGTGGTGGGTAAATAGATACATAACAATCCCAAAATTAAGGTCTTAAAATTTAATAAGATCACATAAACGTTTTTTTTTTTGTATATCATGACAATTGTCACCCGTGGGGTGTAGGCCCGCGTTGGGAAATCAGTGGTCTAGTTTTAAAAACAATTATATGAATTCTATGATTAATATTGTACACGATATCAATAATAAGATGCATTTTACGTTTAATACCTAAACATTATATATATATATATATATATATATATATATATATATATATATATATATATATATCAGTCATCCACAGTGCGTGTGTTTGTGTTTGTGTGTGTGTGTGTGATAGTTGTCTGCATATGTGTGTCATCTTTCAAAATTTCTTTAATAAATTTGAATATAATCTTATTTCTAGCAGGATGCGTTTTTTATTTGTTTTATCTTACCTTAAATTCATATTTTTAATTAATCTTAAATTATTCCCAAATGATTTTAACAACTGTTAGACCATATGAGTAGTTCTTTCATTGATATAGCAGACTACATCAAGAAATGATAAGCACTCTATGTCTATCGTCTTATAATTTGAGCATTTGATACGAAATGTAGGTCTCAAAAGCACTGGGACACAAGGAAACAGTGTGTGTGTGTGTGTGTCTGTCTGTCTGTCTGTCTGTGTCTGTGTTTGTGTCTGTGTGCATATGATGTCTGCATATTAGTGTCACCTTTTTCTTTTCCTTCATTATGAATTTGAACATAATTTTGTCTACAGATGATGATATCCAAGTGAGAATCCAACCCGAAATCTCCGAGCGTGAACTCGTTCGATTTATTGTGTTTGACAAAAGCAGTATTTTTCGACTTGACTCCAATCAATCTTATTCAAAATAACTGTTACTTTTTCTTATTTTATCACGGCATTTTTTTTACATTGGTGATTAAAAAAAGGTGTCCATCAGATTAAAAATCCTCTCAATGTTTATCGCAGCAAAAATATTACAGTAAGATACGAGGGTGAGTCAAAATTAATGCAATTTTCATTATTTTATGGAAATTATTTTGAATAAAACTAACGCCTTTGAGACCCTAACAAGGCTCAGAGCTAGGATCTGAAGTGTAAGACCCAAATTGTCAATCATCAATGTCCTTTTCCATGACAATGCTCGACCACACATAAGCATCAGGACATGGGGGAAATTGCCCCATTCGGGTGGTCAACTTTACCGCATCCTCCACACCAGCTTTAGCGCCTTTAGACTATTATCTCTTCGGATCCATGAAATAGGGTTTGAAGGCAAACATTTTTCGAATGACGAGGAAGTGAAATCTGTAGCAAAGAAGTGGCTCAAAGAATATTTAACATAATTTTACAAGGCAGGGATACATGCTCTCATTCGAAGACGGAACATCGCTATTGAGAGAAATAGTGACTATGTGGAGAAGTAGGGATGTGATTCAGAGAGCACCAGTTTCATCTTGATGTAATGCTAATAAAAATTAAAGAAACAAGCAAGACGTAACGTTTCTGTATAGGCATAGCATATATGTATGTATATCTGTGTAGGTCACCTTGCGTGGTGTAATGGTTAGCAAGCTAGATTTGCAGATCTTTCTTAATGAGTTCAATTCCTAGCTTTATTTTGATGTATGATACATGCTCCTGTGAAATTATACCTGTCCTAAATGAAATAACATTACTTTTTGACCAGTTAAACTGTTTTCTGGAGTGTTGCTTTCAGCATCCTTGTGTAGTCACAAACATTACAATATAAATGCTGGTGTTATTCTGTGACAATTGGAATCTTTTCAGTGTTTATATGTTTTTGTTGATTAACAGATTACTATAGCAAAGTTAATTTGGTGAAAGGTGTAATTAACTGAACTCCAGTTTTATAAAAACAAACATACCTGTACCAAAATTTTCAATCTTAATGAAAGAGTCTGGGAAATTATTTGTGTAAGAGATTAGAGTAATTACTGGTAAATTGCTGGAGGCAATTATGAGTATCTCACAATCATTTTCATGGTGTCTTAGGATGTTTTGGAATGGTGTTCAATACAATAGATAATTGGTTAGAAAGATATCCAAATAAATGAAAAGAAAGAAAGAACGAGGCTAAGGAGTACTTAAATAAAAGGATTAAAAGAGAAAATAATTAAGAAGTTCAGCTTGGCAAGAATATCATAAAACTTAAATTAAGGTACACATACACGTACACCAATAGTGTCATTCGCATTCAGATAAATAGGTAAATAGATAGATAGATTGGGTAAATACGCGGATATTTCTGATCCTCACGAGCACACATCTACTCGGAAATATGCAAACTACTATTTAAATGTGTTTTTCCATATCAATGAATGCCCAGAAAATGGTTTATTAAACTAGCCGAAACGCTATAACATCGGACCCCCCCCCACACGCATATATATATATATATATATATATATATATATATATATATATATATAATATACCAAGCGTTTGGTAATCCTTGCGGAGAGAAAAAACCAGCAGAGAGTTTGATTGTAAAAATATACTACCAAACATCAACCAGGAAGAAAAACATTTGAAAAAAAGAAAAAGACCAAGATATTCGTACCAACAAAAAATAATCTATTGTATAGTATTTGGCCAAAAGAAAAACAATTTATATGTATATATGTATATAAGATATATATATATTCATATAACCGCTAGGAGAAGCTAATCTGTAAAAGTGCTCGATACCTAAGTAGAGCCAAGTAAAAAGATAATCTATGAGTCAGACGAACCTACTATTAGTTTCGCATAAAGCTCTTCAGGGCTAAAATCTGACTGAAGAAGAAAAAGGAGCAAGACCAATAAATACTACTAACCACAGTAATCATTTAAATTAACAAATTATACTGACCAATAAAAACTCAGAACGCTATAAGTTATTGTTTAATTAAAAATATTTAATTTCTATATTAGCTGATTTTTTTTACATATTATTATTATTATTATTATTATTATTATTATTATTATTATTATATATATATATATATATATATATATATATATATATATATATATAGTATTTGTGGAAAAGGTGACTTACCGGTGAAAATGGTCACAATGGTTAGTTGATGCAAGATTCACAATCATAAGGCAGTGATATAACAAATATAAAGTGCTCAATGCGTTGGTAGAACAAATTTGTTATGATAATAGTACGCGGTAATAACCTACTGAGTTTCATCATAAGGATTATCAGGGTTAAATCCACTGGATTAATCAAGATATTGAAACTCGAATATGTTATTACCTTGTACCATTATCATAATATATATATATATATATATATATATATATATATATATATATATATATATATATATAAGGGTTGGATCGAAGGCCTTTTCACTCATCATTATCGAATAAATTGATAAACGTTAAAGGAAGTGTTTTTCTTTTTGAGTGGACTAAATTGCAGATGGATGTAATGAATATAAAACTTTTAAGAAGAGAACAAGACAAACGCTTTATTTAGTATAAGATGACTGATTTAAAATAAAGACTTTTAAAAGAATAAAACAAAAGCACTGACATCTTTCAATCGTCTTAATTCCCTTCATTCGCTGTTGAAATACATATTGGAAAAGAAAATATAATTGCCTCCCCTTTCCAGAACCCCACGTTGAAAATTCCAGTGGTTATTTCCTCACTAATATTTACAAGAAGCCCACTTTTACTGGTCTTTATGTGACTATTGAAGATCAATAAATCTTTATCCATAACAAAAATATAGTGTACAACATGCCACCTTTCAGACGTTTCAAATTCTCAATTAATTTTTTCAAGTGAATAAAAATAGTTCCATTGAATCGGAAAAAGGGCTTATTTTGCATCAATACAAAGAAAATATTGTTTTTAAAACTACGAAAAGAGAAAACACACTACAATTTTTTTTTTAGCTTAAAGATAATTTTTAAAATTTTCAAATATTTTTTTTCACTGGAATAATGTTTTCTTTCAAACCCTCTTTCAGGGGACCAAAGAGACGCAAACTTTATTCCAGTGACTTGGGAGTGAAATCTAACCCCTAACCTAACCCCTAACAAAAAACTGATTTTGACGGTGTAAAGGGAAAAGATGTTCCCACGAATCGAGATCACAAAAGGGGTGCCTAAAGGTCATATGATCCAACCACACAATATATAGAAAACCCAGACCACAATATACACAATATCAACCATCCAATAGAAATAACATTATCAAAAAAATGTGGGACTCTTGCTCTCGTTGGTTTCTCGTTGTGTCAGTGGACCATGATGATAACAATATTTAACTTAAGAGTAAAATATTATAAACAGAATTTCATAATTATTACTTGTAACAGCGTCTCATGTTTTAGATTACCGCTTGATGAGTAAAGACGAGGAAGCATTCTTTTTTTAATTAAACTGATATAAAATCCATGGGACCCCATGAAAGAGGGCTTGAGAGACAAATATTATTCCAGTGACTAGGGAGTGAAATCTGCAGTGAATAGGTGGCTATAAGAACAGTCAATATAATTTTACGGGAGAGGGATACATGCTCTCATTCGAAGATGGAACATTGCTATTGAGAGAAACGGTGACTATGTGGCGAAGTAGAAATGTGATCCAGGGAGTAACAGCTTCATTTTCATGTAATGCCCGTGAAAGTTAAAGAAACAGATAAGACGTTACACATCATCAGTTTATTATAATTCATTTCTACTGTACATTATGGGAGGCAATGCGCCATTGATTACAAATATTACTGGCACATTTGATCCTGCAATGAACATCTTCGGAGGTAGTAATTAACGGCTGAGGGCTCATGGGTAATTTCACTTGCAGTTTTGAAAACTAATAATCTTAAATCATGGATGCGTGCAGATCGATTGGCTGAAATATGTCAGATGGCAGAAAAAAGAAGAAAAGGTCTATTTGGGGTTTACTCAGTTGCAATGACGAAACGGTTACATTTTTAAGTTTAGCGTTTGGAGTCGCAGTTGTTTCTTGAGGCTTAACGAACCGGACGTACCAGTTCCGGTATTGCGTAACGAAACGACTTCGTTATTGTTATTTGTCAATAAAAGGTGGTAGGATTATTTCTCTGTCTCTCTGTCTCTGTCTCTCTTTTTTCTCTCTATCTTAATCTCAATCTCTATTTCTCTCTCTGTCTTTCTCTCTCTCTCTCTCTCACACACACAGTATCTCTCCCTTTCTTAATCGCTCTCCTCTTTTCTCTCTCTCTCTTCTCTCACTCACTCTCATATACACGCATAGAGAGAAAGTGTGTGAGAGAGAGAGAGAGAGAGAGAGAGAGAGAGAGAGAGAGAGAGAGAGAAGAGAGAGAGAGAGAGAGTTCATTTGATGTATGATACATGTTCCTGTGTTGGTAGTTATACCTGTCCTCTCCAGAGTAAACTGACAAAAATTAATATCATTAGCTCTGTGTGAACACTGGATGCCGTGAGGATGATTTTCCCGGAGCGATGAGAGATAGAAACGGTTAGCGAGAGTGTCATTACAATCCACAAAGTTAGCAGGACTTGATGATGATGATGATGATGATGAAAGATATTTAATAAAGTAAGCTTAATTACAGAGATAAGGCGAAGTTACAAAAATCGCTTCACCCATATCCAATTAGATGGTAAATATTTTTTATATTTGATAATGTTTATCAATATTCTTTAAACATTATTTGATTCATTTTTTCATCATGAAATCTATTTTCCGTATTCAGACTTAAAACAAATTATTTGTTCCTAAAAAGACCAATGTATACTTTCTCTTTCATTTCAAATATCGCCTACACACGCATACGCTCACATAGACACACCCACCCACACACCCACACACACACACACACACACACACACACACACCACACACACACATATATATATACAAGTTTTGTGAACTGTACAGACAATTCTTGTCGGATAAGTTTTTGTTTGATCCTTTCTAATTTTCGGGCCACCTTTTTGGTATCGGGGTGTAACTGGTGTAAATTCCACCAAAGGTTTCAAAACGAGCTCTTTCGGCAATACAGTTTCTGGATAAAACTGTATTGCAGAAAGAGCTCGTTTTGAAACCTTTGGTGAACTGTTACACCATTTACACCCCGACACCAAAAAGATGGCCCGAAAATTACAAGGATCAACCAAAAACTTATCCGACAAGAATTTTCTGTACAGTTCAACAGAACTTGTATAAAAGAAAAAATGCTGCCAAAATACACTTATATATATATATATATATATATATATATATATATATATATATATATATATATATATATATACAAACACGCACAAAGAGATACAAACACAAACATATACATATAGAAACACACACAAACACACACACAATATAATATATATATATATATATATATATATATATATATATATATATATATATATATATCAGTAATGATATTAATGATATAGTTTGCTGTATTTATAAGTTAAGCGGACTCAATATCATTACTTAGAGTTTCATAGTTTATGGCAGTATCAGTGACACCTTCTAGCAATATCCCAATCGAATAGTCTTTGCCTAATAGACAGAAGAACTTTGATACTTTCCTTTTATTTGTAGCAAACATCTGCAAAGTGCTGGAAGGAGAGACACGTTGTCTTAACAATTCTCGTTGGATAGATATATTCAAGGATTTAGTTGTTTATTACAGGTGATAAATAACATTAAAAAATATTATTAACTTTCTTCTTTTATTTTGTCAGAAATGCTTTCGGGGCAATGTTTATATATAAGGAAATATAATAAATCTATGTTCCCACTTCAGAAATGAAGTTCGTTTATTAATACACCGTACCAGTTTTCTCGTTGTTATTGTGTTTATACAAACGTATAAGTGACGTTTGGGATCTGTCATATATCGACAGTAATATCTTTTGTAAAGGCAGTCGTAATTTTCTTACGTGATGGAGAAAATATTTACAAAACGACATTTGAACAACAGAGTTATGTCACTATCACCTTTATACTCATTTACCCGGTGGAAGTAGAGGTACACCCCGACCATTTAAAGATCATCTGATACTCAGTACATGCCAATATACAGGAAATATATGATATTCTGTCCCCTTACAGAGGATGGGTTTTAACATTGGTGGATAGTAAGCTGATGTTTGCTGTGCAATGTTTGAGATTCAATCTCCACCATTCAAACAGTATAAAGAAAATCGCCCGTATCTTACGAATTCAAACATTTGTTAGATAATTTGTAACTGTTTTTCTTTCTATTTTTAAGACATTTTTTGTATGATAACAATTTCTATAACATAGAAATACATTTAGGAATAATCGAAATAATTGTTTGTACGGAAAGTGAGGCCCTGTCTTTAAATTAGGGGGCAGCAGAAGGATTATCGTTGAACTTTTAAAAAGATTATCAGCCAGATTTATATATACTAGTACAAAATAAAAAAACCGCCGGGCGATGTAAAAATAGATTTTTGAAACATATTGCCTGAGGGGTGTGAGTTAAAAAATTCAATGTCAGAGAGTTTGTAAAATATCAAATTCATTAAAATATTAAAATAAAACAATTTGAAATGTAAATTTTAAATATGTATTAAAATAGAACAAACTATATATAGATATATAATACCAGTCATGGATTTATTTAAACTTGTTTTAAAAAACAATGAGGACTGTCTAATGTTGCATGTTCAAATTTTGAGTATATTTATGTTATGACGATATGCAGTGACGTAATTTTTTTTACAGACAAAAACCAGAAGCGAATCTCCATTAAGTGACATAAACAGTTTGCTAAAACACGTGTAATGTTTGTAATTGTTCTGAGGACATTGAACATTTTCACCTGCGTACATAGCACTCGTTATCAACTGATATTTATAATATCCTCCACAGTCATATATATGTATGTCGATATTCTCTGAACTTATAAAATAAAGTTTTGAAATAAATCAATTCTTAATGGATAATACAATTTTTTTAAATACATTTTTCTATTTAACCCATAGATGGGCCCTAACAGGTACTACCACTTCGGTCAGAGTGTCCAGGGAGCAATGGTGATGAAGGGGTGCTCCACATACCCCAAATCTCCAAAACTGGAACTTCACCATCAGATAGAGTTTAACGTCATTCCCAGGACATGTAGACCCGCAGCCACCGCTTTTAGCACCCATATTATAAAGGCAATAGGGTTTGGAAAATCATATAGGTGCTAGGGCTTGACGTGACCAGCCGATTGATCGGAGGGGCCTCTCCGACCTCCCGTAGGGCCAAAGTGGAGTCTTGCATGTCATGAACTGCTCATCCACCTGGGCTATATTCTTAAGCATCACGGTCGCCACCCACGGTGGGGGGGAGTCTTACCCCTCTGCAGAGGTGCAGTTGTGCATTCTAACGCCCCAGCCGACAGGGGCTGAACTTTAGAATTTTCTGTGTAAATATTTGTTACATTTATCGTATTTATGATCCTCTTTCTGAAAATTGTGTCAGTAGCAATTTAAAAGAGTGGTTCACGTTACATGTTACGTTATTTCTTAATGTGGTGATTTGAAATGATCTATTCGTTTATAGTCTGGTTTTGGATTTACAAAAGACAATATCTAGATAACGATCATCATTTTGCTCATATATATATATTATATATATATATATATATATATATATATATATATATATATATATATAGTTAAAAATTGATGGTAAAATGAATGAATAGATGAAAGAAAAATGAATGAAATGATAAGGATAAATGAAAGATCCTTTCCAAGGGACCCCTCTCAAAAGTATTAAGACACTTTTTGAGAGTGGGGTCCCTGATAGAAAGTTTTTCTCATCTATTATTAGACTCTTTGAAGGATCAAGTTAATATAATTATTCTATAAGTTTTTTAGAGAAGATAAAATTCGTCTGTTACCTTTGTAATATCTATTGAGAATGGGTTTGAATTTTCATATGTATATATATCTAATCTTGTCTGGTTAACTTGCGGTGAATATTGCTACATTTTAACTATCTTGAATTCAAAATAAAAACGGTCAAATGGAGGAATTTATTTTCATAGCTTTTTTTTTCAGGTGTAAAATAAAATTGAATATATCAAATTAATTAGCTAGATCAGTAAATACATAAAAAGATTATCTTTAATTATATATGAAAAATTGATGAATAATTTTAGAAAACTATATTTTATGAGTATTTCTAAATTTCAAATAGATTAAATATTTTAAATTAAATATTTAAATTACAAAAGACAAAGTGTTATTTTTGCTTATATATATATATATATATATATATATATATATATATATATATATATATATATATATATATACTAACCCCTCCGCAGGATCAGGTTGCGATATATTTACTTCAGCAGTTTGTTTTTGAGATACGTTGAAATATTCTAAAGTATTGAATAAAGATATTTACAGCCCAATGTATATTACTATGGTTATTATATTCGTACTAATCTTAACCAACACCATATATATATTATTTAATGCTAAAATTCACCTCATTTATAAAGGATTGTAATCATAGCTATATTTTCACTGTTCCATTGAATTTTTATTGCACTTATTTTCCTATAATTATTTGTTTGCTTACACTTATATCAAGAATTACATGTGTGTTCCCAGCCTTGACCTGGTTGCATAGTATCCAGCTAAATTTATGTTTAATCTGTTTAAAATGTCATATTGCTCACCATTGGACAGTACATATTGATCGATGTGCTTGTTAAAAAATTGCATTGTAATACATTTATTTGGGCCATAGATAGAAACTAGGTATCCAAACAGGTACTATCCCTCTGTGGACCAAAAAATAATGGCAATGAACTCTACGTTCACCAGCGTTCCAGAACTGGAGCAGCATCAACAGATACAGTATAGCGTCAAACCCAGAAAACTTATTCATTTTCAATTACTTATAAATTGTCTCATATCCTACTTGTGGCGAACGAGTTGCATATAAAGGCGTTGTATCATAGTATAATGGTTAGCAAGCTTGTCTCTCAGATCCATTGCAACTACATAGCGAGTTTTATCCTTACTGGGTGCTCAATATTTGCGACCTTGTGTCACATCCTACTCGTAGCGAATGGATGGGGTCAAAAGAGCGTCCCATCGTGGTCTAATAATTAACAAGCTTGTCTCTCAGATCCATTGCAACTAAATAGCGTGTTCGATCCTCGCTGGATTCTTCATTCTCTTTATCTCTCACATTCCACCCGTAACGAGGAAACTGTGTAAGTAACTCCAACAAAAAAAAAGAAAAAAAAAGAAAGAAAACTAAAAATAAATATAAAGTTACCAGGGTATTGCTGTTTGTTGAATTCGTCAGAAGGTTTTATCCAAATGTCAGAGCTCTCTGTCGGTACGAAATGAATAATGGAGGTTGAAGCGGATGAAAAATTTATCCTTCTTTCAGGAAGAAAATCAAAATAATTCTTACAACATAACAACGTTCATTAAGGTGAGAATTAAATTTGAACAATATACAAAAAAAGCAAGATACGCGTGTACAGGAATGAAGATACGCAAAACAAAATAAAACATAGTTCATATTACCAACTTAGATTGTTGTACATGTCTCATATATGGAGGCGCATATCGTCAAAGGAAATGAACTCGGCGACGCGAGTTAAAAGCATGGACGAGGCTGGTCGAATTTAACAAAGAGTAAATATTCATGAAAAAAATATGAATCCAACTATTCTCCCTCCAGCTATAGGTAAATATAGTATGGCGGACGGAACTTTTTAACTTTGAGATGGAACACTTAATTTAGTTAGTCGTCGGGGTGGCCTAGTCGATATCAGCCAGACAGCGAAGGAGTCTATCCCCTTTTCACTTACGCTAAACCAAGGAGATTGTTTGTAGCATCTGAGACGGAGCGCCACACCTACCACCAACTCCTCACTTTACTGCACAGATCCCTGTGCTACTCATACTTATTTACTTATTGTTTGTTTAGGCTAATTTCTTTCGTCTGGTCATTTCTTGTTTTAATAACTTAACAAGACTTGTTGTTTTGTTTTAAGTATTTTATTCACAACAACCCAGCCCATATTCGACCACAGCGGTGTGTTTGACATCTCGAGAGGTGACACGTCTACTCTCAGCCAGTAACTATTCGCATCTAATCTAAAACTTAAAATGAATCTCACACGCCTCTAATGGCGAGTTTTTCAAGGGGTCAATTAAAAAGGTTATTACCAGTCAATAACCGTCGAGATAACTTTCCACTGGGCGCGCCTTATTCGGTATCTAATGAACTCCGATTCAAAATATTTTACTACAGTACTACATAATTCATTGACTATCCATGAATTATGTAACATCTGTTGGTAATTATGTATTTGTTATAAGTGTAAGAGTTTGGCAATTATCAGCTGAGGTCAGCATTTCTGCTGAGGGTCTGAGCATCAAAGATTATGGTTGGTTGGTTGAATTTTACAGCATGCCAACCATTGGGTTATTTTATGCTAAAAGGTTTCTGTTTTATTCATTTTTTTCAAACTCATGTTTAAACACATTTTTTCAAACTCATTTTTATCTATTTAACCAATAGATAGGACACTAACAGGTAAAACCGCTTCGGGTCAGACTGGAATTTGGGTCAGAGTAGACATTACAATGAAGAGTTGCTCCACACTCCCCAGAGTTCCACGATCGGAACTTCACCACTAGATGCAATTTAACGTTATATCCAGGACACATTGAATTGTGTAATATCCAATAACATCTAACAACCATGTGTGCATGTAAATTTGCATACGAATTACTTGAGTGAGATGAGGGAAGACTTCTAAAAATAGTTTGGACTTACAAGAAAAAAGCTCATTTGGTTTAAATTCAAAATTTTCCTTCTCCTAGACCTGTTACCATACCAAGTCTAAATAGCCCAATATGTCTCTCTATTTACTCATAGCTAGTGGGTGGATATTCATATCTCATCCAAGGGTATTAGTGCAATGTGAAATGCAAACAGCCACTTCAAGTATTTGAACCCGTCTCGCTGTTTCCCTTTCCTACGACGGTAACATTACACCACGTACTTCCATCACACAAATATTTTGTGTGGGTATGCTAACAGCTCGAAAAAGACATTTTAGTGGGGGGGGGCAATTTGCAGGCGGATGAATGAGAAGTTTTATTCTTAACTGCATATCAAATAGAAAAAGGAACAGATTCGTTTATTTCTCTTTAAATAATCGGATGCATCACTATGGTAACGGATTGTGTCACCTAGCGGACGATCATCAAATTATCCTCCAAGGAAATTCAAGTAACCTAACAAGTGCATTTATGGTATAATTTAATTTGATACTGAGAGAAAAACTCCTCTCTGATTGAAAAGCTAATATAATTTTTCGACAGGCTTTGTTCGAGTTATCTTCCTGTCGGTGGGGCTAAATAATACGCTGACTGTTCTCCCTGTAAAAGGATAAGTTACCCTAATCACACACAAAAAGGTGTGTCCTTTTTATGACATTAAGCTGTATCTGATGGTGAGGCTCCAGTTTTAGACATCTTGAGACTGAGGATCATGTGTTTACCCAGCCCCTCCACACGAACAGTATGTCACAGGTCATTCTTTTAAAGATCAGTTTAACAGGTTTAAATTTAGAGTTTTCTTTGCCATACTAAGGTTAAAGAGCCCAGTTTGCCGTACTGTTTACCTATAGCATGAGAAAGAATATTTGGACCATATGATCTTTAGGCACCCCTTTTGCTTTGCTGATTCATAAGTACATTTTTATTTACACCGTCAACATCCGGTTGTTTGTTAGGGGTTAGGGTTAGGGGTTAGGTTTAGGGCTTAGTTTTATAATTTACAAAAAAAAATCTAAAATCGTCTGTTAACAAACAACCGGATGTTGACGGTGTAAATGAAAAAAATGTATTTATGAATCAGCAAAGCAAAAGGGGAGCCTAAAGGTCATATGGTTCGAATATTTGAATTCATAATTTTCCAAAGTGAATAAGGGCTATGTAAAATACAACTAGTCTCGAGTTACCTTGTCCATTTCCTTAAAAAATAACCATCACAGGACTGGCGTGTTCATAAAGGGGACTGTGGAGTACTCCTTCATTACCATTACTATAATATCCAGACTAATCCAAAGTGTTTTTACCTGTAAAACGCCTGATCTTTCATTTGTTTCAGTTTACTGCATTCACTTATTATATGATTAACCGTTTCATTTCTGTCTCCATAAAACCAATACTTGCGTATTATCAATTTCGCCTGACGTAATTGGTTCTTAAGGCATTATTTTGTGCTTCTATAAAAAATGATTCAGTTTCTTTCTTGAGAGTAACCATTCTGAGCCAAGTGTGTGCATTTTCCATAATTTGTCACTTTAGGTGTCCGTAATTAATCTCTTTGCTTAAAATGTAATTCCCTATGGTCGAACTAATTGTGGCTTTTCAATTGGCAATACTTTTGGAATTAAAGACTTGCTAGAATTTGGATAAAGTTCTTTGAAAGGGGATGAATCTATCTATTTCAAAATTATTTATATTCGATAGCAGTGTGTGAATAAAATGCAAAATTATAAGTAAATATGAAGCTATATTGATCACAATTCTAAATACATAATATAACCTTAGACGGGTTGACATGCCGTTAATCAGCTATTCCATCATTTGTTCAGTTTGCTCTAGTTACTCCACTATTCATTCTTCTGAGAGGAGTTAGAATCCATTTTCATTTTTGTATGAGGTTGTTTATAATAAATGAAATGAAAAATAGTGATATATTTATGTATTTACATAAATATATAATTTTCTTAGTGAAAGTCTTTGTTAAATCATGAAAATACGAAAAGAAAAATTAAAAGAGAAAATTCTTTGATCTTCTTAGGCCATTAAACAAAAAAGCTTTCATCTCAGCCGAACATTTCTAAAAGCAACAACAATGAATGAAAAATAAAATCACGTTTATTTCCAGTCGTCTCGCTGACCTTTTGTGAGACAATTTATTTTCTCATTCGAAGATTGGCTCCTCTGTTGTCTGTTAAAGAAGGAATAATGTGAAGCGCTTCTCTAAGAAAGTTAAATCATTTAATCATACCAGTAAAGTTAGTATAGGTTCGTTGTGTAAAAATCGAAAACAATGCTCAATTATTCATGAAATAGGGTGAAGGACCTGTGTGTTGTCGTCTAAGAATTGACATGTTGACCCAATTTCCATTCTTCGACGAGACTTATTGCATTTCACTTTTAGGCTAATGCCCTTAGTGTTGAGTATTGTGCCGCCATCATTGGTTCCAGATGTAGTAGAACTTAAAGTAAATAAGTAAGTAAGTCAATAAGTCCTGTGGTACGGTTTCATTTGGTAAGTGAATAAGTCCCGCGATACAATACCACATTCCGACGTCTAAGATGTCCAGATGGCAATGAGCTAAGGTTAAGAATCAGCTAGTATAAATACAACAACAGCAGCAGCATCACTGCCAATAGGAATCTGGACAATAGAAATCTTTCCCAGGTCACGTGCTAATAGGCGAGTCTATTAATAGAAGTGACCTTCTGACGCACGCCTTATATACCAAAAAACTCCAACACTTAGAAAAGGCATGAATCCATCTATACACCTTCAACAATGTATGGGTAAACAGTTGGACAATTTCGGCTGTTTAGCGTTGATTCAGCAACCAGTCGAGAAGTGGAAAAGAGGATTCGAACATGGTATGCTCCACTTAAAAATGACTTTGTTGCATTCTCTTCAGATATATAAGAAATGAAATAGGAAATTGAAATTGAAAATTCTAAAAAAAAATTAATTTGTGTCGTCGGAAAATAAATTGAATCTATAATTTTTTGGAACGGCATTAAATTTATATTCATGCACATTTTAGATGATTCTCATTTGTATCATTTAGATGTTTGGACTGTTTTCCTTATTGTTTTTTTTGTTTTGTTTTTGTTACTGTTGTAGGTGACTCACCTATGACACGAACATGGACTTCCCAAAGGGTATATATTTAACAGAGTAAAGCTACTCAAATGAGTAGTACCAGATACAATTCTTCGTGTAAGCTGAAACAAGGAAGCCTTCCATTGTACGTTGATATATATATATTGCTGAATACAATCTGTTCCCTACATTTTATACCCGTGTTGAGTTATTATTTATTGACCCTTAAACAGGTCGAAAATAGTTACATACACAAAGTTTTGGCCGATGTGCCTTCCGACCTTCTACAGATGGTTCTTGTCAAACTCGAGAACCTTCTTGTCAAAATCAGAAGCGTTCATGTTGGAATCGAAATTTTGACACGAAGATTCCCAAGTTCAACAAGAAACACCCGAATCAGGAGAGCAATCGACCGAAACGTTGTATATATAACAATAAAGATTGGGACACCCGTGCGAAAAATCTATATAATACAATTTAACAGGCCTTATCTAGAAGATTCAGACAATGGAGTCTCATTTTCCGTCCTCTCAACTGGGCTGTAGAATACGCCGACTCCACTTCTGTAGAGGCATTAGATCCTAGCCAACGGGGCTACATTTTGGCCGTGGTCGTGACCCGTTAGGTTTACGAACAGAAGCATTGTGGCTAATCCGTTCATGACATTCAACGCTCTTCTTTGGTGGCCCTTACTTGGGTTAGGCGTGGGGTTGTAGAGACACCCTCAGATCAATCGGCCAGTCACATCAAACTCTAGTACCTATATGATTGTCCCGACCGTATTACTCTTATGGCAAAACACCAACCCTTTTTATCATAAATGTACCAGAAGTCAGTGGCTGAGGGCCTTAGTGTCCTGAGTATGACGTTAAACTGTATCGAGTGACGAGGTTCCAATTTTTGAGCTCTGGGGAATGTGGAGTACCTCTTCATTGCAATTACCCCAGGTTCACTTTGATCCGGAAGGCAAGTATCTGTTAGGGGTACAATCTATAGGTTGAATAGATTCAAAATATGAGTTTTAAAAATGTGTTTAAAAAGATTAAATACCCATTAAGCACAAATAAAATAATGTTTCAGCATAAAAAAAACACGACATTCAACCAACCAACTTATATACACTGATAACCAATTTGCTAAACTACTGTTAAGTCACTCTGAAATTGTTACATAATTCATGGATAGCTTATGAATTATGTACGTACTGTAGTTAGATATTTGAGAATCAGAGTTCGTTAGATTTAAAACAACGGGGTCGTGGAAAATTACCTAACCGTTAGGGTTATGATTGATTTGGCCCCTCGAAAAAAAGCGCCAGTAGAGGCGTGAGAGAGAAGTTTCAGTGTTTACATCAATTGTGGCCAGAAATTCCGAGTGAGCGGCCTGTCTCATCGAGATGTCACTCCTCACCATGCAGTTGAATCCTGGGCCGGGGTTGTTCAATAAAAGATAGAAGAAAAACAACAAAGTTTGTTAATTTATTAAACAAGAGATGGCCGGCTTAACAAGAAGTAAAATAAACCCGGGGAAAGCAACCCACATAATTAGCACAGGAAATGGCCGAGAAATTATTAGTAGGAACAAGTAGACAGAGAAAAACAACTAAGCGTACCTTATCATCGCCCACACACACACATTATCTCTCTCTCTCTCTCTCTCTCTCTCTCTCTCTCTCTCTCTCTCTCTCTCACACACACACACACACACACACACACACACACACACACACAGACATACTGTTTGCGTTTTCGCATAGGGCTAACCTCTCTCTTTCTCTCTCACTCTCTCTCTCTCTCTCTCACTCTCTCTCTGTCTTTATCTCTCTCTCCCAGTCTCTCTCTCTCTCTCTCTATATATATATATATATATATATATATATATATATATAAGATTTTTTGAAGGCAAAATAATGCAAATTTATGTTGAAAAACATATTTATTTAATTTTTTCCCCTTGTTTTCACTCTTAATATTTTCGGGCAAGGCCCATCTTCAGAGAGTTGAACAGATGGATCTTGCCCGAAAATATTAAGAGTGAAAACAAGGGGAAAAAAAATTAGATAAATATATTTTTCACCATAAATTTGCATTATTTTGCCTTCAAAAAAATCTTATTACATTTTGATTAATGCTTCTAACACACTATAAAAATATAAAAAAATCTTCACAAGGTCAATTTCTCACGCGGATCACCGAAAGTAAGCAGCAAAGAGCCTGTTCAATATTTAATTTGGGGACCACATAAGCAACAGCAGGAACTGAAAGAACCTGTCCTCTGTTTATGCTAAATGACTTGATTCGGCATTAAATGTACCCGATAAGGGTTCATATACCTTAAAACAAAGCAACCAAACTAATTGGTGAATCTTAATATCTAAATGGAATCCCAAACATACAAGAACTTTAAGTTTCCATTCTTTGTGGTTGTATTCATTTCAATTCTTTATCTTATGGTTCTCAGATCCGATGGAATTTACTCTCCAGTATTGACCAACATGAGTTTGAGTGTGCATGTCATTTTATCAACTGCGACATTTTGTTTTTGAGCGCGACTTACGGAACCAGTCAATGAAATGTTAATCCTTTTGCTGTCGTTTTGTTTATTTCAAACTAACAGAATGCCTGTCATAAATGACGGGATTGTTTACGTATGGATCGGCAGATATGATTGTCCGTGGGACACGAATGGTGGCATTATTCATGTTGGAGGAATGGGAACAGTAGAATCGGATGATGAAGTGTGTCCAATCAGTCGAGTAAACAGAAGGAAGGAAGAAAGGAAAAAGAAAGAATATAAAGAAAAGGAAAAACAAAAGAGACTAAGTGACAAGGAACATGAAATAGAAAAGCCGTAAAGAACCAGCAGAAATACAGAAAAATGAAAAGTATGGAAAAAACAAAGAAAAACATAGGGATATAGGAAACAAAAGAAAAGAACACTGAAAAACTGAGAAAGTCGGAGAGAGAGAAAAAAAAGAAGAGAGAGAGAGAGAGAGAGAGAGAGAGAGAGAGAGAGAGAGAGAGAGAGAGAGAGAAATAGAGATTGACAAATATACCTACTAGATATTACTCGTTAGATCTTATGGATATATTCAAATATCTAGCAGACCATGAAAATACCATTTCTCTGAATGTTTGAGATGAGGCTTGAAGATTAGTATTATTAGCGTTATTCGGACTATTGTCCCATCTTCATTGTTATTATTTGTAATATTTGGAAAAAAGGTTCCCGAGTCAAGAAATACCTGAAGAAGGCCGGAGGTATATCGGCCGAAACGTTGTACAAATAATAACACTGAAGATGGGGACAATAGTCCGAATAACGCTAATAATACTAATGAAAATATCAGTTTCTAGATAGTCTTCTAAATAATTATATATATATATATATATATATATATATATAAGATGTTTGGATGTTTGATTTTAGAAGCATTGTTGAATAAAGTATATATTATTATTTAAATTCTTGCTTGAAGGCAATTACAATGCATGTATCGAATGAAATTCGATATTTATAGAAAATAATCTTGACAAGTGAATCCCGGCAAAGATCTTTCGGTGTGTAGAACATCGTACAGACGAAGAGGGAAGTCGTAAGTATACATCGCTGATGAGACTTTAAAGTCGAAACAGTCTGGTCTATACACCGAACGATCCTTTGCCGGGATTCACTTGTCAATATTATTTTCTATAAGTATCGAATTTTATGCGATAGATGCATTGTAATTGCCTTCAAGCAATATATATATATATATATATATATATATATATATATATATATATATATATATATATATAAGAAAGTTTTATAGAAAAACAAGATGTTAAACATTTTTGCTGACAGATATCTGTTTCGACATTATGAATATGTCTTTTTCAAAGCACATTGTAAGCGGAAAAAACGAAATGAATATATCAGTAATTACAAGGCTACGAACGCTCTCGATCAGTACCGGAATTTTTATAAAAATTTAAAAATACATATTGTTGTTAAAAAATAAATAAATTTTATTTTTAAAATGTTTAAGCATTTTTATCATAAAAACTCAAAAGGGTTTGTAGTAAAAATGTAAATGAATATTAAAAAAGTTCAGGAAAATGTCCCGTTACAAATGAAAGTTTAAAAATGTAACAAGTCAGCAACATGAATCTGCAATGATGTTAAACATTAATTAAAACAATGATGTTAAATAACGTTAATTAAATAATGTTAATTAAACATTAATTAAACAATGATGTTAAACAATGATGTTAAACAAAAATGTTTAACATCTTGTTGTTTTTCTATAAAACTTTCTTACATATTGTCGGATTCAATATCCATTTTTACCTTCATATATATATATATAATAAACCCCTCCGCACGAGCAAGATTGACACAAGGTCAATTTCGGAGTTTAACAGGTTTGAATTCAGAGTTTTCCTTCTTCTAGACTTCTTACCTAGCCATGGTTAAAGAGCTGAGTCTACCCTGCTATTTACCCATAGCTTGAGGGACAATTGGATGCATATGTTTCCCAAAGGAATTAGCGACATGTGAAATGCAAAACAGATCCGTCCAGAGAGAGAAGAGAGAGAGAGAGAGAGAGAGAGAGAGAGAGAGAGAGAGAGAGAGAGAGAGAGAGAGAGAGAAGAATATACTTGCGTAGACATTACTCGTTAAATATCATGGATATATTCAAATTTCTAGCAGATTAGAATCTCCGATGAGCATGCAAACAACACTTACTAGATAGTCTTCTAAACAATTATAAATACATACTATATACATACATACATACACACACATATATATGGGCGCGCGTGTGTGTGTGTGTATATGTGTGTGTTTGTGTGTTGTACGTAACCCTTACTTAGAGATATGTATGATCCATCAATATTATTGAGCACACTTTAATTCTAAGCAAAGCAAACTTTATTATGAATATTAATAAATCATTAATATATATATATATATATATATGTGTGTGTGTGTGTGTGTGTGTGTGTGTGTGTGTGTGTGTGTGTGTGAGTGAGATAATAGCAAAAACCGTAGTTGTAAAATAGCAAAAACCATAGCAGATTGCATATGCACTAAAGGAAATGAAGTTATGCAAAGCTAATGGAAAACACGAAAGGAAGCATTGAGTGATTCGGGAAAATAATAGATAAAAGTAGGTACGTATTCATGGAGTTTGAAATAATAGAAAGTACTTGACAACGCATTGTTTATGGCTTGGAATTATATAAATTTCAAAGATGAAACGGTGAAATAACAAACATTGTAGATCCGTTTTCGCGTTCTTGAACGTGTATATCGATACTTCGAAGTTCTACTTTGGTTTCTTCATCCATATTTCACCAATGAAGAATGATAAAATTCTCCATTGGTGAAATATGGAGAGAAGAAACCAAAGTAGAAACTTCGAAGTATCGATATACACGTTCAAGAACGCCGAAAACGGTAAACTAATTGGCGCACATTTATTGAGTTAAATGGACAAGGTAGTAAACTAAGAGAATACTGGCTCAACAGCGACGACGGCTTGATAATAATAAAAGGATTAAATATGATGGTGAGTAAAAAATGAACGCCGTTTTGTTTAGAACAGACATAATAACCGATACAGGAACATGTATCATACATCACAATAAAGCTGGTCCTCTGGGAATCACATCCCTACTCCTCCACGGTCACCGTTTCTCTCAATAGCAATGTTTTACCTTCGAATGAGAATCCCTGTACCGTAGAATTCTGTTGACTGTTCTTTGAGACACTTTTTCACTATAGATTACACCTATACTCTCGATATAATCATTTAGAAATATCTTCCGTTGTTTTGGTCAACCTTTTGAATAAAATCTATCAACTGGTTAGTAGGATGGGTATTTTAAAAGGTATAGTTAACCAACCGTTATCATTGTTACAAATAGTGATATTATTATTGTTATTATTATCATTAGAAGGGGGCAGAGAAGTGCCACAATTGATTTTAAGTATCACATCCAAATAACAAAATACTCAATCACTGCAAATTCATAGATTATTTATGATTAATATTAGAATAAAGAACACTTTATCAGGTATCATATATACCTGTGTCTGTGGATGACTTATTAATATATATGCTCCCATAAAATTTGGTAATGAGCTCTCTAATTGTAATTTAAATTACTCTCACTACTAAGCAAATAAGCAATGATCATTCTCCGGAAATTTGATCTCTCAGTGACCGAATGATACATACATTTGCTATGTATTTAATAGTTTAAAAACACCAGTCCCCGCATCAGCTGTCAGTGGGCGAGGTCTGAGTTCGAACCCTACCCAAGGATAGTTGTGTGTAGCCACACTGAAGAGGCATGATATGCCGAAACACGTGTCTGTGTTGGATGACTTATTAATATATATGCTCCATAAATTTGGTAATGAGCTCTCTAATTGTAATTTAAATTAACTCTCACTACTAAGCAAATAAGCAATGATCATTTCTCCGGAAATTGATCTCTCAGTGACCGAATGATACATACATTGCTATGTATTTAATAGTTTAAAAACACCAGTCCGCATCAGCTGTCAGTGGCGAGGTCTGAGTTCGAACCCTACCCAAGGATAGTTGTGTCTAGCACACTGAAGAGGCATGATATGCCGAAACACGTGTCTGTGGATGAATTATTAATATATATATATAATATATATATATATATATATATATATATATATAATATGTATGTGTGTGTGTGTGTTGTGTGTGTGTGGAATTTCAGGAAATTAGCATTTCCATAAAGCTAAAACAGTACACTTATATTCTTATACACTATACACACGTTTTACCCAGTGTTTTTGTCCGTGCTTCATTTTTCTGAACAACAGATAGTCCATATATCGCAGTGACATCTGAGCCGTTGTTTTAAAAGCCCATTTATGCAAACATTCAGGCATAAATCACCTTCACTCTGAATTCATATCCAATAGGCAGCCATTATCATACTTCCGGAAAACAGAATGGACAAGAAATAACAACTGGGTGTGTCAAATCGTTCAACTTCATTCGCTATGATAAATTCTAGAAGACCCGCTTTCTCTGTTTATGTTAAAAACTGCATATTAACCATATAAAATAACTTGTAAGTTCGACGAAAATTTTAGCCTGGTTAATTCTAATAACCCCTCTCTTTAGAGAGCACATAATAGATGATAAATAAAGGACATGCAGTAGACTCCCACAAACATTTGATAATTCATTAATGAGAAACAATTTCAAACGAGTGATCAACGACGACCATTCGAAATCCTCAAGTATTTTTTCCTTGGAAAATCAAGTTTACAAATATCTATACTCAGAGATCTTTAAATGGGTGAATTTATTTCTATTTGGAATTACAATTTATTTCTAACGTAGTTGGTGTCCGTGGAAGGTCCGTAAGTGAATGGAAAAAAAGACCGGAAAAATCGGAAATCTGAAGAATTGAGACCACCCAGAAAACAGCATTGGGACCATTCGGTATATTACTGTAAGTTCGCCGAAAATTTTAGCCAGGTTAATTTTAAGCTATAAGGCTTAAATTAACCTGGCTAAATTTATAACCTATTTCTGCTTTGAGAGAGTACATACTACATGATAAAATCAAAGACAGGGAGTGTTGCACTACGCTCTCTTTTGGAATGGACAGATGACGTGTCAAACGTGTGTTATCTTTGACACTCATTCCCGAATGGAGTGGTGATGTGTCGATAATAGAAATAATTAGTTGCATACTCATCTTTGAACCGGTACGACATATGGAGGGTTGTAATCCTGGTTGCTGGGCTAATTTTCAGTTGACAGGCAATTCTATGATGTCGGAGTCTGGAAACGAACCTGGGGTCTTAAGGATTACTACCTTGTGCTTTAGAGTTTGTAATAACACAAGTCACTTCTTTTTCCCTCCAAACTCACAACTGCGAGAGTAAGAGTCCATGTCTTATCCATTCTCCAGACTCAATTCCGCATTCTTAATTCTAACTCCTCCTCCATCCCTCTTCGCCACGCCCATCACTCATCCAATCAAACAATGCCATGTTGCGATGCTGATTCTTAATTAAACATTTCCATTCTCATCTAACACATATTTTTGCTTAAAAACTTTTCTGTGCTAATTTACATTTTGCACTCATGGTTTCACGTCACCCCCCCCTCGACTATGCAACAAGATTGGATCCCCACAACATTTGATATTGACTATTGGGAGAAACAATTTCAAAGATTGATCACCGGTGATCATGCGAAATGCGAAGTAATTTTTGCTCGGTAAAATTTTACAAAAATCTATGTTCAGAGATTTTTAAGCAGGTGTATAATTTTATTTTGAAATTACAATTCATTTTTAATTTAAACTGCCATTCGTCTTGGATATTTTTCCAAACGTTTTCCATCATTTAAATCCATCAGCTTATACTACGAAATAATGACATCGTCCTTTAGAGCAAGTATTCAGCTGAAAAGCATTATTTTATCACATTGTCATTACTAGTGCTGTACGTTTGATACGCTTCACGTATAAATATTATTATCTAATTCCACAGAAATTACACAGATGCAGAAAGCACTGTAAAAATTTGACATAGAAGATTTTCAGCTAAAAATTAAATCATTATTTTTACTTAAAAATAGATATTTCACCTCGCCAGTACAATTTACTTTTGTGGCTTATCAACAACTTTGAAAACATAAAAAAAAACTTATCAAAATATTTTCCTTACAACTTATTCTACTGACAATACGTGGCCATTGGTTAAATAATACTATAGTTGTACTTCTACAAAGATGGTTTTGTTATTAAATAACCCCCGAAGGTGGATATGTTTTAAATGAAGAATTCGAAGAAAGAGAAACTAATGTCATGACAATGACTTAAGATCGAATAATAATATAAAAATATTCCTATTTGTCTTATCACTTTTGCTCACCTTTATATATGTTATATATGTATATATTATTAAAGAAATGGATACAATAGAAACCCTACTCAATTTTGACCATAAGGATCATCAGGGTTAAATCCACTGAATTAATCAAGGTACCGATTAATTGCAGCCGATTACACGTGCGTTCATTGAATAAGATATTTCGTTATAAGGGAACGCTTGTTTATGTTTTTTTGAATTTCTCCGGAAGTTGTTTTTTCGTGAGTTAACATGTAAACAAACATGCGAATCGATTTGTGGGTATATTTTACTATGGTTTTTTAATAATGTATGGGTTATGAGGCGTAAGAGTGGTTTTATAAGTAAACAGATTAAAATTATTTATTGATTTGGTTTTGGTTGAGGTATATAAAAAAATATGCTGGCGTGTGTGGTTACGGTGACTTATGCTATAATAATTGAGGTTTAACGCGGATTAATAAGATAATCATATATATATATATATATCATCATCATCATCATCAAGTAGTATTAATAGCACACATTCCTTTGACAATCTATCACCGCACGTCCCTATCAGCCATCACACTCGGTAAGGTCCTCATGGCTGAATCAAGTGTCCGTAGAGAACTGATGTCTCCACGAGTACGTGCACAGTGCCCAGTATGAGTTGCTCGGATGGCTTTATTTATTAGAGATAAGTGAACGTACAGCTGAGGTATGCTTCCTGTTTTTTTTCCAAAGAAAAAACACCATCCTTACATAATTCTCATCTAGCTTTTTTCTACAAGCACTTCTTTTAAATCCAGTGGCAACAGTCATACTATAGTAGACACAGCTTCAGCTTGTACTAATTCCTGTTTTATTTATTTTATTATATATATATATATTATATATATACTTATATATATTATATATATATATATAAATGAATAAAATAATTCGAGTAAGATAGTAAGTAGCACGCATAAAATACTAAAAATCTCAATAATAATAATAATAATAATAATATAATAATAAACTGTGATTTTTTAAAACTAATCCCAGCCAGAATACCAGACCTTGTGTTAGTTATAAAAAAAAATATTCCAAGTGATCATAGAGTGAAATAAAAGAAAACGAAAAAATTGACAGTACTGGGACCTGGCTAAGAGCCGAACAACTGTGGAACATGAGTTTTAACTTGATACTAATTGTAGTCGGTGCCATAAGTGTATGGAAAAAGAAAATTGGAAATCCGAAAAAAATTGAGACCATCCACACGATAGCATTGTGACGAATGACTATAATTCTCAAAAGAGTCGTGGAGCCCTGAGGTGACTTGCTGTCACTCAGACTCTAGAAATGACCACTACTGGTGCGAAAAACTCGTATAAAATAGTGAAAATAATAACAGTATCAAGACAACGTGTCTGCTGTTTGTAGTAAAATGACTTTTTTATGAACATCTGCAGGCAAGCAAACATATGAAAAAGGCCCCGAGGATTTTCATCTCTTCCTTTTAGCAAGTTATATTCAGACAAATTGTCCAATCTCATTGGAAACGACAGAATGAAGCAGTTTGACACAGACATTTAGTTCCGCTGTTCCCCCGTTATATTATGCCGCATTCATCTCCCGTTGCGTGACTCATTCACTGAGATTCGATTCCTGATTCAACTTTATCTTGTCATCTTTATTACCTCAAGATCGAAGACTGCAAATCGACTCACTAAGCCGCAGTTACCTTTCTTGGAATAAATAATGGATTGACTGGTTTCGCAGACTGACTCAATATATTTTTATCCATTTTCGGAATGTTATTGTGACTATCCACAATGGATGATTTGTAAAGGAGATTTCAATCATTCGAGTATCCTCAAATATAAATACTATTATAATATTACTGAAATTAATGTATAAATATGATTTAGTATTATCTGCGTTATTCGGGCTATTGTCCTCATCTTCGTTGTTATCTGTCCAATTGGACACATGGCCTAGTGGATAAGGTAGTTAGGTTATAGCAGTTCTAAGTGACAGTTATCTCTGGATTCCAGGTTCAATCCTGATCGGGTGGCAGTAATATATAAAAAAAATAATTAACACAGCTCCTACCCAGCTATGGTTAGCGGAATGAGAAAAAGGATACCCCGTGGACTGAATAAAGGGTTAGGTTAAAAATTCAGTGATGGCTCCCGATTATAAGAAGGTTACGACTACGACAAAGAATGTTCCCGATTTCGAAAGAAGGTTCCCGAGTCCGAGAAGGTTCTGAGTCCGACAAGAAATACATGAAGAGGCGGGAGGGCATATCGGACGAAACGTTGTACAGATAAAATGAAGATGAGGACAATAGTCCGAATAACGCAGACAATACTAATGATCAAGCCTCATCTCAAACATTCAGAGAAATATGATTTTTAATAAAAAAAACACTTTATCATTATAAAAGAGATATACTCTACAGGTATGACTTGTTAATTGTCTAAAATGTTTATTTATCATCATCATCATCATATTCAATTCGTGCTGAGCACGGATTCCCATGGCACTCTCGCCATTTCGCCATAGCTTCTAGAAGAGCTTCCACGCAGCATTCAGAATCCGCACTGAACTTATTGAGATAGGTTTTACTAGTCGGATTAAATGGGTGTGTATATGTGTAGGTGTCCACGGGAGAACGTCACTTCCGAGGTTGTACTTGCAACTCCATCCGTCCACCAGGTTATTTTCATGTTACTGGGATGTTTTAATTGCTAGGAGACAAGTTACATAACAGCTGCTTTTTTGGAGGGTGCTGGCTTTAAGATTTATTGTTTAAAAAATTAAACTGATCAAATGTAAATCTGTTCAATCTTTACATATGAGATAATCAGTTATCTCACCCCTAGTGGGACAGAACACGGGTTCTTTAATCTTACTGAGTTCATTACTCAAATAGAAGCAAAATGAATATTTTGTATGAACTTGTTTATAAGTCAAATTATTATATCTAGCTGACACTATTTTCATAATAGTGGAACATCTAGGGAACATTGTCTTTTATTGCTGAGAATACATATAATGGACAAAATAAAGTTGTCAATGCAAATAACGCGACAGTTCGGCAATATATTATATATATATTATATATATATTATATATTATATATCTTCTATAATTATCGAATTTTATGCGATATGGCAATTGTAATTGCCTTCAAGCAAAATATAATACTAATATATTTATTCAACAATGCTTCTAAAAATAACAACATCCAAAATCTTATTTCTTTGCCGAAGAGCTTAAAGCCCGAGTTTGTTATTGTTCACTTAGCGCCCCTTGCCTCATATGGTAGAGACGTCTCAGTATCATTGACAGGTTAATTTCGCAGGAATTTCTTCGTGCTGTATCGTGGCCGAAACAGTATAGTTTCTGACTATCCTGCTGAAGTCCGGTTTCGATTTCTGTTGGAGGGAAATCGTTAGAATATATCGCTGATGAGACTTAATAAAGTTGAAACAGTCTGTACGATATTCTACACCGAGTAATTCTTTGCGAAATTCACTTGTCACTATTATCTTCTATATATTATCGAATTTTATAGGATATGCGATTGTAATTGCTTCAAGCAAAAAATATTATATATATATATAATATTCTGTTTCGGTTTTTTTTAAGTGAAGAATATTCTGTCATTTCTCTATTTACCATTAAAATATAGGATAGATTAAACACATCATAATATATATATATATATATATATATTTATATATATATATATATATGCGCGAGTGCACGCGCACGCGCGTGTGTGTGTGAATGGTAAATTTTCTTAGAAATAAATATCATTTGTTGACATAAGATTCAAGACACGGGTTACCTTCGAAGTGAGAGACCTAATATATTTTTATGGCAAAAATAACTGACAAATTAGTACCTGTTTTTCTCACGGATTTGTGGAACTAGATTTCTGTTTTTCTGAAAATGCCCGAACAAATTCATATGTATGTATGTATGTATGTATGCATGTATGTATGTATGTATGTATGTTGTGTGTGTGTGTGTGTGTTAGTATGTATGTGTATGTGCACGAAATTATATTTGCATCACCTCGTTGTTAGTGTATGATAAAATATTAGCTTCTCTGCTTTTGATTGAACATTCTTACCTTCATTATAGAAGTCAGTCCTGATGACATTTTTTATTACTAAATACTAGTATATACATACCGGTATGAATATATTATATATATATATATATATAATATATATATTATATATATATATTATATATGTCAGCAGATCATGAGTAAAGTAAAGTAAAGTCGTCGGGGTCGCCTAAAGTCGATATCTGAAGACAGACACCATGGAGTCTATACATTTTCAATAGCGCTAGACCAAGGAGATTGTTTTTAGTGTCTGAGGCGGGGCGCCACAACAACCATCAGGTCTTCAATTTATGTTGAGTATCCTTGGCCAGATGTAAAAGGACTTAAAGTAAGTAAGTCATAGTATCCGGTGGTATAGTATCCTTTGGTAAGTCAATAAGTCCTGTGGTATAGTACTTACTTCCGTCGTCCAAGATGATCCAAGTAGTAATGATCTAAGATTAAGAATCAGGCTAGTATAAATACAACAACAGCAGCAGCACTGCAGTGATTGGACAATAGGGTTTGCTTCCTGTCCCGTGGTAGTCACGAGTCTATATTTAGAAGTAGGTATCTACCAACGCCTTATATACCGAAATAATTCCGACAGTTTACTGCACAGATTATTGTGCTATCATACGCTGATTTGGCGAGGGTCGTTATCAAACCCAGAACCTTGTGGTTTCTAATTGGACGCTCTACGGGTTGAGATAATCTTACTAAAACAATAGTTATTCATATAATCTACTTTTTTTATCAATATACTTACATTGCTGTGAATATAAAATTGTAAAGAATCGAGCATTATACAGTAAACTTTTCTGTTCCTAATTCACACAATTAACATTTGTCGATTATGAGAATATTCATGCACATTCGTGTATATCACTTTGGTAATAAAGAAAAAGAATTACAATACTAAAGATATAAGAAAATTCATAGAAGCAGAAATTATCTTCATTTTATCCGCAAGGAATATATTTACTTTTTATTTTTTTCATTTTATTTTATAGCCGAAAAAAAAAAAGAACCACACCTTTTAGCTTTCTGTTCTTATGACATCCTAGATAGTACTGCACAACTACGCGTTTCAAAAGTCCCGATTAGACGAACAGCAGAAAAAGACCAGGAAAACGCAAGCCGAAATCACAGTACAAATGCATTGTGAATAAATATTACAATCAACTTGACTAAAGCAAAAGAATAAAACATACACATAATGAATAATCAAAAGAAAAACAAAAATAAAACCTTGCGATAACTACGATTATATCCATTATAATGCAGAATTGTTTGCATAAAGAGAAGACCGGCGTTGTGCTTGACGAGAGCACTTTTGCATTGTACAAGGCTGGCTTGGTCATGAAGTAGCTATTATTATTGATCGCACCATTCAAAGGTTGCTAAGTTACACATGGTTTGTGTATTATTAAGCAAACTATTGAGATCGAGTTTTATGCTTATCGTTAACGGCCAGTGATCACGGTGAGCTTTTTTCTCAGCCTCAGATCTGCCCAACAAATCTTGATGATATAGCAAATACACACAATCGTGAAGCAGTATGTGGTATCCTGTCATATAAAAAAGCCATAATCAAGAAGTTATTTTCTAGGACAAGTCTATTTGACATGTGTCCTCCTAATATATTCTGAAAAAAAAAAAACCAAAAAAACAAAAAACAAAAAAAAAAAAAAAACAAAAAAAACAAAGCAAACTACTTTTGATAATTTTTTTTATGTATTTAATAAAAATGCATATAAATGTGCAGTTTGACGTAGAGATGGTTATAATGTTTCTGTCATAAATGTTAAAATAGCCTATAAGTGCATATTTCAGATGAAGTTACAGTTGACATAAATCCTGGTCTATACTTCAATGGTAATAAGTAGAGAGAGCAAAAATCGACCATTTTAGAACAGCTTTGAATAAATCTTTAGAATCATTTACTGCCATAATCTATTTAATATATTATATTTTATATTATATTATATTATATCTAATATTATATTATATATATGGGATAGGTGGATGTAGTAGAATCCGACAGTATGAGGTAGGTAGAAGATGGTGAACAAGAAATGAAGCTCAAACTTCTTGTATACTACCTCACTTCATTCATGTCTACCCTAACCTGCTCCTTCTTACTTTCGCTACTAACTCACCCCCCTCAAATTTTCACTTGTACTCGCACGAAAATTTTGCTTTCAAAAAATCATTTGACTGAGGATGTCCGTATGAATTCGGACGAAACGTTTCAACTCTCAGATTTGTTTTTGAGTCTTCATTTCTTGTTCACCATCCTTCTACCAGGCTCATATAATATATATATTTATATATAATATATAATATATATATATATATATATAATGGTTGTATATGTATGTGTGTATGTGTGTTGTGTGTGTTATTACAAATATATATATACAAGTGTAAACCAACATCCATATATCCATCGCAGTCTAGTTACTCCTATCTACTTATCGATCAATAAAGTCTATTCATATCTATCTATGTGTCAATCTCTCTCTGTCTCCTGTCTATGTATATGTATAAATATATATGTATATACATACACACACATATATTATATATATATATTAATATATATACCTATATATATACATAACACACTCATCCTATCTATCTCTCTCATCTCTCTCTCTCTCTTCTCTATAATATATATGATATATATATATATATAATAATTAATATATTATATTATTCCATATTTCGAAATCTTCTATCTTTTCCTTTAAAGAGCTTTAATCAGACTAATAAAAAATCCTCGTAAAAAAATATGGATTCTTTTTTTGAAATAAGTGGAATAATGAATAGAATATAAATACAAAATATCCAGCTCAATCTGTCGTTTATCGTACAGATTTCCTTCATGCTTTGCATTTAACCCAAAAGTATTTTCCCCTATATATATATATAATATATATATATATATATTATATACTGGAAATTAGACTATCAGATATACGCAACAAAGAAGCAAAAAGTAGACTCCACAACAACAACAACTATATATTATATCTATATCTATATATATATATATATATATATATATATATATATATATATATATAGTTGGAGATATGTGCTTTATTGAAGTCGTACAATTTTGAAAAGCAATTAGTTTTTATAATTAATGACTTCGCCTGTCAGCTTGACAGTCGAGGTTTCGAGTCACACACGGAGCAGTCTCCCAGGTCTATAACCTTGCTGATGAGACTAATAGGTCGAAATGTACATTCAGGCATTGACATTTTCTCGATTCGTTTTAGCCTTACATTGAACATTTAAAAATTCATTAATTATTAACTAATTAATTTTCAAATTAGGTATGACTTCAATTAAGCACATACCCCCAAATTGTCGGCTTAAAAGCCATATAAAAATAACACATTTGTTTGTTTACTTAACGTCATATATATAATATTATATATATATATAACTATATATATATATATATTCGTCTTTCTCACTACTCATGTATGTATTGTATTCTTGTAAGGTTGCTCCAAGCAATAAGAAATTATTTTTATTATCTTGTTCTGTATTGATCTTACATTTATTCTGTATCGATGAATGATATCAACCTACTATGGTTCTTCTACAGACCGTTTGAAAACTATCATTCACATTTTTACCTTTCCTTATGATAAAATTTAAATGACTTTAATTCCGAGTTGTAATACCTACCTCATCATTTACAGAATCTTCAGGTTACATAGTTCACATTGTCCATTATGACTTCTCTAGAAAATAGTAATTTCTTGACACTGTTCATCTATATTCATTCACAGGGGTCTAGTCATATGCTAAAAGTAGAAAAGCAACCAACATCTGTACCGATTGCATTCAATCGTACTATCAGAGAATAAATTCCATTTTTTCTCACTGGATATACTAAGTAATGGATGACTTCGTACAATGAAGGACCCTAATTATTAAAAAATACACAACGTGAAATTCGACTGCAATTAATCAATATCTTGATTATCCAATGGATTTACCTGAGATCCTTATGGTGAAACTCGAGTAGGTTAATTACGTGTAACCTTTATGAAATAAATTTGCTCTAACTACGTATTGCGCACTTAATAATTTGTCAATATCGCTGTCTTATCATTGTGAAACTTGCTCAACTACCCATTGTGACAATGGTGCTTTTATCATATATGGTGGGTAATGAATGACCCTAACTTTTGGCTAGCAAGCCTACAAAATATTCCTTCTTCATCAATGACTATAAAAATAAAGCATTAAAACAATTATTCATTTGATTTATTTTGGTTTCTTTGTTCCATGGCATATCAATCTTATGGTTAGTTAATGCCAAAATCATCCTTGTAAAAGAACAATAATTGTATTAATTAACCCCATTGCTTGTTTTCTTTCGAAACAACTGAAGGCAAACAAAGCAATGCAATACAGTTATAGCGATTGTATAGGATGGACTTGAGTGGAAATGGGGTTATCTTACCTTGCTTCCAGGATTTGACACTGGGTGGCGTTACTACCTGGCTATTTTAACTCAACCTGGTAAGATCTCTGCCTCTCTTTTGCTTCTGATCTCCTCAGGAATGTACTAGAAATATGTGTCTCGGTCCATTAAGGTTTTGAAGGCCGTGACCCCCTCCAACTATAGACTTGTACCCATGTGAGTATGTGCCCTTTATAGACCCTACCCACGTGGGTAATATACAGTAAGTGACTATTTTATTCACAAGAACCTTTCTTACTCCTTTCGTCTGTTTGAATCTATATTCTATATTTCATGTTGCACGTGCTGAACAATAAGTTTGTATTGCTGTTATATGTACCGTCTTTGTTCACCTACGTTAGAAACTTCTCTGATACCCTAACGTATTAAGAAGCAGCCTTGACCACTAAGCTAAAACTACGTTTAAATCTATATCAATAAATAAACAATGTAATCCTAGATTTTGATGTAGTTCACCATATATTTATTGGATAATCCAAGTTATATTAAAACCCTACACTGATAGAGAATACATTTATAATACAGATAGGCATTGATAATAATCGGTTTCATGAATAGTAAAACACTATAATACGGCCTTCCCGCTTGCCATTTGTTTTAGGTATAGAATATACAGGGACCGCTTTGGATGAAAGTTAGGATAAGTTTTGGCTTGGAAACATGGTAAATTGAGATTTCAGAACGAGACGTAGATGAAAAATTTGGTTTTAAAAATTCGTTCATTACACGAATATACATGTATCCAAACAACCAAAAAACCCTAAAAGAATGAATATTTTGTACGCTGTAAAATAATGTAGAGGCAGTGTATATACATGAGGGATCGATAACTAAAATCAGGTTTCTATTGTTATTTTATGATCGTGGAAGAATGGCTATATTGAAAATATCTTATTTTTGTTTAGCTTTATTTTAATTGCAGAAGATAGCATAAATTAGTCGTAAAAATAGTTCCATGCTAAAAGCACGTCTGTGTGGAGTCACGTAGCGTAATGGTTAGAGTCATAGGAAATGACTTGTCGACGCAAAATTCAAACCAAGACGGGAACGCTGTCTACATTTAAATAGCGCTAATACTCTTGGAAAGGTACGCATCTACCTGCTCTTCCTCCAACTATTGGTAAATAGGCAGGGTTGACTGGGCTCTTTAACCTTGTTAGCAACCAGTCTGGAGAAGGAAACTCTGGATTTAAACTATTAACCTCGGCTAAAATATTGACGCTTGTGTACATCCTGCTTGTGCGGAGGGACTGAGTAAATATGTAAAAGCAAGTCGTACGAATTATTCAATATCAAATTTTTGAGGCATAAAAATATAGCAAATTAATTTGACTATATCGGTAAATTGTAGAACTATCAGTCTTGAGCAAGTTCGATCCTCACTGGGTCATAGTCTGAAAATACTATTTCCTAGAAAAGTCGTGAGGAACACGTAGACTTGTGTTTCCGTGAGTTAAATTCTACATTTAGGGCACTGAGAGCACTATATATAGTTGTTATATACACCTTAATAACACATCGTGTATATATAGATGAGGAGGGAGAGGGAGAGACAGACAGACAGACAGAACGACAGAGTAGATAATAAATGTTACTCTTCAATTTGTTGGCCGCTTACTGTCTGCTGCTAATTAAGCCGCATATTCTTCAGGACTTATTTCTCGTTTGGCCAATCATGTGAGTTGTTTTACTTCTTTTTTGCTCGGCTGATCATCTCTTGTTTTAATAATCAATTAAAAACTTGGTTGCTTTTATTAAGTCTTTATTTAAAATCCCAGCTAATAAAGATTCAACGTAGGTGAGTTTGCTGACCCCTGAGAGACACCCTCCCTCGTCGGGTGTTTGCTGGCATCTGAATTAAATTAATTCTCCCCACGTCTAATTACTCGCTACCGTGGGGGTGAAGTTCGGGATCATGAAATCATCACTCATAACCCTAACGGGTAATGGAAATTCCCCAGCTAACTCCCTACGATTTTAGATCTAAGACGAACACTTGATTCAAAATATCCTAATAAAGGTCGTAAATAATTCATTGACTATCCCCATGAATTATGTAACACATACTCCGCCATGTCATTGGTTAAAAATCCCTGATGTAAACTCGGTTTTGGGTGTAAACCGGACGTATTGCCTTAAAAGTGTCTCAATGAAAACAAACACCGTAAAACTAGCGAAAAGGATTCACAAAAGATATAACTATCTTGTAAACAGACGTAATTTTTTAAAAGAACATCAAAAGAGAAGAAACACCATATATCTAGGCGTAAATACTCCGCGAAAGAATATATATCGCTTATATATAATAAGCATCTATCCCCCCCCCAAAAAAAATAAGCTCTTATAGAGAAATAAATACAAAACTTTAAAAATGATACATCATTCGTCAGTTTAATGATCACTTAACCGGGTTTTTATTAGTTTTGGTCTGGTTTCTTTGTATTAATAGCATATGCAAATCTTCCGGGTTATTTAATGCAAAGCAACCCTTTCAGAAGAAACTCGTGCTACTATCTAAACCATGGATGGGATCGTTTATACCTTTCCAAGGTATTGTTCTGAAAGTGAACGTAAAGAGCGTGGCGGGAAGTTACTTGTGGCCATTTTAGCTGCAGTTGAAGAGCACTTTACAGTGGAAATCCCTTGTGGGCACTTTTGATCCATGTTAATCAAAATACTTGTCCGTTCGTCCGTGTTAAGCACGAGCATCTGAACGCATTTCAACTCAAAGGCGCATTAAATAGTTTATACCAACCACGTATTGAGCGTGTTGATTGTTGGGTTAGTCCACCACAGCCTTGAAGAGTTTTACATTTAAGCTATTATCCCACAGCACACCTTATATACAAAAAAGCGCGTGGTGTAATGGTTAAAGTCATGGGAAAATGGATTCGTCACACCGAGTTCAACCCCTGGACGTGTAATTGCATTTCACTTAGCGCTAATACCTTTGGAAAGGTATGAATCCTACTCTCCCTCCAGCTATGGGTAAATAGGCAGGCAGACTGGGCTCTTTAACCATGGCTTCGGTAACCCGTCTATGAGAAGGAAAACTCTGAATTCAAACACTGTTTAAACTCCGCTTAAGAAATTGACTTGGTGGCCATATCCTGCTCGTGCAGAGGGTTTGGTAAATATATTATATACAAAAAACGTTTCAAACAACACTCTAAAGACCCCTAGCAGTCATTTTACTTTGAATATCATAAACATACATTCATTTGCAGGTGGTGGGTTGTTACTAATACATTTTGTAAAAGGTCAACGATGTTCACGCTCGCTTTTTCCACTGCAAGTAAAAAAAGAAATCTTAAATTGGAATGACTATTAGCGGTAAGATTGAATGAATGGAACCTGGGTGACCTGAGTTATATCCTGAATCGAGCTGTTTGCATTTAACATGCCGCTAACACCTTGAAAGGTATGAATACCATCTATTTACCACAAATGTGGGTATAGTTAGATATACAATATGAATTCATTTTCCTTCCTAGTGGTTGAAATACCAAGGTTAATTCATATTGTATATCTAACTATACCCACATTTGTGGTAAAATAGATGTATTCATACTTTCCCATAGGTGTTAGCGGCATGTAAATGCAACAGCCTCGTTCAGGATATCAACTCAGGTCACCAGTTCATTTCATTCATCTACGCTAATGAGTCATTCCATTTAAGATTTCTTTTTTTACTTGCAGTGGATAAAAGCGAGTGAACATCCGCTTGACCTTTTACAAAATGTTATAGTAACACCCACACCTGCAAATGAATGTATGTTTTATGATATCAAAGTAAATGACTGTAGGGGTCTTTAGAGTGTTGTTTGGAACTTTTTTGTATATATATATTTACCAACCCTCTGCACGAGCAGGATATGACACAAGGTCAATTTCTTAAGCGGAGTTTAACAGTTTGAATTCAGAGTTTTCCTTCTCATAGACTGGTTACCGAGCCATGGTTAAAGAGCCCAGTCTGCCCTGCTATTTACCCATAGCTGGAGGAGAGTAGGATTCATACCTTTCCAAAGGTATTAGCGCTAAGTGAAATGCAATTACACGTCCAGGATTTGAACTCGTGTGACGAATCCATTTCCCATGACTTTAACCATTACACCACGCGCTTTTTTGTATATAAAGGGTGCTGTGGATATAGCTTAAATGTATAAACTCTTCAAGGCTGTGTGGACTAACCCAAACAATCAACACGCTCGAATACGTGGTTGGATAACTATTTAATGGCCTTGGTGAACTGGCGTTCAGATGCTCGTGCTTAACACGGACGAACGGACAAGTTTTTTGATTAACATGGATCAATGCCACAAGGGATTTCCACTGTAAAGTGCTCTCAACTGCAGCCTAAAATGGCCACAAGTAACTTCCGCCACGCTATTACGTTCACTTCAGAACAATACCTTTGGAAAGTATAAACGTCCCATCCATGGTTAGATAGTAGCACGAGTGTTTTCTGAAAGGGTTGCTTTGGCATTAAATAACCCGGGAAGATTGCTATGCTATTAATACAAAGAACAGACCAAACTAATAAAAACCCGGTTAAGTGATCATTAAACTGACGAATGATGATATCATTTTTTAAAGTTTTGTATTTATTTCTCTATAGATCTTTTTTTTTTGGGGGGGGGATAGATGCTTATTATTATAGCGATAGTTATATTTTTCGCGGAGTATTTACGCTAGATATATGGTGTTTCTTCTCTTTTTGATGTCTTTTAAAAAATTACGTTGGTTTACAAGATAGTTATATTCTTTTGTTGAATCCTTTTCGCTAGTTTACGTGTTTGTTTTCATTTGAAGACACTTTTAAGCAATACGTCCGGTTTACACCCAAAAACCGAGTTCATCAGGGATTTTTAAACCAATGACATAGGCGGAGTATGTGTTTACATAATTCATGGATAGTCAATGAATTATGTACGTACCTTTATTAGGATATTTTTGAATCAAGTGTTCGTTAGATCTAAAATCGTAGGGAGTTAGCTGGGAATTTTTCCATACCGTTAGGGTTATGAGTGATTGATCATGATCCCGACTTCACCCTCGGTAGCGAGTAATTAGACGTGGGAGAATTAATTTATCAGATGCCAGCAAAACACCCGACGAGGGAGGGTGTCTCTCAGGGGTCAGCAACTCACCGTACGGTTGAATCTTTATTAGCTGGGATTTTAAATAAAGACTTAATAAAAAAGCAACCAAGTCTTTTTAATTGATTATTAAAACAAGAGATGATCAGCCCGAGCAAAAAAGAAGAAACAACTCACATGATTGGCCAACGAGAAATAAGTCCTGAAGAATATGGCGGCTTAATTAGCAGCAGACAGTAAGCGGCCAACAAAATTGAAGAGTAACATTTATTATCTACTCTGTCTGTCTGTCTGTCTGTCTGTCTCTCCCTCTCCTCCTCATTATATATACACGATGTGTTATAAGGTGTATATAACAACTATATATAGTGCTCTCAGTGCCTAATGTAGAATTTAACTCACGAAACACAAGTCTACGTGTTCCTCACGACTTTCTAGGAAAATAGTATTTTCATGACTATGACCCAGTGAGGATCGAACTTGCTCAAGACTGATAGTTCTACAATTACGATATAGTCAAATTAATTTGCTATATTTTTATGCCTCAAAATTGAATTGAAATAATCTACGACTTGCTTTTACATATTTACTCAGTCCCTCCGCACAAGCAGGATGTGACACAAGGTCAATATTTTAGCCGAGGTTTAATAGGTTTAAATCCAGAGTTTTCCTTCTCCCAGACTGGTTGGCTAACCAAGGTTAAAGAGCCCAGTCAACCCTGCTATTTACCAATAGTTGGAGGAAGAGCAGGTAGATGCGTACCTTTCCCAAGAGTATTAGCGCTATGTAAAATGTAGACAGCGTCGTCTTGGATTTGAATTTTGGTCGACAAGTCCATTTCCTATGACTCTAACCATTACGCTACGTGACTCCACACAGACGTGCTTTTAGCATGGAACATATTTTTACGACTAAATTTATGCTATCTTCTTGCAATTAAAATAAAGCTAAACAAAATAAAGAATATTTTCAAATATAGCCATTCTTCCACGATCATAAAATAACAATAGAAACCTGATTTTTAGATTTATCGATCCCTCATTGTATATACACTGCCTCTACATTATTTTACAGCGTACAAAATATTTCATTCTTTTAGGGTTTTTTTGTTTGTTTGGATACATGTATATTCGTGTAATGAACGAATTTTTAAAACCAATTTTTCATCTACGGTCTCGTTCTGAAATCTCAAATCTTACCATGTTTCCAAGCCAAAACTTATCCTAACTTTCATCCAAAGCGTCCCTGTATATTCTATACCTAAACAATGGCAAGCGGGAAGCGATTATAGTGTTTACTATTCATGAAACCGATTATTATCAATGCTATTCTGTATTATAAATGGTTTCTCTATCAGTGGTAGGGTTTTAATATACTTGGATTATCCAAATAAATATGGTGGACTACATCAAAATCTAGATTACATTGTTTATTTATTGTATAAGATTTAAACGTAGTTTAGCTTTAGTGGTCAAGGCTGCTTCTTATAATACGTTAGGAGGTATCAGAGAAGTTTCTAACGTAGGTGAACAAAGAGGTACATATAACAGCAATACAAACTTTATTGTCCGAGCACGTGCAACATGAAATATAGAATATAGATTCAAACAGGACGAAAGGAAGTAAGAAAGGGTTCTTGTGGAATAAAATAGTCACTTACTGTATATTACCCACGTGGTAGGGTCTATAAAGGGCTACATACTCACATGGGTACAAGTCTATAGTTGGAGGGGGTCACGGCCTTCAAACCTTAATGGACCGAGACACATATTGTCTAGTACATCCTTGAGGAGATCAGAAGCAAAAGAGAGGCAGATATCTTACCAGGTTGAGTTAAAATAGCCAGGTAGTAACGCCACCCAGTGTCAAATCCTGGAAGCAAGGTAAGATAACCCATTTCCACTCAAGTCCATCCTATACAATCGCTATAACTGTATTGCATTGCTTTTGTTTGCCTTTCAGTTGTTTCGAAAAGAAAACAGCAATGGGTTAATTAATACAATTATTGTTCTTTTACAAGGATGATTTTGGCATTAACTAACCCATAAAGATTGATATGCCATGGAACAAAGAAACCAAAATAATCAAATGAATAATTGTTTTAATGCTTTATTTTTATGTCATTGGATGAAGAAGGAATATTTTGTAGGCTTGCTAGCCAAAAGTTAGGGGTCATTCATTACCCACCATATATGATAAAAGCACCATTGTCACAATGGTTAGTTGATGCAAGTTTCACAATGATAAGACAGCGATATGACAAATATAAAGTGCGCAATACGTTAGTAGAGCAAATTTATTGTCATAAAGGTACACGGTAATAACCTACTCGAGTTTCACCATAAGGATCTTCAGGGTTAAATCCATTGGATTAATCAAGATATTGATTAATTGCAGTCGATTTCACGTGTGTATTTTTTTAATAATTAGGGGTCCTTCATTGTACGAAGTCATCCATTACTTAAGTATATCCAGTGAGAAAAAATGGAATTTATTCTCTGATAGTACGATTGAATGCAATCGGGTACAGATGTTGGTGCTTTCTACTTTTAGCATATGACTAGACCCCTGTGATATGAATATAGATGAACAGTGTCAAGAAATTACTATTTTCCTAGAGAAGTCATAATGGACAAGTGAACTATGGTAACCTGAAGATTCTGTAAATGATGAGGTAGGTATTACAACTCGGAATTAAAGTCATTTAATTTTTATCATAAGGAAAGGTAAAAATGTGATGAATAGGTTTTCAAACGGTCTGTAGAAGAACCATAGTAGGTTGAATATCATTTCATCGTACAGAATAAATGTAAGATCAATACAGAACAAGATAATAAAAATAATTTCTTATTGCTTGAGCAACCTTACAAGAATACAATACATACATGAGTAGTGAGAAAGACGATATATATATATATATATATATATATATATATATAATATATATATATATGACGTTAAGTAAACAAACAAATGTGTTTATTTTTATATGGCTTTAAGCCGACAATTTTGGGGGGATATGTGCTTAATTGAAGTCATACCTAATTTTGAAAATTAATTAGTTAATAATTAATGAATTTTAAATGTTCAAATGTAAGGCTAAACGAATCGAGAAAATGTCAATGCCTGAATGTACATTTCGACCTATTAGGTCTCATCAGCAAGGTTATAGACCTGGGAGACTGCTCCGTGTGTGACTCGAAACCTCGACTGTCAAGCTGACAGGCGAAGTCATTAATTATAAAAACTAATTGCTTTTCAAAATTAGGTACGACTTCAATAAAGCACATATCCTCCAATATAATATATTATATATATATATATATTATATATATATATATATATATATATATATATAGTTGTTGTTGTTGTGGAGTCTACGTTTGCTTCTTTGTTGCTATATCTGATGAGTCTAATTTCCAGTATATATATAATATATATATATATATATATATATATATAGGGGAAAATACTTTTGGGTTAAATGCAAAGCATGAAGGAAATCTGTACGATAAACGACAGATTGAGCTGGATATTTTGTATTATATTCTATTCATTATTCCACTATTTCAAAAGAATCCATATTTTTTTACGAGGATTTTTTATTAGTCTGATTAAAGCTCTTGTAAAGGAAAGATAGAAGATTTCGAAATAATGGAATAATATATATATATATATATATATATATATATATATATTATATATATATAGAGAGAGAGAGAGAAGAGAGAGAGAGAGATAGATAGATGAGTGTGTGTATGTATATATATAGGTATATATAATAGATATATATATATATATATATGTGTGTGTATGTATATACATATATATATACATATACATAGACAGGGAGACAGAGAGAGATTGACACATAGATAGATATGAATAGACTGTGATTGATCGATAAGTAGATAGGTGTAACTAGACTGCGATGGATGGATATATGGATGTGGTTACACTTGTATATATATATTTGTAATAACACACACACACACACATACACACATACATATACAACATATATATATATATATATATATATATATATATATTATATATATATATATATGAGCTAGGTAGAAGGATGGTGAACAAGAAATGAAGACTCAAAACAAATCTGAGAGTTGAAACGTTTCGTCCGAATTCATACGGACATCCTCAGTCAAATGATTTTATTGAAAGCAAAATTTCGTGCGAGTACAAGTGAAATTGGTGAGGGGGGTGAGTTAGTAGCGAAAGTGAAGGGAGGCAGGTTAGGGGTAGACATGAATGAAGTGAGGGTAGTATACAAGAAGTTTGAGCTTTCATTTCTTGTTCACCATCGTTCTACCTACCTCATACTGTCGGATTCTACTACATCCATCCTATCTCCATATATATAATAATAATATATATATAATATAATATAATATAATATAATATTATAAATAGATATGGCAGTAAATGATTTCTAAAGATTTATTCAAAGCTGTTCTAAATGTGTTCCGATTTTTGCTCTCTCTACTATTTTACCATTGAAGTATAGACCAGGATATTATGTCAACTGTAACTTTCATCTGAAATATGCACTTATAGGCTATTTTAAATTATTATGACAGAAACATTATAACCATCTCTACGTCAAACTGCACATTTATATGCATTTTTATTAAATACATTAAAATAAATTATCAAAAGTAGTTTGTTTGGGGTATTGCTTGTTTTTTGTTTTTTTTGTTTTTTTGTTTTTTGGGTTTTTTTTTCAGAATAATATTAGGAGGACACATGTCAAATAGACTTGTCCTAGAAAATAACTTCTTGATTATGGCTTTTTTATATGACAGGATACCACATACTGCTTCACGATTGTGTGTATTGCTATATTCATCAAGATTTGTGGGCAGATCTGGAGCTGAGAAAAAAGCTCACCGTGATCACTGGCCGTTAACGATAAGCATAAAACTCGATTCTCAATAGTTTGCTTAATAATACACAAACCATGTGTAACTTAGCAAGCCTGAAGTGGTGCGATCAATAATAATAGCTACTTCATGACCAAGCCAGCCTTGTACAATGCAAAGCTGCTCTGTCAAGCACAACGCCGGTCTTCTTTTATGCAAACAATTCTAGCCATATAATGGATGATAATCGTAGTATCGGCAAGGTTTTATTTTTGTTTTTCTTTTGATTATTCATTATGTGTATGTTTTATTCTTTTGCTTTAGTCAAGTTGATTGTAATATTTATTCACAAATTGCATGTTGTACTGTGATTTCGGCTTGCGTTTTCCTGGTCTTTTTCTGCTGTTCGTCTAATCGGGACTTTTGAAACGCGTAGTTTGCTGCAGTACTATCTAGGATGTCATAAGAACAGAAAGCTAAAAGGTGTGGTCGAAAATTGTTCTTTTTTTTTTTCGGCTATAAAATAAAATGAAATAAAATAAAGTAAAATATATTCCTTGCGGATAAAATGAAGATAATTTTCTGCTTCTATGAATTTTCTTATATTTTAGTATTGTAATTCTTTTTTCTTTATTTACCAAAGTGATATACACGAATGTGCATGAATATTCTCATAATCGGACAAATGTATATTGTGTGAATTAGGAACAGAAAAGTTTACTGTATAATGCTCGATTCTTTACAATTATATTCAACAGCAATGTAAGTATATTGATAAAAAAAGTAGATTATATTTGAATAACTATTGTTTTAGTAAGGATTTATCTCAACCCGTAGAGCGTCCAATTAGAAACCACAAGGTTCTGGGTTTGATAACGACCCTCGCCAAATCAGCGTATGAGTAGCACAATAATCTGTGCAGTAAACTGTCGGAATTATTTGGTATATAAGGCGTGTGGTAGATACCTACTTCTAAATATAGACTCGTTGACTACCACGGGACCAGGGAAGGCAACCTATTGTCCAATCACTGGCAGTGCTGCTGCTGTTGTTGTATTTATACTAGCCTGATTCTTAATCTTAGATCATTACTACTTGGATCATCTTGGACGACGGAATGTAGTACTATACCACAGGACTTATTGACTTACCAAAGGATACTATACCACCGGATACTTATTGACTTACTTACTTTAAGTCCTTTTACATCTGGCCAAGGATACTCAACATAAATTGAAGACCTGATGGTTGTTGTGGCGCCCCGCCTCAGACACTAAAAACAATCTCCTTGGTCTAGCGCTATTGAAAATGGTATAGACTCCATCGTTGTCTGTCAGATATCGACTTTAGGCGACCCCGACGACTTTACTTTTACTTTACTCATGATCTGCTGACATATATATATATATATATATATATATATATATATATATATATATATATATATATATATTCATACGGTATGTATATACTAGTATTTAGGTATATAAAAATGTCATCAGGACTGACTGTTCTATAATGAAGGGTAAGAATGTTCAATTCAAAAGCAGAGAAGCTAATATTTTATCATACACTAACAACGAGGGTGATTGCAAATATAATTTCGTGCACATACACATACATACTAACACACACACACACACACACATACATACATACATACATACATGCATACATACATACATACATACATATGAATTTGGTTCGGGCATTTTCAGAAAACAGAAGATCTAGTTCCACAAATCCGTGAGAAAAACAGGGGTACTAATTTGTCAGTTATTTTGCCAATAAAAATATATTAGGTCTCTCACTTCGAAGGTAACCCGTGTCTTGAATCTTATGTCAACATAATGATATTTATTTTTCTAAGAAAATTGTTACCATTCACACACACACGCGCGTGCGCGTGCACTCGCGCATATATATATATATATATATATATATATATATATATATATATTATGTATGAGTGTTTAATCTATCCTAATATTGGTTAATGGTAAATAGAGAAATGACAGAATATCTTCACTTAAAAAAAAACCGAAACAAGTATATATATATATATATATTAATATTTTTGCTTGAAGGCAATTACAATGCGCATATCCTATAAAATTCGATAATTATAGAAGATAATAGTGACAAGTGAATTTCGCAAAGAATTACTCGGTGTGTAGAATATCGTACAGACTGTTTCAACTTTATTAAGTCTCATCAGCGATATATTCTAACGATTTCCCTCCAACAGAAATCGAAACCGGGACTTCAGCAGGATAGTCAGAAACTATACTGTTTCGGCCACGATACAGCACGAAGAAATTCCTGCGAAATTAACCTGTCAATGATACTGAGACGTCTCTACCATATGAGGCAAGGGGGCGCTAAGTGAACAATAACAAACTCGGGCTTTAAGCTCTTCGGCGAAAGAAATAAGATTTTGGATGTTTGTTTATTTTTAGAAGCATTGTTGAATAAAGTATATATTAGTATTTATATTTTTGCTTGAAGGCAATTACAATGCGCATATCGCATAAAATTCGATAATTATAGAAGATATATATATATATATATATATATATATATATATATATATATATTGCCGAACTGTCGCGTTATTTGCATTGACAACTTATTTTGTCCATTATATGTATTCTCAGCAATAAAAGACAATGTTCCCTAGATGTTCCACTATTATGAAAATAGTGTCAGCTAGATATAATAATTTGACTTATAACAAGGTCATACAAAATATTTCATTTTGCTTCTATTTGAGTAATGAACTCAGTAAGATTAAAGAACCCGTGTTCTGTCCCACTAGGGTGAGATAACTGATTATTCTCATATGTAAAGATTGAACAGATTTACATTTGATCAGTTTAATTTTTTTAAACAATAAATCTTAGAAGCAGCACCCTCCAAAAAAGCAGCTGTATGGTAACTTGTCTCCTAGCAATTAAAACATCCAGTAACATGAAAATACCTGGTGGACGGATGGAGTTGCAAGTACAACCTCGGAAGTGACGTTCTCCTGTGGACACCTACACATATACACACCAGTTTAATCCGACTAGTAAAAACCTATCTCAATAAGTTCAGTGCGGATTCTGAATGCTGCGTGGAAGCTCTTCTAGAAGCTATGGCGAAATGGCGAGAGAGTGCCATGGGAATCCGTGCTCAGCACGAATTGAATATGATGATGATGATGATAAATAACATTTTAGACAATTAACAAGTCATAACCTGTAGAGTATATCTGCTTTTATAATGATAAAGTGTTTTTTTTTATTAAATCATATTTCTCTGAATGTTTGAGATGAGGCTTGATCATTAGTATTGTCTGCGTTATTCGGACTATTGTCCTCATCTTCATTGTTATCTGTACAACGTTTCGTCCGATATGCCCTCCCGCCTTCTTCATGTATTTCTTGTCGGACTCAGGAACCTTCTCGGACTCGGGAACCTTCTTTTCGAAATCGGGAACATTCTTTGTCGTAGTCGGTAACCTTCTTATAATCGGGAGCCATCACTGAATTTTTAACCTAACCCTTTATTCAGTCCACGGGGGTATCCTGTTCTCATTCCGCTAACCATAGCTGGGGTAGGAGCTGTGTTAATTATTTTTTTTATATATTACTGCCACCGATCAGGATTGAACCTGGAATCCAGAGATAACTGTCACTTAGAACTGCTATAACCTAACTACCTTATCCACTAGGCCATGTGTCCAATTGGACAGATAACAACGAAGATGAGGACAATAGCCCGAATAACGCAGATAATACTAAATCATATTTATACATTAATTTCAGTAATATTATAATAGTATTTATATTTGAGGATACTCGAATGATTGAAATCTCCTTTACAAATCATCCATTGTGGATAGTCACAATAACATTCCGAAAATGGATAAAAATATATTGAGTCAGTCTGCGAAATCCAGTCAATCCATTATTTATTCCAAGAAAGGTAACTGCGGCTTAGTGAGTCGATTTGCAGTCTTCGATCTTGAGGTAATAAAGATGACAAGATAAAGTTGAATCAGGAATCGAATCTCAGTGAATGAGTCACGCAACGGGAGATGAATGCGGCATAATAACGGGGAGAACAGCGGAACTAAATGTCTGTGTCAAACTGCTTCATTCTGTCGGTTCCAATGAGATTGGACAATTTGTCTGAATATAACTTGCTAAAAGGAAGAGATGAAAATCCTCGGGGGCCTTTTTCATATGTTTGCTTGCCTGCAGATGTTCATAAAAAAGTCATTTTACTACAAACAGCAGACACGTTGTCTTGATACTGTTATTATTTTCACTATTTTATACGAGTTTTTCGCACCAGTAGTGGTCATTTACTAGAGTCTGAGTGACAGCAAGTCACCTCAGGGCTCCACGACTCTTTTGAGAATTATAGTCATTCGTCACAATGCTATCGTGTGGATGGTCTCAATTTTTTTCGGATTTCCAATTTTCTTTTTTCCATACACTTATGGGCACCGACTACAATTAGTATCAAGTTAAAACTCATGTTCCACAGTTGTTTCGGCTCTTTAGCCAGGTCCCAGTACTTGTCAATTTTTTTCGTTTTCTTTTATTTTCACTCTATGATCCACTTGAATATGTTTTTTTTTATAACTAACACAAGGTCTGGTATTCTGGCTGGGATTAGTTTTAAAAAATCACAGTTTATTATTATTATTATTATTATTATTATTATTATTATTGGAGATTTTTAGTATTTTATGCGTGCTACTTACTATCTCACTCGAAGTTATTTTATTCATTTATAATTATATATTATATATATATATATATATATATATATATATATATAGTATAAAATAAAACAGGAATTAGTACAAGCTGAAGCTGTGTTCTACTATAGTATGACTGTGCCACTGGATTTAAAAGAAGTGCTTGTAGAAAAAAGCTAGATGAGAATTATGTAAGGATGGTGTTTGTTTCTTTGGAAAAAACAGGAAGCATACCTCAGCTGTACGTTCACTTATCTCTAATATAATAAGCCATCCGAGCAACTCATACTGGGCACTGTGCACGTACTCGTGGAGACATCAGTTCTCTACGGACACTTGATTCAGCCATGAGGACCTACCGGTGTGATGGCTGATAGGGACGTGCGGTGATAGATTGTCAAAGGAATGTGTGCTATTAATACTACTTGATGATGATGATGATGATATATATATATATATATGATTATCTTTTATTAATCCGCGTTAAACCTCAATTATTATAGCATAAGTCACCGTAACCACACACGCCAGCATATTTTTTTATATACCCTCTAACCAAAACCAAATCAATAAATAATTTTAATCTGTTTTACTTATAAAACCACTCTTACGCCTCATAACCCATACATTATTAAAAAACCATAGTAAAATATACCCACAAATCGATTCGCATGTTTTGTTTACATGTTAATACTCACGAAAAACAACTTCCGGAGAAATTCAAAAAACATAAACAAGCGTTCCCTTATAACGAAATATCTTATTCAATGAACGCACGTGTAATCGGCTGCAATTAATCGGTACCTTGATTAATTCAGTGGATTTAACCCTGATGATCCTTATGGTCAAAATTGAGTAGGGTTCTATTGTATCCATTTCTTTAATATATATATACATATATATATACATATATAAAGGTGAGCAAAAGTGATAAGACAAATAGGAATATGTTTTTATATTATTATTCGATCTTAAGTCATTGTCATGACATTAGTTTCTCTTTCTTTCGAATTCTTCATTTAAAGACATATCCACCTTCGGGGGTTATTTAATAACAAAACCATCTTTGTAGAAGTACAACTATAGTATTATTTAACCAATGGCCACGTATTGTCAGTAGAATAAGTTGTAAGGAAAATATTTTGATAAGTTTTTTTTTTATGTTTTCAAAGTTGTTGATAAGCCACAAAAGTAAATTGTACTGGCGAGGTGAAATATCTATTTTTAAGTAAAAATAATGATTAATTTTTTAGCTGAAAATCTTCTATGTCAAATTTGTTACAGTGCTTTCTGCATCTGTGTAATTTCTGTGGAATTAGATAATAATATTTTATACGTGAAGCGTATCAAACGTACAGCCACTAGTAATGACAATGTGATAAAATAATGCTTTCTAGCTGAATACTTGCTCTAAAGGACGATGTCATTATTTCGTAGTATAAGCTGATGGATTTAAAATGATGGAAGAACGTTTGGAAAAATATCCAAGACGAATGGCAGTTTAAATTAAAAATGAATTGTAATTTCAAATATAAATTTATACACCTGCTTAAAAATCTCTGAACATAGATTTTTGTAAAATTTTACCGAGCAAAAATTACTTCGCATTTCGCATGATCACCGGTGATCAATCATTTGAAATTGTTTCTCCCAATAGTCAACTATCAAATGTTTGTGGGAGTCCAATCTTGTTGCATAGTCGAGGGGGGGGGTGACGTGAAACCATGAGTGCAAATATGTAAATTAGCACAGAAAAGTTTTTAGCAAAAATATGTGTTAGATGAGAATGGAAATGTTTAATTAAGAATCAGCATCGCAACATGGCATTGTTTGATTGGATGAGTGATGGGGCGTGGCGAAGAGGGATGGAGGAGGAGTTAGAATTAAGAATGCGGAATTGAGTCTGGGAGAATGGATAAGACATGGACTCTTACTCTCGGCAGTTGTGAGTTTGGAGGGAAAAAGAAGTGACTTGTGTTATTACTAGAACTCTAAATGGCACAAGGTAGTAATCCTTAAGACCCCAGGTTCGTTTCCAGACTCCGGACATCATAGAATTGCCTGTCAACTGAAAATTAGCCCAGCAACCAGGATTACAACCCCTCCATATGTCGTACCGGTTCAAAGATGAGTATGCAACTAATTATTTCTATTATCGACACATCACCACTCCATTCGGGAATGAGTGTCAAAAGATAACACACGTTTGACACGTCATCTGTCCATTCCAAAAGGAGAGCGTAGTGCAACACTCCCTGTCTTTGATTTTATCATGTAGTATGTACTCTCTCAAAGCAGAAATAGGTTATAAAATTTTAGCCAGGTTAATTTTAAGCCTTATAGCTTAAATTAACCTGGCTAAAATTTTCGGCGAACTTACAAGTAATATACCGAATGGTCCCAATGCTGTTTTCTGGGTGGTCTCAATTCTTCAGATTTCCGATTTTTCCGGTCTTTTTTCCATTCACTTACGGACCTTCCACGGACACCAACTACGTTAGAAATAAATTGTAATTCCAAATAGAAATAAATTCACCCATTTAAAGATCTCTGAGTATAGATATTTGTAAACTTGATTTTCCAAGGAAAAAATACTTGAGGATTTCGAATGGTCGTCGTTGATCACTCGTTTGAAATTGTTTCTCATTAATGAATTATCAAATGTTTGTGGGAGTCTACTGCATGTCCTTTATGTTATCATCTATTATGTGCTCTCTAAAGAGAGGGGTTATTAGAATTAACCAGGCTAAAATTTTCGTCGAACTTACAAGTTATTTTATATGGTTAATATGCAGTTTTTAACATAAACAGAGAAAGCGGGTCTTCTAGAATTTATCATAGCGAATGAAGTTGAACGATTTGACACACCCAGTTGTTATTTCTTGTCCATTCTGTTTTCCGGAAGTATGATAATGGCTGCCTATTGGATATGAATTCAGAGTGAAGGTGATTTATGCCTGAATGTTTGCATAAATGGGCTTTTAAAACAACGGCTCAGATGTCACTGCGATATATGGACTATCTGTTGTTCAGAAAACATGAAGCACGGACAAAACACTGGGTAAAACGTGTGTATAGTGTATAAGAATATAAGTGTACTGTTTTAGCTTTATGGGAAATGCTAATTTCCTGAAATTCCACACACACACACACACACACACACACATACATATATATATATATATATATATATATATATATAATATATATATATATATATATTAATAGTCATCCACAGACACGTGTTTCGGCATATCATGCCTCTTCAGTGTGGCTACACAACTATCCTTGGGTAGGGTTCGAACTCAGACCTCGCCCACTGACAGCTGATGCAGGGACTGGTGTTTTTAAACTATTAAATACATAGCAATGTATGTATCATTCGGTCACTGAGAGATCAAATTTCCGGAGAAATGATCATTGCTTATTTGCTTAGTAGTGAGAGTTAATTTAAATTACCAATTAGAGAGCTCATTACCAAATTTATGGGAGCATATATATTAATAAGTCATCCACACCACAGACACGTGTTTCGGCATATCATGCCTCTTCAGTGTGGCTACACACAACTATCCTTGGGTAGGGTTCGAACTCAGACCTCGCCCACTGACAGCTGATGCGGGGACTGGTGTTTTTAAACTATTAAATACATAGCAATGTATGTATCATTCGGTCACTGAGAGATCAAATTTCCGGAGAAATGATCATTGCTTATTTGCTTAGTAGTGAGAGTTAATTTAAATTACCAATTAGAGAGCTCATTACCAAATTTATGGGAGCATATATATTAATAAGTCATCCACAGACACAGGTATATATGATACCTGATACAAGTGTTCTTTATTCTAATATTAATCATAAATAATCTATGAATTTGCAGTGATTGAGTATTTTGTTATTTGGATGTGATACTTAAAATCAATTGTGGCACTTCTCTGCCCCCCTTCTAATGATAATAATAACAATAATAATATCACTATTTGTAACAATGATAACGGTTGGTTAACTATACCTTTTAAAATACCCATCCTACTAACCAGTTGATAGAATTTTATTCAAAAGGTTGACCAAAACAACGGAAGATATTTCTAAATGATTATATCGAGAGTATAGGTGTAATCTATAGTGAAAAAGTGTCTCAAAGAACAGTCAACAGAATTCTACGGTACAGGGATTCTCATTCGAAGGTAAAACATTGCTATTGAGAGAAACGGTGACCGTGGAGGAGTAGGGATGTGATTCCCAGAGGACCAGCTTTATTGTGATGTATGATACATGTTCCTGTATCGGTTATTATGTCTGTTCTAAACAAAACGGCGTTCATTTTTTACTCACCATCATATTTAATCCTTTTATTATTATCAAGCCGTCGTCGCTGTTGAGCCAGTATTCTCTTAGTTTACTACCTTGTCCATTTAACTCAATAAATGTGCGCCAATTAGTTTACCGTTTTCGGCGTTCTTGAACGTGTATATCGATACTTCGAAGTTTCTACTTTGGTTTCTTCTCATCCATATTTCACCAATGGAGAATTTTATCATTCTTCATTGGTGAAATATGGATGAGAAGAAACCAAAGTAGAAACTTCGAAGTATCGATATACACGTTCAAGAACGCCGAAAACGGATCTACAATGTTTGTTATTTCACCGTTTTCATCTTTGAAATTTATATAATTCCAAGCCATAAACAATGCGTTGTCAAGTACTTTCTATTATTTCAAACTCCATGAATACGTACCTACTTTTATCTATTATTTTCCCGAATCACTCAATGCTTCCTTTCGTGTTTTCCATTAGCTAACTTGCATAACTTCATTTCCTTTAGTGCATATGCAATCTGCTATGGTTTTTGCTATTTTACAACTACGGTTTTTGCTATTATCTCACTCACACACACACACACACACACACACACACACACACACACACACACATATATATATATATATATATATTAATGATTTATTAATATTCATAATAAAGTTTGCTTTGCTTAGAATTAAAGTGTGCTCAATAATATTGATGGATCATACATATCTCTAAGTAAGGGTTACGTACAACACACAAACACACACATATACACACACACACACGCGCGCCCATATATATGTGTGTGTATGTATGTATGTATATAGTATGTATTTATAAATTGTTTAGAAGACTATCTAGTAAGTGTTGTTTGCATGCTCATCGGAGATTCTAATCTGCTAGAAATTTGAATATATCCATGATATTTAACGAGTAATGTCTACGCAAGATATATTTCTCTCCTCTCTCTCTCTCTCTCTCTCTCTCTTCTCCTCTCTCTCTCTCTCTCTCTCTCTCTCTCTCTCTCTCTCTGGACGGATCTGTTTGCATTTCACATGTCGCTAATTCCTTTGGGAAACATATGCATCCAATTGTCCCTCAAGCTATGGGTAAATAGCAGGGTAGACTCAGCTCTTTAACCATGGCTAGGTAAGAAGTCTAGAAGAAGGAAAACTCTGAATTCAAACCTGTTAAACTCCGAAATTGACCTTGTGTCACATCTTGCTCGTGCGGAGGGGTTTATATATATATATATATGAAGGTAAAAATGGATATTGAATCCGACAATATGTAAGAAAGTTTTATAGAAAAACAACAAGATGTTAAACATTTTTGTTTAACATCATTGTTTAACATCATTGTTTAATTAATGTTTAATTAACATTATTTAATTAACGTTATTTAACATCATTGTTTAATTAATGTTTAACATCATTGCAGATTCATGTTGCTGGACTTGTTACATTTTTAAACTTTCATTTGTAACCGGGACATTTTCCTGAACTTTTTTAATATTCATTTACATTTTTACTACAAACCCTTTTGAGTTTTTATGATAAAAATGCTTAAACATTTTAAAAATAAAATTTATTTTATTTTTTAACAACAAATATGTATTTTTTAAATTTTTTATAAAAATTCCGGTACTGATCGAGAGCGTTCGTAGCCTTGTAATTACTGATATATTCATTTCGTTTTTCCGCTTACAATGTTGCTTTGAAAAAGACATATTCATAATGTCGAAACAGATATCTGTCAGCAAAAATGTTTAACATCTTGTTGTTTTTTCTATAAAACTTTCTTATATATATATATATATATATATATATATATATATATATAATATATATATATTGCTTGAAGGCAATTACAATGCATCTATCGCATAAAATTCGATACTTATAGAAAATAATATTGACAAGTGAATCCCGGCAAAGGATCGTTCGGTGTATAGACCAGACTGTTTCGACCTTATTAAGTCTCATCAGCGATGTATACTTACGACTTCCCTCTTCGTCTGTACGATGTTCTACACACCGAAAGATCCTTTGCCGGGATTCACTTGTCAAGATTATTTTCTATAAATATCGAATTTCATTCGATACATGCATTGTAATTGCCTTCAAGCAAGAATTTAAATAATAATATATACTTTATTCAACAATGCTTCTAAAATCAAACATCCAAACATCTTATATATATATATATATATATATATATATATATATAATTATTTAGAAGACTATCTAGAAACTGATATTTTCATTAGTATTATTAGCGTTATTCGGACTATTGTCCCCATCTTCAGTGTTATTATTTGTACAACGTTTCGGCCGATATACCCTCCGGCCTTCTTCAGGTATTTCTTGTCGGACTCGGGAACCTTCTTTTCCAAATATTACAAATAATAACAATGAAGATGGGGACAATAGTCCGAATAACGCTAATAATACTAATCTTCAAGCCTCATCTCAAACATTCAGAGAAATGGTATTTTCATGGTCTGCTAGATATTTGAATATATCCATAAGATCTAACGAGTAATATCTAGTAGGTATATTTGTCAATCTCTATTTCTCTCTCTCTCTCTCTCTCTCTCTCTCTCTCTCTCTCTCTCTCTCTCTCTCTCTTCTTTTTTTTCTCTCTCTCCGACTTTCTTCAGTTTTTCAGTGTTCTTTTTCTTTTGTTTCCTATATCCTATGTTTTTCTTTGTTTTTTTCCATATTTTCATTTTTCTGTATTTCTGCTGGTTCTTTACGGCTTTTCATTTCATGTTCCTTGTCACTTAGTCTCTTTTGGTTTTTCCTTTTCTTTATATTCTTTCTTTTTCCTTTCTTCCTTCCTTCTGTTTACTCGACTGATTGGACACACTTCATCATCCGATTCTACTGTTCCCATTCCTCCAACATGAATAATGCCACCATTCGTGTCCACGGACAATCATATCTGCCGATCCATACGTAAACAATCCCGTCATTTATGACAGGCATTCTGTTAGTTTTGAAATAAACAAAACGACAGCAAAAGGATTAACATTTCATTGACTGGTTCCGTAAGTCGCGCTCAAAAACAAAATGTCGCAGTTGATAAAATGACATGCACACTCAAACTCATGTTGGTCAATACTGGAGAGTAAATTCCATCGGATCTGAGAACCATAAGATAAAGAATTGAAATGAATACAACCACAAAGAATGGAAACTTAAAGTTCTTGTATGTTTGGGATTCCATTTAGATATTAAGATTCACCAATTAGTTTGGTTGCTTTGTTTTAAGGTATATGAACCCTTATCGGGTACATTTAATGCCGAATCAAGTCATTTAGCATAAACAGAGGACAGGTTCTTTCAGTTCCTGCTGTTGCTTATGTGGTCCCCAAATTAAATATTGAACAGGCTCTTTGCTGCTTACTTTCGGTGATCCGCGTGAGAAATTGACCTTGTGAAGATTTTTTATATTTTTTATAGTGTGTTAGAAGCATTAATCAAAATGTAATAAGATTTTTTTGAAGGCAAAATAATGCAAATTTATGGTGAAAAATAATATTATCTAATTTTTTTTCCCCTTGTTTTCACTCTTAATATTTTCGGGCAAGATCCATCTGTTCAACTCTCTGAAGATGGGCCTTGCCCGAAAATATTAAGAGTGAAAACAGGGGAAAAAATTAAATAAATATGTTTTTCAACATAAATTTTGCATTATTTTGCCTTCAAAAAATCTTATATATATATATATATATATATATATATATATATTATATATATAGAGAGAGAGAGAGAGAGACTGGGAGAGAGATAAAGACAGAGAGAGAGTGAGAGAGAAAGAGAGAGAGAGAGAGAGAGAAAGAAGAGGTTAGCCCTATGCGAAAACGCAAACAGTATGTCTGTGTGTGTGTGTGTGTGTGTGTGTGTGTGTGTGTGTGTGTGTGTGAGAGAGAGAGAGAGAGAGAGAGAGAGAGAGAGAGAGAGAGAGAGAGAGATATGTGTGTGTGTGGGCGATGATAAGGTACGCTTAGTTGTTTTTCTCTGTCTACTTGTTCCTACTAATAATTTCTCGGCCATTTCCTGTGCTAATTATGTGGGTTGCTTTCCCCCGGGTTTATTTTACTTCTTGTTAAGCCGGCCATCTCTTGTTTTAATAAATTAACAAACTTTGTTGTTTTTCTTCTATCTTTTATTGAACAACCCCGGCCAGGATTCAACTGCATGGTGAGGAGTGACATCTCGATGAGACAGGCCGCTCACTCGGAATTTCTGGCCACAATTGATGTAAAACACTGAAACTTCTCTTCTCACGCCTCTACTGGCGCTTTTTTTCGAGGGGCCAAATCAATCATAACCCTAACGGTTAGGTAATTTTCCACGACCCCCGTTGTTTTTAAATCTAACGAACTCTGATTCTCAAATATCTAACTACAGTACGTACATAATTCATAAGCTATCCATGAATTATGTAACAATTTCAGAGTGACTTAACAGTAGTTTAGCAAATTGGTTATCAGTGTATATAAGTTGGTTGGTTGAATGTCGTGTTTTTTTTATGCTGAAACATTTTTTATTTGTGCTTAATGGTATTTAATCTTTTTAAACACATTTTTAAAACTCATATTTTGAATCTATTCAACCTATAGATTGTACCCCTAACAGATACTTGCCTTCCGGATCAAAGTGAACCTGGGGTAATTGCAATGAAGAGGTTACCCACATTCCCCAGAGCTCAAAATTTGGAACCTCGTCACTCGATACAGTTTAAACGTCATACTCAGGACACTAAGGCCCTCAGCCACTGACTTCTGGTACATTTATGATAAAAGGGTTGGTGTTTTGCCATAAGAGTAATAACGTCGGGACAATCATATAGGTACTAGAGTTTGATGTGACTGGCCGATTGATCTGAGGGTGTCTCTACAACCCCACGCCTAACCCAAGTAAGGGCCAAAGAAGAGCGTTGAATGTCATGAACGGATTAGCCACAAGCTTCTGTTCGTAAACCTACGGGTCACGACCACGGCCAAAATGTAGCCCCCGTTGGCTAGGATCTAATGCCTCTACAGAAGTGGAGTCGGCGTATTCTACAGCCCAGTTGAGAGGACGGAAATGAGACTCCATTGTCTGAATCTTCTAGATAAGGCCTGTTAAATTGTATTATATAGATTTTTCGCACGGGTGTCCCAATCTTTATTGTTATATATACAACGTTTCGGTCGATTTGCTCTCCTGTTCGGGTGTTTCTTGTTGAACTTGGGAATCTTCGTGTCAAATTTCGATTCCAACATGAACGCTTCTGATTTTGACAGAAGGTTCTCGAGTTTGACAAGAACCATCTGTAGAAGGTCGGAAGGCACATCGGCCAAAACTTTGTGTATGTAACTATTTTCGACCTGTTTAAGGTCAATAAATAATAACTCAACACGGGTATAAAATGTAGGGAACAGATTGTATTCAGCAATATATATATACAACGTACAATGGAAGGCTTCCCTTGTTTCAGCTTACACGAAGAATTGTATCTGGTACTACTCATTTGAGTAAGCTTTAACTCTGTTAAATATATACCCTTTGGGAAGTCCATGTTCGTGTCATAGGTGAGTCACCTACAACAGTAACAAAACAAAACAAAAAAACAATAAGGAAACAGTCCAAACATCTAAATGATACAATGAGAATCATCTAAAATTGTGGCATGAATATAAATTTAATGCCGTTCCAAAAATATAGATTCAGTTTATTTTCCGACGACACAAATTAATTTTTTTTTTAGAATTTTCAATTTCAATTCCTATTTCATTTCTTATAATATCTGAAGAGAATGCAACAAAGTCATTTTAAGTGGAGCATACCATGTTCGAATCCTCTTTTCCACTTCTCGACTGGTTGCTGATCAACGCTAAACAGCGAAATTGTCCAACTGTTTTACCCCATACATTGTTGAAGGTGTATAGATGGATTCATGCCTTTTCTAAGTGTTGGAGTTTTTTGGTAATATAGGCGTGCGTCAGAAGGTCACTTCTATTAATAGACTCGCCTATTAGCACGTGACCTGGGAAAAGATTTCTATTGTCCAGATTCCTATTGGCAGTGATGCTGCTGCTGCTGTTGTTGTATTTATACTAGCTGATTCTTACCTTAGGCTCATTGCCATCTGGACATCTTACGCGGAATGTGGTATTGTATCGCGGGACTTATTCTCTTACTCAATGAACCGTACCACAGGACTTTTGACTTACTTACTTATTTACTTTAAGTCTACTACATCTGGAACCAATGATGGCGGCACAATACTCAACAACTAAGGGTTAGCCTAAAGGAAAATGCAATTTAAGTCTCGTCGAAGAATGGAAATTGGGTCAACATGTCAATTCTTAGACGACAACACACAGGTCCTTCACCCTATTTTCATGAATAATTGAGCATTGTTTTCGATTTTTTACACAACGAACCTATACTAACTTTACTGGTATGATTAAATGATTTAACTTTCTTAGAGAAGCGCTCACATTATTCCTTCTTAACAGACAACAGAGGAGCCAATCTTCAATGAGAAAATAAATTGTCTCAACAAAAGGTCAGCGAGACGACTGGAAATAAACGTGATTTTATTTTTCATTCATTGTTGTTGCTTTTTAGAAATGTTCGGCTGAGATGAAAGCTTTTTGTTAATGGCCTAAGAAGATCAAAGAATTTTCTCTTTTTAATTTTTCTTTTCGTATTTCATGATTTAACAAGACTTTCACTAAGAAAATTATAATATTTATGTAATACATAAATATATCACTATTTTTTCTTTCATTTATTATAAACAACTCATACAAAAAATGAATACTCTAAAAGCAACAACATGAATGAAAAATAAAATCACGTTTTATTTCCAGTCGCTCGCTGACCCTTTTGTGAGACCAATTTATTTTCTCATTCGAAGATTGCTCCTCTGTTGTGCTGTTAAAGAAGGAATATGTGAAGCGCTTCTCTAGAAAGTTAAATTCATTTTAATCATACCAGTAAAGTTAGTAATAGGTTCGTTGTGTAAAAATCGAAAACAATGCTCAATTATTCATGAAATAGGGGTGATTGGACTGTGGTGTTGTGTCTAAGAAATTTGACAAGTGTTGACAGCCAATTTCCATCTTCGACGAGACTTATTGCATTTCACTTTTAGGCTAATGCCTTAGTGTTGAGTTAAATTGTGCCGCCATCATTGGTTCAGATGTAGTAGAACTTAAGTAAATAGTAAGTAAGTCAATAAGTCCTGTGGTACGGTTTCATTTTGGTAAGGATGAATAAGGGTCCCGCGATACAATACCACAATTCGCGTCTAAGAAATGTCCAGATGGCAATGAGCTAAGGTTAAGAATCAGCTGTATAATACACACAGCAAGCTCATCACTGGCCAATAGGAATCTGGACAAGTAGAATCTTTCCCAGGTCAGCGTGCTTAATAGGCGAGTCTATTAATAGAAGTGATCTTCTGACGCACGCCTTACTATACCAAAACTCCAACATTTAGAAAGGCATGAATCGCATCTATACACCTCAACAATGTATGGGTAAACAGTTTTGGACAATTTCGGCTGTTAGCGTGATTGCAGCAACCAGTCGAGAAGGTGGAAAAGAGGATTCGACATGGTAATGCTCCACTTAAAAATGACTTTGTTGCATTCTCTATCAATATATAAGAAATGAATAGGAAATTGAAATTTGAAAATTCTAAAAAAAAAATTAATTTTGTGTCTCGAAAATAAACTGAATCTATAATTGTTTGGAACCGGCAATTAAATTTATTATTCATGCCATTTTAGATGACATCTCATTTGTATCATTTAGATGTTTGGACTGTTTTCCTATTGTTTTTTGTTTGTTTTTGTTACTGTTGTAGGTGACTCACTATGACACGAACATGGAGCTTCCCAAAGGGTTATATTAACAAGTAAAGCTACTCAAATGAGTAGTACCAGATACAATTCTTCGTGTAAGCTGAACAAGGAACCTTCCATTGTACGTTGATATAATATATATTGGCTGAATACAATCTGTTCCTACATTTTCATACCCGTGTTGAGTTATTATTATTGACGCCTTAACAGGTCGAAATAGTTACATACACAAAGTTTTTGGCCGATGTGCCTTTCCGACCTTCATACAGATGGTTCTTGTCAAAACTCGAGAACCTTCTTGTCAAAATCAGAAGCGTTCATGTTGGAATCGAAATTTTGACACGAAGATTCCCAGTTCAACAGAAACACCCGAATCAGGAGAGCATCGACGAAAAACGTTGTATATTAACAATAAGATGGGAACCCGTGCGAAAAATCTATAAATAATACAATTTAAACAGGCCTTATCTAGAAGATTCAGACAATGGAGTCTACATTTTCCTCCTCTCAACCTGGGCTGTGAATACCGACTCCACTTTGTAGGCATTAGATCCTAGCCACGGGGCTTACTTTTGGCCGTGTCGTGACCGTTTAGGTTTACGAAAGAAGCATTGTGGCTAATCCGTTCATGACATCAAACGCTCTTCTTTGGTGGCCCTTACTTGGGTTAGGCGTGGGTTGTAGAGAACACCCTCAGATCAATCGGCCAGTCAATCAAACTCTAGTAACCTATATGATTGTCCCACCGTATTTACTCTTATGGCAAAACACCAACCTTTTATCATAAATGTACCAGAGTCATGGCTGAGGGCCTTAGTGTCCTGAGTATGACGTAAACTGTATCGAGTGACGAGGTCCATTTTTGAGCTCTGGGGAATGTGGAGTACTTTCATTGCAATTACCAGGTTTCACTTGATCCGGAAGCAAGTATCTGTTAGGGGTACAATCTATAGGTTGAATAGATTCAAAATATGAGTTTTAAAAATGTGTTTAAAAAGATTAAATACGCATTAAGCACAAATAAAATAATGTTTCAGCATAAAAAACAAACGACATTCAACCAACCAAACTTATATACACTGAATAACGCAAATTTGCTAAACTACTGGTTAAGTCACTCTGAAATTGTTACATAATTCATGGAAGCTTAATGAATTATGTACGTACTGTAGTTAGATATTTGAGAATCGAGTTCGTTAGATTTAAAACAACGGGGGGTCGTGGATTACCTAACCGTTAGGGTTATGATTGATTTGCCCCTCGAAAAAAAGCCGCCAGTAGAGCGTGAGAGAGAAGTTTCAGTGTTACATCAATTGTGGCCGAAATTCCGAGTGAGCGGCCTGTCTCATCGAGATGTCACTCCTCACATGCAGTGAACCTGGGGCCCGGGGTTGTTTCAATAAAAGATAGAAGAAAAACAACAAAGTTTGTTATTAATTAAACAAAGATGGCGCGGCTTTAACAAGAAGTAAATAAACCCGGGGAAGCACCCACCATAAATTAGCACAGGAAATGGCCGAGAAATTTATTAGTAGGAAACAAGTAGACAGAGAAAAACAACTCACAGCGTACCTTATCATCGCCACACCACACACATTATCTCTCATCTCTCGTCCTCTCTCCTCTTCTCTCAACAAGATCTCTCTCTCTCCTCTCTCTCCACACACACACACACACACATCACACCACACACACACAACACAACAGACATACTGTTGCGTTTTGCATAGGGCTAACCCTTTCTCTTTTCTCTCTCACGTCTCTCTCTCTTTCTCTCTCACTCTCTCTCTGTCTTATCTCTCTCCCCAGTTCTCCCTCTCTCTCTTATATATATATATATATATATATTATATATATATACTATTAAGATTTTTGAAGGCAAAATAATGCAAATTTTATGTTGAAAACATATTTATTTAATTTTTTCCCACTTGTTTTCAACTCTTAATATTTTTCGGGCAAAGGCGCCATCTTTCAGAGAAGTTGAACAGATGGATCTTGCCCGAAATATTAAGAAGTGAAAAAGGGGAAAAAAAATTAGATAAATATATTTTTCACCATAAATTTGGATTATTTTGCCTTCAAAAAAATGCTTTATTTACATTTGATTAATGCTTCCTAACACACTATAAAAATATAAAAAAATCTTCAACAAGGTCATT
>CM042144.1:22982754-23007754 GCA_023376005.1 Doryteuthis pealeii
ATGATAAATTCTAGAAGACCCGCTTTCTCTGTTTATGATATAACAAACTGGGGCAAATATAATGAGCAGCAGCCTTATAAAAAGAACTTCTAAGTTCGGCCGAAAATTGTTCCTGGTTAATTCTAACCCTTATAATAACCCTCTTTTTGAGGAGAGCACATGACTAGATGATAAAATAAAAGGACAGCAGTAGACTCCCCACAAAAGATTGATATTCATTCAATGAAAACAATTTCAACGAGTGATCAACGGTGACATGCTTAATCCTCATAGTATTTTTTCCTTCGGAATCACGTGTACAAAAAATCGTTATTACTAAGAGATCGTATAAAAAAATGGGTGAACATTCCTACTTTTCTTATTTGAATATTACAACTTTATTCGTAACGTTAGTCCCTGGTGCTCCGTGGAAGGTCCGTAAGTGTGGTCAATGAGAAAAAGACCGGGAAAAAATTGGAATCTGAAGAAGAATTGAGACCATCAGAAAACAGCATTGGGGGACCATTCGGTATAATACTATTCTCTCTTGTGTTAAAACAGAATATTCACTATTTATAGAACTTGTAAGTCGCCGAAAGTTTTAGCCAGTTTAATTTTAGCCTTATAATAATCTATTTCTGCTTTGAGAGGTAATCACTACATGAATAAAATCAAAGACACGTGTTGCACATACGCCTCCTTTTGGAATGGACAGATGACGTGTCAAACGTGTGTTAATCTTTTGAACACTCATCCCCGGAATGAGTGATGATGTTGTGATAATAGAAATAATTAGTTCATACTTCAATCTTTGAACCCGTACGACATAATGGAGGACTGGAATCCTGGTTGCTGGGCTATGGTCATGTTACAGGCAATTCTATGATGTCTGGAGTCTGAAATGACTCTGGGTTCATTAAGAGATTTACTGCCTTGTGCCATTTAGAGTGCTAGTAATACACAAGTCACCTTCTTATTTCCCCCCAAATTCACAAACTGCGACGAGTAAGAGTCCATGTCTTTATCCATTTCTCCCAGACTTCAATCCGCATTCTTAATTCGAACTCCATCCTCTTCCCTCTTTCGCACGCCTCCCATCGACTCATCCATCAACAATGCCATGTTGCGGATGCTGATTCTTAATTAACATTTCCATTCTCATCTAACACATATTTTGCTAAAACTTTCTGCTGCTAATTTACATATTTGCACTCATGGGTTTCACGTCACCGCCCCCCCTCGATTGATGCACAAGATTGACTCCCACAAAACATTTTGTATTAATTGTACGATGGAGGAAACACATTGCAAATGATTGATCACCGGTATCATGACGAAATGCAAGTAATTTTTTGCTCGGTAAAATGTTACAAAAATCTAATGTTCAGAGATTTTTAAGAGGATGTATTAATTTATATTGAATTACAATTTCATTTTTAATTTAAACTGCCATTCGTCTTTGGATATTGTTCCAAACGTCTTCCATCATTTTAAATCCATCAGCTTTATACTACGAATAATGACATCGTCCTTTAGAGCAAGTATTCAAGTAGAAAGCATTATTTTATCACATTGTCATTACTAGTGGCTGATACATTTGATTACGCTTTCACGTATAAAATATTATTATCTAATTCACAGGAATTTACACAATTGGCAGGAAAGCTCTGTAACATAATTTGACATAGAATAGATTTTCAGCTTAAAAAATTAAATCCATTTTTTTACTTAAAAATAGATATCGACAGCCTCGCCATACAATTTACTTTTTGGTTTTCGGCTTATCAACAACTTCCTTGATAAACATAAAAAAAAAAACTTTATCAAAAATATTTCCTTACAACTATATTCTACGTGACAATACGTGGCCAGTGGTAAATAATACTACAGGTGTTACTTCTACAAAGATAGGTTCTTTGTTTATAGAATTAACCCCCGAAGTGGATAATGGTCTGGTAAAATTGAAGAATTCGAAAGAAAAGAGAAACTAATTGTCATGACAATGACTTAAGACGGTAATAATAATTAAAAACACTAAACTCCGGTATGCCTGTTCTTATGCTCGAACTTCCGGGCGTCACACATAATACGTCAATTTTATATATGTACCTATATATAAGTATTGAGAGTATGATTAATGTGAGGGATTAATATAATATGTAAGAAGACCTACTCGTGTGGTCCTTCACCGTAAGGATCTTCAGTGCTGTTAAATCCTCCACTGAATTAATCAATTGGTTACACAGATTAATATGCAGGAGCCGATTTTCATTGATGTGATTCGACCTTGAATAGATATTTCGTTTAGTAAGTACGCTAATAATTTATGTTTTTTCATAATTTTCACGGAATTGTTTTTCCCCCTGAGAGTATTACAAATGTAAACACAAAAAAGATGCGAATCGATTTGTGGGTATTATTTTACTATGGTTGTTTAATAAATATGGTTAATGAAGCGTAAGAGTGTTTTATAAGCTTTAAACAAGATCTTAATTAAGTCTATCTTAGTGTATATTAGCTTTGGTTAGAGCGGTATTATAAAAAAATTTAGCTGGCGTCTCGATGTTATTGACGGTGATTGTGTGCTATGATAATTGAGGAGATAAATCGCGGGAGTGATTGGAATGAAAATTATGGCTAATGTCCTATTATTATAAATATCATATCATCCTCATCAAGTCTAGTTTTAATAGACATACATTCCCTTGAAAATCTATGGCACCGCACGTCCTATCAGCCAGCGATCACCCGGCTAGGTCCTCAATTCTGAATAAAGCTCGTCCGCCTACGTAGAGATATGTGAAATGATTTTCTCGGCCACGCAGTACGTGCCCAGACAGCCCAGTATGTAGTGCTCGGTCCTCCGAGTTTGTGATATTAGAAAAGGTAAGTGATAGAAACGTACATCAGCCTGAGAGTAATGCTCTGGCCTGTTTTTTCCAAGAAACACACACCATCCTTACATAATTCCCTACCTTTTTCTACAAGCACTTTTTTAATCCAAATTGACATCAAGTCCGGCAGTCCATTACGCCGATACTATAGTAGAACACAGCTTACCAGCTTGAATAATCTTCTAATTTCTGTAGTATTATTGTTGTTTTATCCTGTTTAGTATACCCTAGTAATATATATATATATATTACCTACTATTATTCTTATATATAATACTAAAATTGGAAATAAATTATATCTTTCTAGTTTAAGCCCGTGGCCCAGAACTAAGTAGAGGCGTAGCACGCACGTCACTCAAAAGCCAATACAAAATCTCCAATAATAACTAGATAAGATGTTAATAATAATATAATCAACTAATGCATGCTGTGCTTTTTTCTTATAAACTAATCCCAAGCTCATGAATACCAGACCTCCCTGATGTCATTTATAAAATGAAACAAAAAACATATTAACAGTAGGATCATAGAGTAAGAAAATATATAAAGAAAACGAAAAAAAATTGACAAAATATACTGAGACCTGGCTTACGAGAGAAGATGACCGAACAACTGTGGAACAATGAGTGTGTAAACTTGAACTACTGTAAATTGTAGTCGGATAAGCCCCATAAGGTGTATGGATAAAAAGGAAACAATTTGGAAATCCGAAAAAAAGTGACGACCATCCACACATGGAATATGCTCAAATTTGTTACGAAATGACTATATAATACTCAAACGTTCCGTGAGCCTGAGGTGAACTTGCTGTCACGTCAAGGTCTCATCCTGTTAACCATCCTCGACACTACTGGTGCGAAAGAAACTTCGTTATAAAATAGTGAAAATCAATAACATAGTATCAAGACCAACGGTACTCGCCCTCGTATTGTGAGTAATAAAATTGACTTGTTTCTAAAATGACTTTGCTCAGACACATGGTCCAATATTCCAAGGACACATAGGAGATATAGACCCCGAACTGTTCATCTCTTCCATTTGTAGTCCAAGTAACATACTCTATTTACCAGACAAATTTGATGTCAACAACCATGTATTCATTGTTGGAACGACAGAATGAAGTAGGCAGTATATTAGACACAGACCATATTAGATCCGCTGTGTTCCCCGCCCTTTATTTATTTGTCCGCACTTCATCTCCCGTGCGTGACTCATTCACTGAATGATTCGAAATTCATACTAGATAATTCGAAACTTGAAGCAAGTTTGTCATGTATATACCTAATCAATGATCGGCCCAAGACTGCAAATCGACCTCACTAAGCCGCAGTTACCTTCTTGGATAAATAAAGTCGCGAATTGAACTGGATTTCGCAGACTGACTCTATATATTTTTTCCACTTTCGCGATTGTTATTGTGACTATCCTACAAGATGTGTGGTTGTTGATGATTTATTAAAGAGAGATTCAATCATTTTTCATATCCTTTCAAATAATATTTAATTACGTGACATATTATTAATATTCAGACTTCATTACTGAAATAATTAGTGTTTATGATAAATTATTGATTAGTATTATCTGCGTTATTCGGGTCTATTGTTCCTCATCTTTTGTCATTGTTATCTGTCCATGGCCACAGGGCTCTTAAGTTTGGATTCAAAGTTGTATGATTTAGAGTCTTATAGACTAGTAAATCTCAAGTTACAGTACATTATTTCCTGTGTTCATTCAGGTTACAGAATCTCTGCCGGGCAATCCTGGGGCTGTAGATAAGAACATAAAAATATAATTACTACTTAGCAATACATGTATTTACTCAGCCCCAGTGCTATGGGTAAGCCTGACAATGAAACATAGGATTACCCCGTGGATCTGTCCAACAAATGTCTCCGTGATGGTTCCAAGAGATTATTAAGAAGGTTATAACACGACACGACTAAGAATATGTGTGCGCCGAGTTTCGAAAAGGAAGATTCCCTGAGTCCGCAGAAAGGTTCCCGAGTCCGAGAAGGTTCCTAAGTCGACAAGAAGTTATTACTTAACATTGAGGCTTTATTTCAAATAAGAAGGGATTCAAGGCAAACCATATAGATAAACAGAATAGATAAGAGAATACCAAATAGTCCGAATAAACGCAGATAATACTAATGATCCAGCCTTATCTCTAACACATTCAGAGAAATATTGATTTATAAAAAAAACAACTTTATCATATAAAAGCAGACTCTATACTTCCTCTACATGGATGGGACTTAAAGTTAAATTGTTCAACAAATTTGTTATAAAACGCTATTTGGTCATTTCATCATATTCAATTCGGTGCCGGAGCACAGATTCCCATGGAAACTCTCTCGCCATGCCATAGCTTCTAGAAGAGCTTCCACGCAGCATCCAGAATCCACACTGAACTGATTGAGATAGGTTTTTGCTAATCGATTAAACGGGGTGTGTATATGTGTAGCGTTCCAAAAGGAGACGTCACTTTCCGAGGTCGTACTTGCACTCCAGCCGTCCACGAGTACTTTTCATTGGATTACTATGGTTTAGGAGACAACTTACCGAGAGTCAAGCTGCTTTTTGTAGGGTAGCTTCTTTCTAAGATTTATTGTGAAACAATGTTTAACTGATCAAATGTAAATCGTTCAATCTTTACTATTATGAGATATAATCAAATCAGCTCATCTCATCCCTAGTGGACAGAACGCTATGTATGAGTTGTCGTGACAACACCATAACATTATAGTATAAGTAGAAAACTATAGTAGCATATAGGAAGGATTATTTGTCATCTCTTAAGAATAGACCCATTTTAGAAAAAGCAAGTTACTAGATTTCGAACAACTTGGGTTCTTTTAATCTTACTCGTTAGATTGCATGCATTATCTATTTTATCACAACTCAGGAAAATCAGGAAGCTAATAATGAAATATTTTCATAGATAAGGTAGCCTATGTTCTACTGATAGTTCCTATTTATTATTATGAGTGCTGAATTGCTGACACTTATTTTCATATAGTTCGGACACATCTAAGGTAAATACATGTCTTATTAATTGACTGAGATGGCCCACATCAGAAGATTTTAAACTACATAAATGGATCAGAAATAAGGTTTGTACTCTCAATCAAAATACGCGATCATGTCCGGCAATAATAATTTATGTCTATATAATAATATAGAAATAATATATATATTATAATAATATCATATTGTTAATAATTTTTTATATATATAATTATCGAAGGGTTTTAAGTGCGAGTATAGGCGCTGTAATTGGCCTTGAAGCAAAAAATGATATTAATATCTATATTTATAATTTATACTTTAGCATCAACAATTGGCTTCTAAAAATAAACAAACACATCCAAAAATCTTATATTTTCGCCCGATAGAGCTTAAAGTCGCCGAGTGTGTCCATTGATTTCATCGTTTAGCGCGCCCCTGCCTCATTATGGTTAGGTATAACGTAGCTCTATGCTTATCATTGACAGGTGAATTTCGGCAGAATTTATCTTCGATGCTTATATCGGTGTGCCGAAACAGTAAAGTTTCACTATCCTGCTAAGTCCCTATTTTCGAATTTCTGTATGGAGGGAAATCGTGTTAGAATGGTCCATCAGCCTAGATAGACTGATAAAGTTGAAACGTTCGTACGTATAAGCTTGTATTCATACACTACCGAGTTAATTCTTTTGCCGAAATTCATTGTCATTATATATCTTCAGGTAAATAATCTATCGATGGACTTATAACTAGAAATTGTCGCACTCATAGTCAATTGCCATTCAAGTCGGAGAGAAATTTGTGTGAAGTTGTATATACTAATTATATAGATATATATACTAAATAATCACCATAAATCCGTGAAATGTAAAATAATTTATGCATTATACTAGGTATTATACTTGATATTTCATGTCTCGATTAATCTACTTAATTTTTATCTTCATGCCTTGAAGCAAATATTAGAAACTAGATTAACACTCAACATAATACTATATAGATATAATATATATGATATACTATATATATATGCATTATAGTCCATATATATTATATGTTTATATATCGCGCGCGTTGCCTAGGCTTGCGAGCTGCATGCGTTTGTGTTTATACATATATCGGTCAAAGAAGTAGTATGGTAAAATTGGGTAAACCAATTTTTTTCTCCCTAGGAAATAAATTATCATTATGTTGGACAGTAAGATTCGAAAGGACCGGGTTACCTTCAGAAGTGAGAGAACCTAATGTATTTTTAATTGGCAAAATAACTGACAGAGATTAGATACCCCTGTTTTTCTCACGGATTTGTGGAACTAGATCTTCTGTTTCTGAAAAGCACGTAACCAAATTCATACTGCATGTATGTATTAATGATGGATGTACGATGTATGTATGTGTGTGTGTGTGTTAGTTCAATGTGTGGATGTGTGTGCACAAGAATAGTTGCCTGATATTGCTATATCACCTCCTCTGTATTTTTTTTGTATTGATAAAATAAAATTAGCATGTCCTCTGTGCTTCTTGAATTAACATATGCTATCTCTCAAAAAAAAAACCAATTCATAGAACACGCGTCAGTTAGCCTGATGACATTATAAATTTATAGTACCTAAATACCTAGTTATATACATACCGTATGAATTAATATAATATACTACTATATATAGATATATATATACATTATAAATCATAAAAATAAGCTTAATATATATGGTGCGTGTGTGTGTGTGTGGTTGTGTTAGTGTTGTGGCTGTGTTGTTGTGATGTGTTTGTCAGAGATCATGAGTAAAGTAAAAGTAAGTCGTGCGGAGCGTCGCCTAAAGTCAGTATCTGGCAGTCAGCGAGTAAGTCTATTCCCATTTTCAATAGCGCTAGACCGAAGGATTGTTTTTTGGTCTGAAGGCGGCGGCGCCACAACAACCATTCAGGTCCTCAGTTTATGTTGAAATCCGGGCCGCCTATCCTTGGCCAATGTAAAAGGACTTAACATAGTAAATAAGTACAGTAAGTCAATAAAGTATCCGGTGGTTATAGTATCCTTTCGTAAGCAATAAATCCGTTGTGGTATAGTACTACATTCCGTGTCCAAAGATGATCCAAGTAGTAATGATCTACTATTAAGAATCGGCTAGTATAAAGACACAACAGCGGCAAGCACTGCCAGTGATTTGGACTAGAATTAGTTGCCTTCCCTGGCCCTAGGTTTAGTCAACGGAGTCTATTAATTAGAAAGTAGGCATCCCCACAACGCCTTATAATACCCAAGAAGAAATTCCGACAGTAATATTTACTGCAGCCACGTATCCTGATATTTGTCTACTCATGAGATGAGTGATGAGAGTTAAGGGATGAGGGTACCTTTATCAAACCCTAGAATCCTTTCGTGGACCTTTCTATATTTTGTCACGCTCCGTAAGCGAGGTTGAGATACACTTACCTAAATAAATAGTTATTCAAAATATATCTACTTTTTTATCATTTTACATAACTTATTACATTGCTTGCTTGCGATATTGAATAGTAAGAAATCTAAAGAATCCGAGCATTATACAGAAATAAACCTTTTTTCTGTATCCATAATTACACAATATATCATTTAGTCCCGATTAATCTTATGAGAATATTATTTTATTGCACATTCGGTAGTTATAATCACATTTGGTTAAATAAAGAAAAAAGATATCCCAGATAACAATACAAACTTCGAGCCAATATAAGAAAAATTCCATAGAAGCAAAGGAATGAGTTATCTTCCACTTGTTAGTCCAAGAATATTTTTTACTTATTTTATTTCATTTTATTTTATAGCCAGAAAAAAAAAAAAGAAGCATTATTTTCGACCCACAACCTTTTAGCTTTCTTGTTCTTATGACAACCTGGAATTAAGGTTATACGCTGCAGCAACTACGCCGGTTTAATCAATGAGAGTCCGATTCAGAACGAACAGCATGCATAAAAGACTCACGTTAGACGCAAGACCGAAATAACAGGACAGATGCAATTGTTGCATATAAATATATATACAGCAACAGCTTGTGGACTAAAGCAAAAGAAGAACAACATGATACAAACATTGAAAATGATATTATATCATATAAAGAAAGAACAAAAATAAACCTGGCTCTGCAATATCATCGATTACTATCATACCTACTTATAATGGGCGCTCGAATATTTTGTAATGCATAATAGAGAAAGATCCTCTTGTGGACGTGTTGTGCCATGAACAGAGGCAAGACTTTGCATAGTGCTATCTACTATGAGGCATGAAATTGCTTGGGTACATGAATGGATGCCTTTATTATTATGGATCGCAACCAACTTCAGGCTTGATGAAGCGTACTCCATTTGGAAATATTGGAGTTTAGTGTATTAATAATAGCTAAATACGTAGGCATGAATCGAGTTTAGTTATTTCGTGTGTAAATCTCGGCCAATGAGTGATCACGGTGAGCTTTTTGTCTCAGCTCCAGATCTGCCCACAATTTATAGACTAATATGAAAAACCTATAGCAAAATATACACACAGATCGTGAAGCTAAAGGTATGTATGGGACTAGTTAAAATAAAAAATACCGTCATAGCATGACCCAAAAAGCCATAATCAAGAAGTTAGTTTTCGATGGCAAGTCTATTATGACATGTGTCCTCCTGAATATATTCCCTGAAAAAAAAAACCCCCAAAAAACAACCAAAAGACCTATGACAAAGAAACAGTTACATAGCCACCAAACCAAACTACTTTTGAAATTTATTTTTAAGTATTTAATAAAAATCATATTAGCAGCACTGGTGCAAGTTCTTGACGATAGAGAGGATGGTTACTTATATTTTCTTACATTAATATATGACGATAACCCGTATTAAGTGCATACTTTTCCCAAGGATAAAACAATAGCTTTACAATTTGACATTATGATAATATGCTCTTAGGTTTCACAAGCAACTGATATACTTCAATCGAGCTTAAAAATAGGTAGAAGAGAGACAGAAAATCGGAAACATTTAGAACGAGGCTTTGTGAAATACTAATCTTATTTTAAGAAAATCAATTTACTGCCATACTCTTATTATTAATATTTTACTATATATTATTTATATTATATAATATTTTACTGAAATTATTAATATCTTAATTATTTATAGAGGCCGAAAAAAAACTTGCTATTATTTAATATATATAATATATATATATATTGGAGATAGGCATGGATTGTAGCTGCTTGTAGAATTCCGGCAGTATGAGGTAGGTAGAACGATAGGTGAACGAGCAGAAATGAGAAAGCTCAAACTTGCTTGAATATCCCACTAACCCCATCACATACCAAATTGAAACTATCTACATTTCAGTGAAATTATACCCCCATAACTCTTGTTCCTACTCTTCACTTTCGCTTTTACGAACTCGCACCCCCCACATTCTCACTCGATAGTTTCACTTTGTTACTTGCGCACGAAATTTTGCTTCTCAATAAAATCATTGACTGAAAGGGGGGGATTGTCCGTATGAATTCGGGACGAAACTTTCTTCAATTCTCAGATTTTGTTTTGAGTCATCATTTGCTTGTTCACCATTCCTCTACAGCCTCATATATATATAAATTAAATATTATATATTGTGTATATGTATGTGTGTATGGTGTCTAAAATGTAGACAATGTAGTAGTGTGTGTCTAATATACACCAAATAAACCTCTATTTATTTATATGTATATACTAATAGTGTAACCAACATCCTACTATCCAACTCGCAAATGCGCTTGTTCTTATTACACCTATCTCTTGTTCATCAGAACTCAATCTACATGTCTATTCATATCTTAGATCCTATCAATTCTATCGTGTGCTGCCCGTAATTGACTGCATGATAAGCTATATGTAGTATCTGAATTATATATATTATATGTATATACATACAACACCTTTAAAGCCTAATAAAATATATAATTAATGTAAACAATATATATATATATATATTACCTAACTAATGATAATGCTACATACACACACTATCTATCACTCTATCTCTCTCTCTCTCTCTCTTCTTACAATCTACTAATAAAATTATCAATTACTATATTGCTATTAGTAAAATCTTATAATATATATATTATTTATATAGTATATTATATCCAACATATATTTCGAAACATACATTATCTAACTCTTTCCGGTTTCCACCCACAAAAGAACGCTTTGAATAATACCAATACTACGCACTTAAATAAAATAGATCATCCTCTTCGTATTCAAAATATCTGGTATTCTTTGATAATAGTTACCATAGAATAATAGAATATGTAAATATAAAAATACCTAAATAAGCAAAAAAAATAGTTAGCTCTTAATTTATCTTCATGTTAATAAAAAAACTCCCCTATATTATGCGTTCATAAATTCCCATATATTGAAAAAGATATATTTATACTTTCCACAAGTATGTATTTTCCCAATATTATTCATATTTATTATGCTATAATTATTGGTCAATAAATATATAATATAGTACCTAGTTATATTATATAATATATAATATATAGAAATATTATACATTGTGTTGATAAAATATGAGAGGCTCTTAACTCATGATATTATATGTAAGATTACTAAAGAAGCGAGAAACGTAGACTCCACAAACAACAACAACAACATTTATAATGTATAAAAATTAAGTTGATAGTATATAATATAGATAATAATATACAATTAGTCTGGGTTATGCCCTAGGTTCAATTGATTATTATATAATAGATTTGTAGGGTAGATAAATGTTTACATTAGGATAGGAAGTCGTACTCTTAATAATTTGTGAAAAACAAAATTAAGCTTGTTTTATTAATTAATGACTATCGACCTTGTCAGCTTGACAGTCGAGCGTTTCGAGTCACACATCGGAGCAGATGCTCCCAGGTGTCATATTTACCTTGCTGATTGAGACCTAAGGTAGGTCGAAACTTGTACAACATATGGAGGCATTGAGCAAATTGGTGTTCTCGTACACGTCCGTTATAGCCTATTACATGTTGAACATTTAAAATCATATTTCTCATTATTATTTATATTTATGCGACATTAATTTTTCAGCCAAAAGAAGTAAGGTACATGACTCTTCAATTAAAGCCATATCCCCCAAAGGACGAAATCAAGTCGGAACTTAAAGCCAATATTAAAGAATGAAAACACATTTAGTTCTTGTTTTACTTAACGTGCAACTAGCATGAATATAAACAGCTTAAGGAGATTATATCTTAATAAATGAAATGTATAAATATAGTGAAGAGCGGAAAACACCTAAATCCCAAATATAATACTTAGTATCAATAAAGCATAATATAAAGAATAATGACTTATATTTGATTATTCGTCTATTCTCACTAATAGTCTGAATGTATTGTAGTCCATGGCTAATTCTTAGTATAGAAGAATTGCTAGTTCATATAGCAATAAGATTTAAAATTATTGTTATTATCTTGTTCTGTATTTGAGTGCTTATGACACTCTTAATTCGTGTACGATGACAAATAGCCCATTATTCAACCCCTACTAGACATTCGTATTCAATTCTATATCTAGGACCGTTATGACAAAACACGCTGCTACTTCAATCACATTTTTTTACCTTTCCTTAGTGATAAAAAATTAAAAATGACTTAGTTCGCGACTTGTAATTACCTATACCACTTCCTACTTTACTAGAAATTTCTTTCAGTTTACACCAATAGACATTCTTTGGTTCCCCATATATGGGACTTCTTCTAGTCCAAGATTAAATGAGTGTAATTTTTTGACACTGTGCATCTTATATTCATATTCAACATGTAAGGAATCTAGTCATATGCTAAAAGTAGAAAGCACCAACATCTGTACCCGATTGCATTCAATCGTACTATCAGAGAATAAATTCCATTTTTTCTCACTGGATATATATACTTAAGTAATGGATGACTTCGTACAATGAAGGACCCCTAATTATTAAAAAAATACACACGTGAAATCGACTGCAATTAATCAATATCTTGATTAATCCAATGGATTTAACCCTGAAGATCCTTATGGTGAAACTCGAGTAGGTTATTACCGTGTACCTTTATGACAATAAATTTGCTCTACTAACGTATTGCGCACTTTATATTTGTCATATCGCTGTCTTATCATTGTGAAACTTGCATCAACTAACCATTGTGACAATGGTGCTTTTATCATATATGGTGGGTAATGAATGACCCCTAACTTTTGGCTAGCAAGCCTACAAAATATTCCTTCTTCATCCAATGACATAAAAATAAAGCATTAAAACAATTATTCATTTGATTATTTGGTTTCTTTGTTCCATGGCATATCAATCTTTATGGGTTAGTTAATGCCAAAATCATCGTAAAAGAACAATAATTGTATTAATTAACCCATTGCTGTTTCTTTTCGAAACTACTGAAAGGCAAACAAAAGCAATGCGATACAGTTATAGCGACTGTATTTGATACAGGATTGACTTGAGTGGAAATGGGTTATCTTCCCTTGCTTCCAGGATTTGCCTTTAGGTAGCATTCCTACCTGGCTATTTTAACTCAACCTGGGAAGATATCTGCCTCTCTTTTGCTTCTGATATCCTCAAAGATGTACTAGACAATATGTGCCTCGGTCCATTAAGGTTTGAGGCCGTGACCCCCCCTCCAACTATAGACTTGTACCCATGTGAGTATGTAGCCCTTTTATAGACCCTACCACGTGGGTAATATACAGTAAGTGACTATTTATTCCACAAGAACCTTTCTTACTTCCTTTCGTCCTGTTTGAATCTATATTCTATATTTCATGTTGCACGTGCTCGGACAATAAAGTTTGTATTGCGTTATATGTACCTCTTTGTTCACCTACGTTAGAACTTCTCTGATACCTCCTAACGTATTATAAGAAGCAGCCTTGACCACTAAAGCTAAAACTACGTTTAAATCTTATACAATAAATAAACAATGTAATCTAATTTTTGATGTAGTCCACCATATTTATTTGGATAATCCAAGTATATTAAAACCCTACCACTGACACAGAATAGCATTGATAATAATCGGTTTCATAAATAGTAAATACTATAACCCCCTCCCCACATTATTTAGGTATAGAATATACAGGGACGCTTTGGATGAAAGTTAGGATAAGTTTTGGCTTGGAAACATGCTGAGATTTGAGATTTCAGAACGAGACTGTAGATGAAAAATTGGTTTTAAAAATTCGTTCATTACACGAATATACATGTATCCAAACAAACAAACAAAAAAACCCTAAAAGAATGAAATATTTTGTACGCTGTAAAATGATGTAGAGTCAGTGTATATACAATGAGGGATCGATAAATCTAAAAATCGGGTTTCTATTGTTATTTTATGATCGTGGAAGAATGGCTATATTTGAAAATATTCTTTATTTTGTTTAGCTTTATTTTAATTGCAAGAAGATAGCATAAATTTAGTCGTAAATATTTCCATGCTAAAAGCACGTCTGTGTGGAGTCACGTAGCGTAATGTTTAGAGTCATAGGAAATGGACTTGTCGACCAAAATTCAAATCCAAGACGACGCTTCTCTACATTTTACATAGCGCTAATACTCTTGGGAAAGGTACGCATCTACCTGCTCTTCCTCCAACTATTGGTAAATAGCAGGGTTGACTGGGCTCTTTAACCTTGGTTAGCCAACCAGTCTGGGAGAAGAAAACTCTGGATTTAAACCTATTAAACCTCGGCTAAAATATTGACCTTGTGTCACATCCTGCTTGTGCGGAGGGACTGAGTAAATATTTAAAAGCAAGTCGTAATTATTTCAATTCAATTTTGAGGCATAAAAATATAGCAAATTAATTTGACTATATCGTAATTGTAGAACTATCAGTCTTGAGCAAGTTCGATCCTCACTGGGTCATAGTCATGAAAATACTATTTTCCTAGAAAATCGTGAGGAACACGTAGACTGTGTTTCGTGAGTTAAATTCTACATTAGGCACTGAGAGCACTATATATAGTTGTTATATACACCTTATAACACATCGTGTATATATAATGAGGAGGGAGAGGAGAGACAGACAGACAGACAGACAGACAGAGTAGATAATAAGTTTACTCTTCAATTTTGGCCGCTTACTGTCTGCTGCTAATTAAGCCGCCATATTCTTCAGGACTTATTTCTCGTTGGCCAATCATGTGAGTTGTTTCTTCTTTTTTGCTCGGGCTGATCATCTCTTGTTTTAATAATCAATTAAAAAGACTTGGTTGCTTTTATTAAGTCTTTATTTAAAACCCCAGCTAATAAAGATTCAACCGTACGGTGAGTTGCTGACCCCTGAGAGACACCCTCCCTCGTCGGGTGTTTGCTGGCATCTGAATAAATTAATTCTCCCACGTCTAATTACTCGCTACCGGAAGGTGAAGTCGGGATCATGATCAATCACTCATAACCCTAACGGGTATGGAAATTCCCCAGCTAACTCCCTACGATTTTAGATCTAACGAACACTTGATTCAAAATATCCTAATAAAGGTACGTACATAATTCATTGACTATCCATGAATTATGTAACACATACTCCGCCCTATGTCATTGGTTTAAAAATCCCTGATGTAACTCGGTTTTGGGTGTAAACCGGACGTATTGCCTTAAAAGTGTCTTCAAATGAAAACAAACACCGTAAAACTAGCGAAAAGGATTCACAAAAGAATATAACTATCTTGTAAACCAGACGTAATTTTTTAAAAGAACATCAAAAGGAGAAGAAACACCCTATATCTAGCGTAAATACTCCGCGAAAGAATATAACTATCGCTATAATAATAAGCATCTATCCCCCCCCCAAAAAAAAAGAGATCTATAGAGAAATAAATACAAAACTTTAAAAAATGATATCATCATTCGTCAGTTTAATGATCACTTAACCGGGTTTTTATTAGTTTGGTCTGGTTTCTTTGTATTAATAGCATAGCAATCTTCCCGGGTTATTTAATGCCAAAGCAACCCTTTCAGAAGAACACTCGTGCTACTATCTAACCCATGGATGGGACGTTTATACCTTTCCAAAGGTATTGTTCTGAAAGTGAACGTAATAGCGTGGCGGGAAGTTACTTGTGGCCATTTTAGGCTGCAGTTGAGAGCACTTTACAGTGGAAATCCCTTGTGGCATTTTGATCCATGTTAATCAAAATACTTGTCCGTTCGTCCGTGTTAAGCACGAGCATCTGAACGCCAGTTCACCAAGGCCATTAAATAGTTATCCAACCACGTATTCGAGCGTGTTGATTGTTGGGTTAGTCCACACAGCCTTGAAGAGTTTATACATTTAAGCTATTATCCACAGCACACCTTATATACAAAAAAAGCGCGTGGTGTAATGGTTAAAGTCATGGGAAATGGATCGTCACACCGAGTTCAAATCCTGGACGTGGTAATTGCATTTCACTTAGCGCTAATACCTTTGGGAAAGGTATGAATCCTACTCTCCCTCCAGCTATGGGTAAATAGCAGGGCAGACTGGGCTCTTTAACCATGGCTCGGTAACCAGTCTATGAGAAGGAAAACTCTGAATTCAAACCTGTTAAACTCCGCTTAAGAAATTGACCTTGTGTCATATCCTGCTCGTGCAGAGGGTTGGTAAATATATATATACAAAAAAAGTTCCAACAACACTCTAAAGACCCCTACAGTCATTTTACTTTGAATATCATAAAACATACATTCATTTGCAGGTGGTGGGTGTTACCTATAACATTTTGTAAAAGGTCAAGCGGATGTTCACTCGCTTTTATCCACTGCAAGTAAAAAAAGAAATCTTAAATGGAATGACTCATTAGCGTAAAGATTGAATGAAATGGAACTGGTGACCTGAGTTGATATCCTGAACGAGGCTGTTTGCATTTAACATGCCGCTAACACCTATTGGAAAGGTATGAATACATCTATTTACCACAAATGTGGGTATAGTTAGATATACAATATGAATTAACCTTGGTATTTCAACCAGTCTAGGGGAAGGAAAACTGAATTCAAATCAGCTGTACAAAGATTGACCAAATGTCAAATCCGGCTAGTAGCGGAGGAGCTAGGTAAATGCAGCAGGCAGGCACAATACTACTTAACCTTTTTAATCAAATGGTGTTCATAATTTGCGTACCTTTTTTAACCAAACAGGGTTAAATAGATAATTACTTGGTGTTATTGATTTTCACTATTATTGTTTTATTTTCAAATGTATTAAAAGAAATCCTCTATATGAATTGAAAGAAATCAATTAAAATAAAAACAAAATAATTGTAATAATTTATATGCGTTCTTATTTTAGTTTCCTTTACTAATTTAATGTAATATTCTATTGCATTAAAACTTACATACTCGTGCCCAGAGGGTACATATTTTGCTAGTATTAATAATATAGTTTACTACATTTAAGATTGCCGATCTCTATATACATAGATGCATATATATATATATATATATACATCAAATATATAGGAGTGATTGGACCGTTAGAAATTCTCTTTCATTATTTAGCATATTGACAAAAGCTCAGTGAACCAATTTTGACATTTGGCAGAGCGCAAATAAAACAATGTTTACATTATTGCCATTTCAGTTTCCCTTGAAAATCAAGCTCCGAAACACTTCAAGGGCAGGTAACTCTTATTCCCCATTGAAAATACCAAAATTGAGGCTTTAAAAAAGGGGGGCAAAAGAAAACCTGAGATTTCGAGATTGTGTAATTTTTTCATTAATTTGAATAATAGACGGATTATCTTTTTATGATTCTCTTGCATTGACACAATACGTCCGGTTTATTCACAAAACCGAGTTACATCAGGGATTTTTCAACCAATGACATAGGGCGGAGTATGTGTTACATAATTCATGGATAGTCAACGAATTATGTACATACCTTTATTAGGATATTTTGAATCAAGAGTTCGTTAGATTTAAAATCGGAGGGGTTAGCTGGGGAATTTCCATAATCGTTAGTGTTATGGGTGATTGATCATGATCCCGACTTCACCTTCCGGTAGCGAGTGATTAGACGTGGGAGAATTAATTTATTCAGATGCCAGCAAACACCCGACGAGAGAGGGTGTCTCTCAGGGGAGTTGAACCTTATATAGAGAGAACAGCGCTATTACCATTGGGAAAGGTATGAATGCAATTACAGCTATAGGTAAATAGTAAAGTAGACTGAGCTCTTTAACCTTGGCTACGTAACCAATCTAGACGGAAAACTCTGAATTCAAACCTGTTAAACTCCGCTTAAGAAACAGAACTTGTGTCACATCCTGCAAGTGCGGCGTGGTTGGTAAATATATGAAGAGAATGATCCAGGAACTAAATCATTGTATATGTAAATAAAAGTATCCTACTTACACATAAGTATTTCCTAACCTATCATCATCATAATCATCATCATCATCGACGGGTAACACTGATATCACAGATGCCCAGGATTGTTTCTCGACCACCCCCGCCCCTATCGGTCATCTCTCCAGACAAATCATTCTCTAGATCTACGGAGCAAATCAATGAAAGTTCTTCCTAGGCTGTATGTGGCCATAGAGCTGCTGTTTTTGCTTTTGTGGGCAGCTGCTTCCAGAATTTAATGTCTATAATTAAAAAAAGCAAGAATGGTAAAACAAAGGTGCATATCAGCTATACCCAAAATGAGACTAAATTGCATTTTTGACAAAATGACTTTAGCACCCCTAGGGAAAATAATTTACCGATAATCAGGGAACTATCGGATTTTAATGAAATTTTCAGTGTTTATGTATCAATGCATGATCTTTATAATGCATTACTTATTTTATTTAAAAACTTTCTCATTTTTATCAGGTCCCTTATTTCTTACTCCCCTCCTTATGTTGGAGGCGTAACTTTTTTCAAGTTGGTCTTTCTGTTTTCTAATTACAGTAAATAAAGAGATAAAAGATCGAAGTTATGAATAGAAAACAAAAATTACGGTGGCTTTTCTATGAGAAAATAAGTACCGAAAATCGAAAAATAAAATGTAAAAAAAATAAATAAATAATTAATTTTTTGGAGATTTCCTTTTTACTCATTTCGATAATTATTTAATTGGCTATTATTTTATAAAAGAAAAAAATTATACATCGATATTTCTTCTGCTTAAAAATGGGGGGGGGGTACATTTTCAATAGAGTTTTTCTTCAAAACGTATACTTTTTTCGAAAAGAAAAAAAGGTTTGCATTAAGTAGATATTTATTTCTAGAATCTAAAAATATAATATTTTAAACTTAACATCAGGCTTTTCAGATTTTAAATGAATTTTATATATAATTTTTCATAACAAAAATACTAAATTAAAATTTTGAAATAAAATAACTGATGCATTATGAAATCCATTAATTGATAAATCAATACTAAAAATTTAATTAAAATCGGATAATTACCTGATTTTTGGTAATTTTTTTCAATCGCGAATGTTACATTCAAATTGTAAACAAGCGCTTTAAAACCCTTGAAAAAAAGCGTTAATGGCGGATCGCATCGAAATTGACCAAAAAATCGTTTTAAATCTATTAAAAATAAACTGCATATATAATGATATTTTTTTCTTTTTTTAATGATCGTCATTATGTTACTACTTATCATTTTAGACAAAAGTTTGACCTTAAATAATAGATTTAATTAATTTTGATTAGTTTTTAAAAAGCTAGCAGACGACAAATTTGTTTATCTCTAGTGTACAGCCTTTTTAGATACGCAATTTCTCACATAATTTTCGTTGAGAAAAACCGTAAGGTATATTTTGTCCATATTCATGAACATAAACTTTGTTGGCGATTTGTTAGTTTTCTTGAAGTTAGACATTTCTCTTTTATCTATTTTTATATTTCATTGCATAGGTTCTCAATTGGATTCAGATCTGTAGAGGTTTAGGTAAAATATTATTGCCTGAAGATATTGTAGAACTACATTTTCTATCACTGTCATCTTGAAATTCCAACTAGGCCTCAATTTCTAACAGACACTTTTAAATTGATATAATTCATTTCAGAATAATTCTCTTATTTCGTTCTGACATATTCTTAGCTTATTTTTATTTTTTCCAAAGAAAAGCAAAGCCTGATACTCCGTTCTAGCTATTCAGTTTTTGTTTTTTGCAATTTGGATTGAACGATTCCCCTTGATGTTTACAAATCCCTGCTCATTATTACGATTATGGTCAAACCCTGCTGAAACACCGGTTCACGCTAGTAGTTATTTATTAAACCCAATTATATTAAATCTTTGCCTACTTTAAGCCGCTCACAGCGGCTATCCAATCACTGTGATACTACCATAACCCACTGGCATTGACTCTCACAGGTGACACTTCTTTATACTGAAAAATCACTACGTGAACACGCCTGCCACCTTTTCTTTTGTCTGTGAACCAACCCCGAGTCTGACACTTGATATTTTTCCGATTGATACCCAAGTGAATGGAAAACGCAAATATGTTAGGCAAAGAGATAAAACTAATATGCCAATTGTTCACGCCATATTCTATGTAAACTTGTAGTTTTTAGGGATATATAATACATTTTGCAGAATTTTAAATGCAATGATAACATAGGCTGTTTTTAGGCAAAGCTAAACTACCTAGACTTAAATAGCGAGATTATATTTTTAATTGTAGCACGCACTCACGCACGCATACACACACACATTTATATATACATATTTGAAGGTAGGAATGTCATTTTTCCTCTTCAAAATACGAATTTGTAGAACAGATTAATTTGTAGATAGTTCTTATTGTTTTTTGTTTTGTTCTGTGTTTTATTTTAATTTTTACGAAATCTGAGATCGGAATTGTCAGTTGAATAACTAAATTTTTGTAGGGACCTATTTGGTCGGACAGTTCATCATAGGAATTAGAAATAGATCTCAGTAATCAGTTTTGTTTAAAGCGAGAGAGAAGAATTTGTTCTATAGTGTTTCGAAGGGAAAGGAAGGAAATCAAATGTCTAAGAAATATATGCATATTTTTTCATCTCCATTTTTTAAACTACTGGTGTGGATATCATTTTTCTTAATGGTTTTGTATGAGAAATGTGGTTAGTTATTTTTTTATAGATTTTGTCAAAGGACCTCACCAAGTAATGTTATTCATTATTTATTTTTACCCAAAGGAAAGAAAGAATGAGACGATAATTAAGATTAAATGATGATTATTTAATAATCATTGAGAATATAACGTAATTACCTAAGGGAATTGAGACGTTATTACTGACAATGTTGGTTACAGTCAGAAACACACGTAATCTCCATTATAATAAGATTGGCAAATTATTTATGATATTTCATCGAAGAGTCTCTAATAATGGGCTTACGAGGTTGTCCTGTTCACAGGCCTTATTTCATTATGTTACTTTCACTAAAGCTTATTCCAAATTTTACCTCAGTTGCAATTTTCGGGATATTTTCACAGTTCTTACAAGGTTACGTTACAATCTAACCAAAAGTTTATTTTTTCTGATAAACCCATGTTCATTTCCAACGGTCTATTTCTTGTCCTTAAGAATTATATTTTGAACATTTATGTTTGTGATTGGATAAAACATACGATATCCTTTGCCTGATTTGAGGATAAAAAAAAACTTGGGTTCTTATTTCTAAACGGCGCTCCGATAATTCATCCTTATACCGTATATATAACTAAAAAAATATTATCATAATTTATAACATGAATAAATTCAGCTCGTTTATTTTTCTGAGAATAAACCAGTAAAAACTTATTAATTACCATACTACAGAATCCCATATTGAGACACGAATATGAAATTCATGAAAATTGCAAGTTCTTCATATTGTATTATTTGGATTATTCAAACTATTATCCACATCTTTATTGTTATCTGTACAACGTTACGGGCGATGTGCCCCCAGCCTTCAGGTATTTACTGTTGGGCTTGGAAGCCTTCTCGAACTTGGAGATATTTTCGAATTCGGAAACCTTCTTATCGTAATCAGGAGCCATCACAGAACTTTGAACTCAACCTTTTATTCAATCCACGGTTGTATCCTGTTCTCTTCCTACTAACCATATCTTCATATTTCAATGGACTGTCTTTAGAAAACAATTATTTTGAGGTAGGCATGCTTGTATTGTAAAATGTTGGATTAAGATTATCCTTTGTAATCTCGTGAAAAACATTATTTGAAATGTTAGTTTGATTTATAGTTCTTTTTTAATGGCATATCAATCTTTGTGCGCTATTTAATGCCAAAGCCATCCTTGTTGTAAACTGTAATGTCACTATTCAATTCTTAGGGGATGAGGCGGTTCATACCTTTCCAAAGTGTATTAAGCCGTAAGTGAACATTATAGCGCAACTGTAGTTTGGGCTTCCTGATCACTATATCACAGTCTAACATGTTAGCTATTGTACCACGTGAGACCCATACTTAAAATATGGTAGAAAGTCTGTCCAATTTTGTGAGAATATATATTGGTCATCAGATTATTAATAATTATAATTTAGTATTCCTGATGTATCTATAAACAAGTACATTTCCTACTTATACGTTTTTCGTGCCATTTGTTTTGGATTTAGATATTGTAGGCGCGTGGTGTAATGAATAGAGAGTCGTAGGAAATTGACTCGTCGACTCGAGTTCAAATCCTGGACGAGGCTATTTGCATTTCACATAGAACTATTACTCTTTAGTAAGGTATGACTCCAACTACTCACCCTCCCAGCTATGGGTAAATAGTACTCGCAGACTGGGCTCTTTAACCTTGGCTAGGTAACCAGTCTAAGAGAAGGAAAACGCTGAATTCAAACCTGGTAAAATCAACTTTAAAAGTGACCTTGTGTCACATCCTACTCGTGTGGAGGGGTAAGTAAATATATGAATATAAATGTAGTTGTTATGTAATAGATATAACATCTAAAAAATCTATGCTTTGAAATCTATCCGCTTAAAGATTACATATCTTTCAGAAAAAAACAAGAAAACGTAATTGGTAAAAAATTAACAAATATTCTCTATGAATTGAGATGACTAACACTATATCAATAATGTTATTCATATTTTCTTTTGTAATTTCAAAGCGGTATAAAATAACAAAAAGATTTACGATAGAAGTGGAAAAATACTAAACATCAAAATGACATTGTAGCCATTGAAGTGGTCACAAAAACCGTTGGAAATTGTTTGGAAAAACTGGAAAGCTTTGAAGAATCAAACAATACAGACTGTAATGTTTATATAATTTTTTACTCGATTTTGACAGAAAATAATCAGTTGCTGTTGATATATCCACTACGCTATGTGTCCAATTAGACAAATATACAAATACATTAAAATTCGACGAATAATACAAATTATCAAGACTCATGAAAAAATTAAGCTCAAGTCAAATTCTGCGCGAGGCCAAGTGGTTGAATGAATAACAATAGCATAATCTTTACAGATCACTGCTCTTCCTCACAATCCTATAAACCCACCACTAGAATCTTTCCTCTCATGAGCCATCAGATTACTCATCACACCCGTTGCAGATCCACAAAGTTTGATGCAAATATGGCATAGGAATGACGTCCTTCTCGTTGTATCAGATGGATCAGATGATAACATGTTATGCTTATGCACCACCATTTGGGTGAATACAAAAATGTAAACACTCATGCACGTCCACATGTGAGTATCACGTATTGCAGTGCCAGTTTATTTTATATTTGGCAACATTTTCTCGAAAAGACCATATAAATATATATATAAATATATTAAGAAATTTGAAAAAACAAGTGTTCCGAAAACAGGATGAATTTATTTATCGATGTTTAAACATTTCGATTTCTTTAAACCTTCATCAGGATGTATTTTGGGGGTGAAGAAATTGATGGATGTTGTATAGATGATAGGAGATGAAAATCTTTATAAAATCTTTTTTGTTGTGTAACTGTATTTGTTCAGCGTTATATTTTTGAAAGACAAGTCACGAACCAAGGGCATTTTTTTTATTTTGCTAGTAGTTCTAATGATTTCTGTAAAATTATCAAGATTTTCCAACACATCAACACCCATGTGGGTCATGCGGAAATACTTACATCAGCAAAAGAAGACTGCGGAGTGATGTAGTTACCACTGCTGTCACTTTCCAATGTTTTTGTAATGGTTTTTGTGTGGTCTTCAGGAGTCAGGATTCGATGAGGTATATTCATTTTTGCACTGGAAAAACAAAAAAACAAAACAAAACAAAAACAATCAGTCATAATAAATCCAATATAATCCATAATAAATCCAATATAATACAAGCAATTATATTAATTATACTGTTCTGATGACGACCTTGCCAGTCATTTATTGAAGTGTCACCATGTTATCTGAGTGAATACTGCGATACATGTTTATTTACTACGCTATATTCATTGTACGTAATAATCATTGCCCCACTAACAATCCGTGAATATAAATGGACAAAATGGATCAGCGTCATACAAGAATGTATTTACCAACACCTTCGCACAAGTAGGAAGTGACACAAGGTCAATTTATTAAGCGGGGTTTAACAGGTTTCAATTCAGAATTCTTTACTTCTCCTAGATCGGTTCCCTAGCTAAGGTTAAAGAGTCCAGTCTGCCCTACTATTTACCTATAGCCGGAAGGAGATTAGTTGGATGTAAACCTTTCCGAAGGGTAGTAGCGCTATGAGAAAAGTAAAGAGTATTGTCCAGGATTTGAACTCGGGTCGCCAAGTCCATTTCCTACGACATACGGCATACATGTATGCCTTTTTATGGTAGCAGCAATCGGAAGCTCAATCAGAAACGACGGCTAATCCAAGACTGAGAGTTTGGCAGCAAGAGGTACGTAGAAGCAGGCGGAGGCACAAGTGCAACAAATGCATCGGTGTTTCCATTTGCCTCACTAACACTCTCCCTGCATCTCCAGTGCTTTGAGCTAACCGTCTAGTCACGCTTAAGGCACCGGTTCCCGTTAAATCAACAAAGTTAAGCAGTGTAAGGTTCAAGATTATAACAATGTTATAACTTGTTGAAACGAAACAAACTCCGACAAGGGTGCTAAACATATAACAAGATGGAATTTAATTAAAAGCACATGGAATACGATATAACATGAAATACA
>CM042144.1:23012754-23042754 GCA_023376005.1 Doryteuthis pealeii
ACATGGTATTCTTGCTTAGAGCAAAGTACAAGATCTCTACATTTATTTGCGGTGGATGGTGACAATAAACAACTTGAATCGAAACCCGGGAATTCAAATCTTGTGTCAGAACATCAACAGTATTATAAAAGCAAGACCGAAGTAGATTATGTTTAAGTGTATGATTGGCTGTTTTGAATAACTCTTTAACAAATACAAACAAGAGTCAAACATTTGTAACTGCAGCAATTCCTCATTGTCTTATAAACGAATAAGAGAATAATCCTAAATAATAAAAAAGTAAAGTTGTCGGAACAGCCTAACCTCGGTATCAGCCATCCAGCGAGGGAGTACATCCCCTTTTCACTAGTGCTAGACCAAGGAGATTATTTTAGCATCTGAGGTGCAGCGTCACACCTACCATAAGTTCACTTTACCTCACTTTAACGTACAGATCCCTTTGCTACTCGTACGCTGAGTTGGCGAGGAGCCGGTATCGAACCAGGGACCTTGTGATTCCTAGCCGAACGCTTACCGACTGAGCTAAACCGGCCCCATAATACGAATAAGATGATAATATTCATCGTGCTCTTTAGCACCCACAAATTGTAGCCAGGATACGAACGATCAGCCGCGTAGATATCATCTTTCATGAAAGTATCTGTTGTATAGCAAAGTGAATATATATAACGAAAACTTGTTTTTCAGAACACTCATTTATTTAAATTATTCGGCTTGTTGTCATTGAGAAAAGCGAGAGTCAACTTCATTAATATATTTACGTCTAAATCATCTTATGATCTTTCAGGGTTTTCCAAAATCATCTTCAAAAATATCTTTATCAAATTTTTACGTCATTTAAACATCTGATGGAGAATCTTATTTTCCATCCGCACAAGATGAAAAGGGAAGCGACTTCTCCCAAATTAAATTTAGAATTACTTTTTATGTTCTTTTTTTTTTATTACAGATAATGAGGATCCCACTAAGCTCTGTTCGCGGTCAGCCCCGCGAACATGTTACACTGCTTAACAATTAAAAAAAAAGAATCAAATATTTGTAATTAACTTGCTTTGCTTATTGTATCTAACTAGATGCATAATGATTTTACGTCCTTGCTTCCCATCTCACAAACCATCAAAGTAAATAGAATAGGACAATGTAATTAGTCGAGGAGTGTCAGCAGTGACAAGAATAAAAGAGAGAATGAAAAGCTGGAGAGTTTTGCCTAAGTTTTTGAAGGGACGGACATCAGAGTCTGAGTGTTTGAGGAGGACAGATGCAAGATAAGTGTTTGTTCACCAACGCATTTTTACTTGTGGGTAAAATAAGATACATGAGCTCTGAAAGAAAAAAAAAGAACATCTTATTTTTGTTATTAAAAACTATCAACAGTACAAGACAAGACATCCCCAAGAGAACCCAAGTCGTTCCAGAATCACAGAACAGAGTGAAGCCAGTCAGCCCAACAATAGGTGTATAACACCTGCAACTCTGTTCCAGAATAGCCGAGATCAAACCAGATTGAGTCCAAAGATAAGTAGAATAATATAAGTATAGAAATTACATACTCTTTCAATTAGACACCACGTCTAGAATAGTCACTAATAGAAAAGCAAGCCTAACCCAAGAAGAACGTAATCCAATGGAATCCTACACAGCTACACATCAGTGTTGGTCAACCAGTAAATAATTACGAGGGTGGGTAAAAAAGTAATGCCAATTTCTTCAGGACATGTACAATTATCAACACAGGAACATGTATCATACATCAAAATGAAGCTGGTCCTCTGTGGATCACATCCCTACTTCTCTAAATTGTCACCGTTCCTCTCAATAGCAATGTCACACCTTCGAATGAGAGCATGTATCATTGTCCCAAAAATTCTGTTTACTGTTGTTTGAACCAATTATTCACTACAGATTTCACTTCCTTGTCACTGGAATTATGTTTGCCTCAGACTATTATCTTTTCGGACCCATAAAAGAAAGTTTGAAAAGGGTGATATTTACTTTGCCGACGCTAAAGCGTTTCAGTTTATTTAACAACCTATCATCCCGGCCATCGCCTGTGCAAAAGATGCTATAATGAAAAATCAATTCTCATTATATATACTAGCAAATATATGCACCCTCCGGGTGCAAGTATTTAAGTTTTAATGTAATAAAATATTGTATTAAATTAGAAAAGGCTAATGAAACTAAATGAAAATGCATATAAAAAGATTTGAAACACAGAGGGTATAATCGAAAAATAGAACAACTGAAATTTACTCTTCCATCACTCTCGTCTTTCATTTTTATTTTTTCTAATTTAAGTATTTAGTTAAAAGAGGGAGTAAAGAATAAAATGACAGTTATTTTTTCTTGTTAATGGATTTCATTTAAGATTCATTGAAGAGATTTTTGCTTATATTTATTAAAATAAAACCAAACAGTTAGAAATCAATAATACTAAGCCCATATTTATCAAAATCACATTTTTAATATCAATATGCAAATTAGCCTTTTCATTCGCACAGTAAACCGCTATTTTGTTGTATATATAAATATAATTGCATGTTATTAGTATGTAGATATGCTTTACAGTATTAATAATGTAAAACAATTTTATTATTAAGAGGTTTAGATAAAAATAAAACCATGGAGAATAGACGTATATAACTAAGGGAATTGTGACTTGAGTAGTAATATAGTTTCGGTTACAGACAGACAAACACACAATCTCCATTATAATAAGATATATATATATATATATATATATATATATATATATATATATGATGTATGAGATTGTTTATGCCTTCATACCATTTTATCTTTATAGTGTAATAGATTAAGGGCGTGATAATTTATTCATTTACTTTTCTGACGTGTAGAATATCTAATTATTTATTTATGAATATTGATGTATGTATCTTGTAAATAAAGAGATTTTTTAAACAAGTAATGTAAGGTAAATTATTTTCATAATGTCCTTAGAATGAAATAGGAGAATTTATTCATAAATGATACAATGAAGTTGAAATGAAGGGAAGTTAATATATATATATTTCAAAGGGATAAATCTGTTATTCTCACCTGGCCACCGAGAAAACCTGAAACTCGCATCTGCATATATATATATATATATATATATATATATATATATATATATATGCACAAACATACACATAGAAATATTATTTCAAGTCTTCAAAATTATATATATATATATATATATATATATATATATATATATATCATCCACAGACACGTGTTTCGACTTGTCAAGTCTCTTCAGTGTGGCTAGATATTTGTAAGCTACCTACAGCTTGAAATCCGATCGGTTGTGTGTCAGTCCGTCAGATTAACCACCAGGCTGTCATCACCTACAGAATGCGAAGGGGATTTTAACTGTTTTAATACACACATAGCTTTGTATGTAAAGGCCGTCATAGAGTGCTCCATCCTTTATATAGAGGATAGTGTCGCGTTTACGCTTGAATTGGCGGCCCTCAGCTGAATTACCCCCCAGAGTGATGGATAATAACGATGGTTTGTAAAAAATTAAATTCTAAAAAAAGTATTCCACATTATATATTTATTTGTAGAGGGTGAAGAAATTCGACGTTAAAACATTTCGGTTTTTATAAAACTTTCATCTGGAGAATTTGATCAAAGATGAAAAAAATATCATAGAAAAATGATTTTTTCTGTTAGCAGCTATCTACGTAAATCAATATATAAATATTTTTATTTCAAGGTCCCAGAGAATTTTATGCGTTTCGTTCTCAAGAACGGATTCTGGTTTATGCATATACCATTTTTTTGCATGGTCAAAATTAAATTTTTTGCATAATTCACAGTGGATCACCTTCCCAACCCAGTCGTGTCTAGTTTTGTATTCTCGTTGTGCTAGTTTGCTACATTCGCAGAGTATATGGTTTACAGTCTCATCTCTATTCCCGCAAAGTCTTTCTTCTTCTTCTTCTTCTTCTTCTTATTATTATTATTATTATTAGTTTCTTAATTTGGTTTCTTTCTTTAATAGCTTATCAAACTTCGTATGTTATTTAATGCCGAAGCCAGTAGTAGAAAAACTGTTGTGGTACTATTTAACCCATTCCTTTCCCAATGGCATTAATCCGAACGTAATAGCGCAACTGGAATACGAAATTGCTTATTGACCTCCCGCATATTTTTTTTACAACAAACTCCTAACAGATTAGAATGTGACACAAAGTCGTTTTATTGTGTGAATCAACGCACAAACCGAAATTCATGCGAAGTCTAGTTAAGAAAATGCATGGATTCCATCGGCATTACTCTTTCGGGCGTCTCGGGCAATAAACCCAATCCAGTCCATTTAAAACGCTGAGGCGGGTATAACATTCATGTATAGTAGTAAAATCTGCGGAAGAATCTATTGTCACATCGAGGGAGTATATCCTCTTTTCACTAGCGCTAGAGCACGAATATTGTTTTGCTAGACTGGAGCACCACAACTAACGTTAGCTTCCAGATGCTTTACCGTACAGATAAAATGACCCAATCTATGCTACTCATGCGCTGATTTAGTGGTAAACGGTATCAAAACCCGGAACCATGTGTTATCTACGCGTATGCTCTGTCGACTGAGCTAAAAAAATACAGTTAAAAACGATTTAAGAATATCTCAGTTGGTAGAGTGTTCGGCTGGGAACCTCAAGCTTCCTGGTTCGATGCCGGCCCTCGCCAACTCAACGTATGAGTAGCACAGGGATCTGTGCGGTAAAGTAAGGTAGGTATGGCACTCCACCCCAGATGCTAAAATAATCTCCTTGGTTTAGCGCTAGTGTAAAGGTGATAGACTCCCTTGCTGTCTGGCTGATACCGACTTTAAGCCACCCCGACAACTTTACTTTTTATTTTTATAATAAGCATTTAAAAAGGCATCAAAGTTCGGTATTATATAAACCTGAATGGGTTGATAAGAAATTAAATAAACTAAAGCAAACCATTTACGTATTTGACGGCATATAGGACGCACTTTTTTTCCAAAATTTTGGCTCAGAATTTGCCCTGCGTCTTATACATCGTAGGTGAAGTTTTACCTACCCTGTACTGTCAACTTGCTTTTATACAGCTATGTTTCTGCTTATGTAATGCACTGCTAGATTGTTTTCAACAATATATGCTTAAATACACTAAATACTATTTTCCTGAATATAATCTGCTGAAATGGGGGTGCCCGTGCGTAATGGTTAAAGTCATGGGAAATGGACTCGTCGCCCCGAGTTCAAATCCTGAACATGGTGATTGCATTTCACTTAGCGCTAATACCCTTGGGAAAGGTATGAATCCTACTCTCCCTCCAGCTATGGGTAAATAGTAGGGCAGACTGGGCTCTTTAACCTTGGTTAGGCACCGGTCTAGGAGAAGGTAAAACTCTGAATTCAAACCTGCTGAACTCTGCTTAAGAAATTGTGTCGCATCCTGCTCGTGCGGAGGGGTTGGTAAATATACATATGCCGTCAAATACAGTATATTCAGATACAAAGTCTCTGGAATTAGCACAATGTATCATATTTAATTATAGAAATATTATTTAGATATGTTTCTCTCTTTTTTTTTCCTCATTAGAGATATTTCAGAAGGAAAGAAAAGTCGACGTGGAGAATTTAGAATAACAATAATAAATATAGTGCAAGTAGGATTGCCCGTGATTTATTGTCATATTAGGAGTGGTTCAATCATGTAAATCCAGACCTTACCTATCTCGCCTAATTCAGTCGATATCTACGATTTATACTGACATTTACTGACTTTTACCGATCATTTATTTATTTCTATATGTGCTTTTTGTAAGATGTGATATCATCGGTGTAATTTATGAAACATATAATTCAAAAATCTCCTTCGCTCCAAAGAGAATGACGCAGCATCTGCAGAGAAAATTAATGACACAGCATCGACAGAGAAAAATGAACACATAAAATATTTAGATTTTAGCGCCGATTAAATAAGGGAAAATATTTGTAGAGAGATTAACATTTGATGTCTATAGTCAAACAATATTGGGATCTCAAATGAATAGCTCAGTCGATAGAGCGTTCGGCTAGAAACCACAAGGTTCCTAGTTCGATACCGGTCCTCGCCAACTCAGCGTATGAGTAGCACAGGGATATGTGCGGTAAAGTAAGGAGCTGATATAGGTGCGGCGCTCCACCTCAGATGCTAAAGACAATTTCCTTGGTCTAGCGCTATTGAAAAGGGGATAGACTCACTCGCTGACTGGCTGATACCGACTTTAGGCCGCCTCGTCGACTTTACTTACTTTATTATCTGCATTATTCGGACTATTGTCCCCATCTTCATTGTTATTTGTACAACGTTTCGGCCGATATACGGTCCGGCCTTCTTCATGTATTTCTTGTCAGACTCGGGAAACTACTCGGACTCGGGAACCTTCTTTTCGAACGCGGGAACTTTCTTGTCGCAATAAAGATGGGGACAATAGTCCAAATAATGCAGATAATACTAATCATCAAGTCTCATCTCAAACATTCAGAGAAATATTATTGAATTAATTTGTTTTTAGCACAGGATATTCAGCAGAAGTGTAGTTTTACATTTACTCCCATATCATTCTCTGTTTTTTGACTAAGGGTCTTGACAGACAAAACAGATGCATAATGGACAGTACACACAGAAACACACACAGAGATAAATATATAGTTATTCATTAATCTTAGCTTAGAAGTATGAGGCACCCAGTGAGAATCGAAATCGCTAACAATTGTCGGTGAATCTAGCTTGCTAGACATTACGCCCCGTGAGAGCACAGTCGGTAGAGTGTTCGGCTAGGAATCACACGGTTCTTGGTTCGATAACGGCCCTCGCCAACTCAGCGTATGAGTAGCACAGGGGTCTGTGTGGTAAAGTAAGGAGCTGATGGTAGGTCTGGTGCTCCACCTCAGAGGCAGAAACAATCTCCTTGGATTAGCGCTAGTTAAAAGGGGATAGACTCCCTCGCTGTATGGCTCATACCGACATTAAGTCGCCCCGACGACTTTACTTTTTACTCACACACACTTTCTCACACACACACACACACACACACACATATATATATATACATATATATATATGTGTGTGTGTGTGTGTGTATATATATATATATATATATATATATATATATAAAGATAAATCTAACTTTAGTCAGATCTTAGCCCTGAAGAGCATTAAGCGAAACTAATAGTAGGTTCGTCTGACTCATTAGATGTATCTTTATTATTTGCTCTACTTAGGTATTGAGCACTTTTTACTTATTAGCTATTCTCCTAGCAGTTATATGAATATATATATCTTATATACATATATATACATATAAATTGTTTTTTCTTTTGACCAATACTGTACCAATAGATTATATTTTGTTGGTACGACTATCTTGGTCTTTTCTTTTTTCAAAAATTTTGTTCTCCCCGGTTGATGTTTGGTAGTATATTTTTACAATCAAACCATTTGCTGTTTTTTTTTTCTCACCGCAAGGATTTATCAACACACTTGGTATATTAATTATATATATATATATATATATATATATATATATATATATATATATATATATATATATATATATATGAACAAATTCGATGAAACAAATAGGAATATTTCTTTATAGTTATTCCTTTATTAAAATATTCTCAACTTGTTTCGTCTTTAGGTCATCATCAAGAGAGCACTTTTGTGAAGAAAAGTTTTATAGAAACATCTGAGACTCATATTTTGACATAGTGTGAAAATAATGTAGGAAAGCGTTGTATACTATGTGCTTAGCCATAACTAAAACTCACAAGTTTCTATATAATAACAAACAGTAAAATGATACAACCGAGGGATAATCTTTTTTATTTGAGGGTTGCATTGACAATGCTCAATCTTAGAATATAAGGCAATTTCCAGTTCAAATAGAAAATGAATGGCAAATTTTCTGTATTTTTATTACCAATATTCATATATATATATATACATATATATATATATATATATATATATATATATATATATATATATATATATGTATGTATATATATTATAAAAAAGAAGATCTGCAAAATGGATTATGTTTTAGGGAGAAAAAATTTAAAAGCATAATCCATATATATATATACAACCTCATTAGAGTATATGCTATAAATAAAAAAGAACATGCCAATATAAATATTTGATTAATTACATATTTTTTATATTGCCCTCTAGAATTTTATTCCATCTGTCTACAATGGGTTATTTTTCTGTGAGTCACGGGTTACCTTGCGTCACGTGGCTTTTTTTTTTTTTTTTTTTAGAAAAAAATGGCTTGTTATTGCTGATGAGAAGCGGATGCTGAATCATAACATTAAACGCTGCCGTCAATGGGTCAGTCAAGGAAACAGACCAGTTCCGATGAGACATTTTATTTTTATCAATATATATATATATATATATATATATATATATATGTATATATATATATATATATATTGGTTGAATACTATCAAAGTAACACTCTATATCATCCACTTATATATAGAAAGTAAAAACGTAAAGTCGACGGAGTGACCTATTTTCGGTATCAGCCAGACAGCGTGGGAGTCTATCACACTCTGTACTAACGCTAGATCAGGGGGTTTGTTTTTGCGTCTGAGTCGGTGCGCCACACCTACCATCAGCTCCCCACTTTACCGCACAGATCTGTGTGCTACTCATAGGCTGAGTTGGTGAGGGTCGGTATTGAACCCGGAACCTTTTGTTTCCGAAGTGGATGCTCTACCGACTGAGCTAAGCCGGCCTATACACTTACTTTAGTATCATCCATGTGCTCAAAATTCTTACTTTTGAAATAGCCATGTCCAGTGACTACGGAGTTGATCGTACTTGATGATACTACGTATGCAGCACGAATGCAATTAGGTGCACGCAAGTGAGCAAGTGTGTGTGTATATATTATTGTGTATATATTAAAGGTGAATGAGTTAGGTATATAAATAAGTAATATGAGATTAAGGTTAGTTCCATATAGGTACATGTATATATATATACATGTATATCTGTGGCTGTGTATATATGTGTGCGTATTTATAGATATATGTGTGTGCGTGTGTATTTATGTGTATAGGTATGTGTATACATAAGTTTATGTTGGTATAGGTGTTAATAGGAAGTCAGGAGGACCATTAAAATAAGGTAGAGACAAAAATGTCTGGCTTTAGGCAAAGTTTAAAGTTTGTAGGAGGTCAGGGGGCAATAAATGGGACCAATGTTCGTGGTCTCTTCTTAAACAAAAGATTTTAAATCCCGTGTGAAACGAGAAAGAATGAGCGTTAGAAACGAGAATTGGCAAGGAGTGGAATATTTGAAAGTCAGTTAATTTGTTAGTTAGTTAGAATCCAGCAGTTGACCGGCATAGTTAGGAGCCGGGACTTGGCGAGTGAGACCAGTTGACCAAAGTAGAAGTCATGACAGTGGACAGGGATGCCCCCCCTTTCAGCTCGACAGTACATAATAGAAGAAGATAAGATAGGAAGAATGACCAAGTAAGAGGAGAATGACTGAGAGTCATATACCATCTCTCTGACCATTTGTGAGTGTTCACCTTATCCTGTCATTGTCTTGTTTGTTGCACTCTCTTTTTTTATTAATTTTTTACCTTTTCGGGGGAAGGGGTTCTCGGAGGCACTTTTGTCACGGATGCAACGAGTGGAGGTCCTAAGTTAACTAGTAGACGACACAAGACGACGGCCAGAAAAATAGAGTCGAAGACAATTAATTGCAGCAAATGCAGGAAAATATGCAGCAGAAAATTTGCAGAGAGACCCTGGCCCAACAAACGTTTTAATTGAATCCAATTAGCTTAAAGGTAAAAACATCTCTTCTCCTCACACTACTTGAGGGTTGATAAAAGCAAATATTTTACATCTCTCATTGGAATTTTATCTTATTCTGAAGTAAAAAAAAAGTGTATTAATGTAATAGATTTAAAAAAAACATCCCTTACTAAAGACGTTACCCTTTTTTAAAAAACTACTATTGACTTTCATTCTTTTGTGGGGATCTTTGAACTATTTGTGTCTGGTCCATTGCATGTTGCTGGATCCTCTCTGACAAGACCATGGATCTGCATCTTCTGGAAAGGTTACATGCAATAAGACTGGCAGTTGTTCATGTGGCAACCCCCCACTCCCCCAAAAAAGGAAAGGCAAATACAACTTGGCACCAATGTCACTAAAAATGTAAAATGCTAAATCGAATATTTTGTCAAATACTGATGATCTAGTTGAACAGAGCGCGTAGGTTTATTTGCTGCATAATCTATGTGGCGGCATAGATTTTTGGCAACACCCTGTATCTCTGCAGGGATGGGTTTTTTTTCAAGTCACGGGCAGCGGTTTTCCATGGAAAGATACAGACCGTGGGAGACCTTTGACCCGAGACGAGGGAAAGCCGAGAATCACGTGAAGCCCCGTGATAGCTAGTTAACTCATCAGTACCAGTTCAGACGTCAGACGAGAAGCATGTGCTCACTTGCACACGCGCGCTGTGTTTAGTTATTTAGAAAAAGAAAAGTAGTTAAGAATAAAAGTCTTAAAGAAATAACGTAGCGTTGTTGGTTGATGCATGTCTTTGCAAGAAGACTGACCAAAGAAGAACAAAATGAATCAACGACGAACAACCAACAAAATAGAAGTCAAAGCTGAACGATCAAATGGCCAAACAAGCGAAGAAGTAAGTAATGCAAATATGCATATCATCTCTCTATCTTTTATTATTATTATTATTATTATTATTATTATTATTATAAACTCATTGCACATTCTGTTTTCTGGTTGACACCGGGGGTCCAGCGAGCTTCGGCCGTTGGACTCACCGAGTTTAATAATAGCGTCGATCCCAGGGGGCTATCCCCCCAGGCAACGACGCAATTTTTGTTCTTTCCCACCCATGAGCTTCGGCTTGTGGGTGGGCCCACTTTAAAAGGAGGCCTTGTGCCCAGTCCATACAAGTGCAGTATGCGACAAATACCCATATCATCTCTCTATCTACCTATCTATCCCCCCCCTGTCCAGTAAAAGAACACTTGTGTATATACCCTGCATGGTTATATGTGTATGAGTATGTAACATATTGTCGGGGTGGATCTGTGAATGACATGGATGGACGATTTTGAAGCACAACATCGTGGAGATTGTGCAATATTTTAAAGTAATACTTTTTGTTGACCAACTGACCCTCAGAAGCATTATGATAGTAAACTATACCCTTTGTTAAAGGGGCCGGTTTAACTCAGTCAATAGAGCATCCACCACAAGTTTCCGGGTTCAATATTCGCTTTTGCCAATTCAGAATATTGGATATGTGTGGTAAACGTGGGAGCTGATAGTAGTTTGGCGCTCCACCTCAAACGCTAAAATAACATCGATGGCTTAGAGCTAGTGAAAAGGGGATAAATTCACTGACTCCCCATGTGTTACCGACAAAGGGTCACAATACCGACTTTACTACCATACCCTCTGTCAAAAGTAAAAAAGTGGCCAGGACTTTCGTCTTTACCATTGGCAAGTCTTCTTTTACCTTAGTGATGAGGGATACTTTCTTTGAAAGAACAATATCAAAGCCAGCCACAATACGTTTTAACATGACACATAGGCTAATCGAATAGCAGTAATCTCAATCGGTTGGAAATAACTTGTACCTATTTTTTGTCTGCTTTTGATTTTAAAACTAATTCAAATTAAATCGATTATCTAAGGTCAAATTTTGTCTCAGTCGAAAAGTGGTAACATAATAAGCATCAGTAATAAAAGCAAAATAATATTACTCATGTAATTTATTTTTAATAATTTTAAAACTATTTTTGGTCAATTTTTATCAAATATGACTTAATGTGGCCACCGGAGTTGCCGTAAAATCCGTGTTTACAAAATAAATTTAACACTCTCGATTGAAAAGAAAAATACCAAAAATCCGGGAATTATCTGATTTTAATGACATTTTCAGTATTGATTTATCAATGAATTGATTTTATAATGCATCAGTTATTCTATCTTAAAACTTTTTGAATTAATTAGGTATTTCTGCTATGATAAATTGATATATAGAATTCATTTAAGATATGAGTATCATGATGTTAAGTTTAAAATGTCATATCATTATATTCTAAAAAAACATATTTTTTTAATAACTACTTTACTTTAGTATCAATCTCTAATAATTTTTTGTCACAAACTCTATTGAAAATTAGCGCCCCCCTTTTAAACAGAGCAAATATTGATGTATCGTTTTTTCTTTTATAAGATGTGTCTTATCGAAGTTGGAATAAACATTTTAATTTCGTGTGATGAGTTTCATAAACTGGTAAATCACATCATGTTAAAATTAACACTTGAAAGAAACAGTTAATATCGACATTTTAATTATATTTTTAGTTTAATAGTTTATCTGTAATATGTATTGCCTCTTTTCATTGGCTGTTAAAACAGCAATAAATCGTTATTTTCTTATTTTCTAGACATATTAATGTATAATAAATGTCTGAGACAGAAGAACGAGACGTTTTGTGAATAATTTATAATTATTATGAATGAAAGCTGCACGTTTGCGAAAAGGATGGGCTTTTAAAACCCATTCGGTCAGAGCAGAGAGGAAGTTACTCCCAGTAATTAAATTGGGACTTTGTTCCGACGGGAATGACAAAGTGAAACCTTTCACCAGTGGGATAATTATATACATGTGGTGAAATGAAGTCCAATCACTTCCATCTATCATACATAATGATATATACTGGGAAATCAAATTACTAATATCTACATAACTCTTACCTATATATCTCTTTGAGTCTGTTTAATATCTATCTGTCTATCTATGTATATACCTATCTTAGGTATCTAGCTGTCTATTTATTTGAGTCTGTCATGTCTATCTACATATATAAATAACTGTGTATCTAGACGAATATCTGAGTTTTTTATTTCTATCTAAATGACTATGTATCTCTCTCCCTCTCTCTTTCTCTCTCTCTCTCTCTCTCTCTCTCTCTCTCTCTCTCTATATATATATATATATATATATATATATATATACCTTTCAAAGAAAGCGAAAAACTCAACAACTGTACAATTCTGTAATACATTTATTTCGATCAAAACTCAAAATTTAAAGAAATTTCTAAAACTCTTAAAAAGTTCAGTCTCATCAGACAGAATCACAAATTAAAGTGAATAACCCAAAGAAAATAATACCAGAAAATTCATCAAATATAGGTCAGACAGCAAGTATAAATTTACAATTTTAAGCCAAGAAAGAGATACAAGTGTATCTATAACTTCCTGTTCAACTGATATTTAAAAAAAAATTATATGTATAGTTTTTATAAGTAAAAATAGAATAAAAATTTATCCAGACTTTATTTATTAAAAGCAATTTAAAATGATTAAAAAGGGGTGTTTTTAATTTCAACTTAGTCTATGTTAGAATTTAATATATAATCCAATATTAAATATGAAAAAATAAAAATGTAAAAAATATATAAAAAGATAAATATAAAAAGTAAAAAATTAAGATTTGAACTCGGGTCCCACATTTCCCACAATGATAATCATTAAACTAGAGTTGCCTCCATTTTTTGCGTGGCTTTACAATGTATTACAACATCATTGTGATATAAAGTATTAATACCTGAAAATATTGATCATTTCATGTTTATGCATATCCTACTAAAGATATTATGCAAAATATTCAATTCGGAGTTGCCTACAAGGGATGAAAAATGCAAATTGCACTTCCATACGCTGAAATATAAAATAGCAAAATATAATTTGGTCTCAGATATAAAATCGGTAACACAGTAGGCGCTTGTAGAGTAATGGGTATCGTCGAATGAAATGGACTTAGCTACCAATGTTTAGAAGAGAGAGAGAGAGAGAGAGAGAGAGAGAGAGAGAGAGAGAGAGAGAGAGAGAGAGAGAGAGAGAGAGAGAGAGAGAGAGTAAAGGTTAGAGAAAAGCAGTTGAAAAAAAGGGAAAACAGGATGGGAGAATATAGACATGTCTGAGTGTGTGTGTGAGAGAGCGCGTGTGTATGTGTATGCGCGCGTGTGCGTGTGTGTGGGGAGTATTTACCAAACCTCCGCATGAGCAGGATGTGACACAAGGTCAATTTCTTAAGCGGAGTTTAACAGGTTTGAATTCAGAGTATTCCTTCTCCCAGACTGGTTATCTAGCCAAGTTTAAAGATCCTAGTCTGCACTACTATTTACCCATAGCTGGAGGGAGAGTATTTGGATTAATACCAAGTGTATTAGTGCTATGTAAAATGCAAACAGCCTCGTCCATGTTTGAATTCGGGTGGACGAGACCATTTCCTACGACTAACCATTACACCACTGGCCTCCATTGGTGTGTGTGTGTGTGAGCGAGAGAGAGAGAGAGAGAGGGGGGGCATTATATAAAAGCAGAGAGAGAATGAAAAAGATAGAAGAGAGAGAGATAGTGAGAAATATTGAAGAGCGAGTAAGGTGAAAGATATATATATATATATATTATAGATAGAAAGAGAGAGAGAGAAGAGAGAGAGAGAGAGAGAAGAAGAGAAAGAGAGAGGCTGACAGAGAGCAAGAAAAATGAAAGAGCGTGAGAGAAAGAATGATGTATGAGAGAGAGAGAGAGACAGAGACAGAGACAGAGACAGACAGACAGACAGAGACAGAGACAGAGAGACAGAGAGAATGGAAGAGAGCAAAACAAGATGGGAGAGAAATGCCGGGTGGGAGGTCGCGGGAGAAAGACAGACATGGTATAAGATCAGTCAGGAAAGAACAAATGGGGAAAAAAACGAGTTATTAGTTGGTTGGTCGGGTTTTACATCATATCAACCCAATGGGTAGTTTTATGCCGATGACGTTTTTTTTAAATTCATTTTTCATGGCTAGTCAGTTAGTTTTAAAGACATTTTTTCTATTTAACCCATTGATGGAACCCTAACCGGTACTACCAATGCTGGTCGGAATGTACCTGGGTGCAACGGTGATTAAGGGGTGTCCCACATTCCCCAGACCTCCAGAACTGGAACTTCGCCATCAGATAGAGTTTAACGTTATATCCAGGACATGAAGACCTTCAGAAATCGCCTTCAAGCACAAATATGATAAAAAGAATTCGGGCTTACCATGAGGGCAACAGGATAGGGACAATCATATAGGTGCTAATGCTTGACGTGCCCAGCGGATTGATCGCAGGGGGCTTCTCCGACATCCTGTCTAGTGGAGTGTTGCATGACATGGACTGCTCAGCCACCAAGAATCCGTCTTTAAGCATCACAGGTCACCACCCACGGCCGACAGATGGCCCCAGTGAGGTGCAGTCAGTGTATTCTAAATCCCCAGATGACATGGCTGTAAAGGGACGAGGCTGTTTCACATAGAATTAATATCCGGGAGAAAGGAAGATATTTACTAAACCATCTCGACACGCTTAGGATGTGACAATAGGTCGCAAGTATGGGGTCTGCATCTAAGATCTAGCTGACTCTTCAGTAGGAATGGATCAGCGAGACTAGCTTGCTAACTATTACTAAACCAGTTCGTTGCGAGTAGGATGTGATACAATGTAGAATATATGGGACATTCAGGATCGAGCTGGCTATTCAGGAACAATATTTTTCCAAGACTAACTTAGTAACCATTGAGCCTCATTATTCAATCCTAAAGGTAGAGAGAGAGAGAGAGAGAGAGAGACAGACAGACAGACAGACAGACAGACAGAGACAGAGACAGAGACTATATATATATATATATATATATATAGATAGATAGATAGATAGATAGATAGAGACAGAGACAGAGACAGAGACAGACAGACATGGAGAGAGAGAGAGAGAGAGAGAGAGAGAGAGAGAGAGAGAGAGAGAGAGAGAGAGAATAGAGACACATAGAGACTATATATATATATATATATATATATATATATATATATGGAAATACGATGAGGAAATTAATCCGACAATATGAAAATATTTTCTTCTCATATATATATATATATATATATATATATATATATATATATATATAGAGAGAGAGAGAGAGAGAGGAAAGGCTCTTGTTATTTGATACTTACATTTGTTCTATGCTGTCGCCAGAGATGTCACCAACTACCACATTGTAATCTTCAGTGGCAGCAGCTAAAATGTTTGGGTTGCAAAAGAAAAAAAAGAAAAACTAAAATTCCATTAAATCATCAAATAAAAAAAATGTAGGGCGGGATACAAGATCTCAAGTATGGAGCACCGAGCGAGAAACAATCTCGTTATTCGGTTATAATGAATCTGGGAGACTAAATTGCTAGACATTTTACCACCATGGAACACCCTAACCCAGAGAAAGGTATCATCATCATCATCATCATCATGTAGTGCAGGCAACACGGATATCCATGACAATCTCTCACCAACCTTCCCTATCATTCATTGCCCCTGGGAGGTCTTCTGTGCAGCAACCAGCATCCTCGCATAGTTGGTCAATGTAGGTCCTTGCTGGGCGGCCGACATTAGCATATCCATGTGTTGGCTTCCACAGGAGAACTTAGCTTACGAACTCGTCCTTGCTTCTCCAACAGTGTCCTACATGCCTAGTCCGTCTTACTCGGATGGTCTGGGAGATGGGAGGCAAGTGGCCATGCAGCTGCTTCCTTGTGGGTGCTGTTTCCACGATTTGTTGAAGACTGCACGTAGCATTCTTGTGCAGCTCCCATCCCGCGTATTCTCAAGGCGCTTCGTTAGGGTCCAAGTGGTGCAGCTATACAGCAGTACTGATATAAACACAGCCTGGAAGAATTGTCACTTTAGCTTGTCAGTGAGATCGGATTTTCATATGACTGATAATTTGCTTGTGGCCAACTATGCCTTTCCTATTCATGTATTAACGTCACTTTCTGTGCATGAGATATTACTCCCTAGGCATGTGAATTTTTCTACTAGGCTTAAGGGAAAGGTATAAATCCAACTATTCTCATTGGAGCAATGATTGAATAGTAGGCTAAATTGGGTTATTTAACCTTGGTATAAAAACCGCTCTAGGAGGAAGAAAACTCTGAATTTAAACTTGATATAGACCTACAGAGAGATGGGTTCCGGCAGGATATTTCTTCCCAAGACACGCCACATAAGTAATGTCACCAAAAAACAAATCAGGTTATGGAATCAATCTCATTATCATGGATATGATTTGTTTGTCTCTAACTGAAACTATATCACTACACACATCCCTATTCCCTTAGTTATTTACGTCACATTCTCCATGATTCTATTCATATTTAAACATCAATTATTAATAAAATTGTTTTACAGTACTAATTCCATTTCTACATACTAATTGCATGCAATTGTATTTATATATATACAAGAAAATAGCGGTTTACAGTGTGAACAGGGAGGATAATTTGCAAATTTATATCAAACATTTGATTTTAATAAATATGTGCTATTGTTGCATACCTCTTTCCTTACTTACTTCTATTCTTCTGGCGTCTTTGATATCTTAAGTCCTTCTAGCGTCTTTTCTAACATCTCTTCTAGCGTCTGGACTTCGTCTTGGTGGTCGGTCGCACTTAACTCATTTCTTCTTCTAGATCAGTCTTGTTACCAAGACATTCACCAACAACAAAGCCGTGTTGTTTTCGTAAGCTTTTATTTACTTAACTAAACATTTCATGTAACTAAACATAGCGCACGTATGCAGGTGAGTTCCAGTTAAGGCAGGACATCTTCTCTGCCTGACGTCAAAACTGAAACTGAGGACCCAACAGGTCCCACATGACTTCACGTATTTCGTGGGCTTTCTGTAATATTCCATGGAAAGTCCCGCCCGTGATATGAAAAGGGTCATCCCTTTAGAAATACAGGGGATTGACAATAATCTTATGCAACCGCATAGATTATGTAACACTATGTATTATTAATGTCTAATTGTTTGACTTTATCTTAATGAAAATCTCGGGGATAAATCTTAAAAGAAATCTATTAACAGGAAGAAATAACTAATGTTATTCCCTACTTCCTGTTTTAACTAAATAGTTGAATTAGGAAAATTTAGCAAGGAAAGACTGAAGTGATGGAAGAGTAAGTTTCAGTTGTTCTATTTTTCGATTTTACCCCCTATGCTTAAAATCTTTTATCTGCATTCTTATTTAGTTTCATTAGCCTCTCTAGTTTAATCTAATAGTTTATTACATTAAAACTTAAATACTTGTATATATTTGCTAGTATGAGAGAATAATATGAATTCTTCAAAATTTCATTTTTATATTAGTCTAGTCCATTGTAATTTTCTTGATAAAAGTACATTTTATACTTTTTTGCACCCCGTTCTTATTTTATGCATTGTAAATCGGGAATAGGAGGGTTATTGAAACGGTTAACTTCACACAAGTGTTATTAAAAATATACCTTTTCATGTAAAAGTCTATTACTAAATGCCCTCCTCACCTCTGTTTTACGTTCACATAGCCTCTCTCTCTCTCTCTCTCTCACTCTCTCTCTCTCTCTCTCTCTCTCTCTCTCTCTACACACACACACACACACACACACACACACTCACATAAGATAATTAGAAGTTGAGTATTGAGTGTGATAAGACACTTTGACCTGGAGTGGTAGGTTCCCATCCATGAGTTAAATAGAGCAATAGTTTTTTTTTAAATGTATTTAAAAATTGGGTTTGAAAAGTAAATTGAATACCTAAGAAGAATTAATAAATCAAACATGTCTTTTTGTAAAATCCAACCAAGCAACCAACCAATCATCTTAGATACTCTTGTAATACAATGTCTATGTATGATCAAGCAACGTTGACACTCTACAGCCCTAAAAAAGGTAATTTCAAATCGAGTAAATGTACTATAAGTCTAATATAAGTCCGTATGCTTTTTGCAGTCTCCTCAGACATTTTCATAAATGGTGCATAAAAAAACACACTCGATTCAAACGTTTGGATCTCCGTTGCTCCATTCTTTCCGATCAGTTTTGAACCCATGAAAGAAGATACAAATACAGAACGGCCACAAGGTGCTTCTCTGTCCTCGTTAGAACCAATCTACTCCTGTATTTGGTCCCCCAGCCACTAAGGCGAATAAGAAATCTATCGTCATATATTGGTATTCTCAGTGCACTCGAATACCCCTTCCTTTGTCACCACACAGAGGGTCAATTGCTGTTAACCATGGTAACGCATGGTACGGGGGTGCTGGATCAAGAATATCTTGGTAGCTTTCGTCCACTGGACGTGATATTGAACTTTGTTAACTCGTCTTTCAGCCGGCTTTTGGCTTTTTTTAATAGTTTCTATTCGCACCTCCTATTGTACCAGTCGATATTTATTGATTATAGACAAAGTCAAATATGACACAATGTCTTTATATGTGGGATTCCGCAACGACGTTAAGAATGGCTTAAAATTCCGTCGGTATTGCATTTTTTGGGGGCGCTTCGGGCATTGGACAATAAACACAGTCCTGTTCCTTTTAGGCGATGGGGCAGGTGTTGCCTGGGAAGGGGTGATCCTTGGGAATTAAACAATGGGCTTTTTAAGTTTTCTGGTCCAGATGCAGATACTAGAATTTGATCTTTGTCTGATACCGGACGGCTAATGAAATGCTAATTAACTTTTTTCAAACCAGTTCATGTTATTTACCGATCCTCCTCCTGTGGATTTTGTCCAGGTTCTCTTCTTAATTTTCACATTATTAATTGATTGATTAAATTCAAGAAAATGAAAATATTGTTGAAGTAAAAAGGTTTCATACTAAAAGAGAAAGAAGCTGGTGATAACCCAGTCATATATTAATAACCTTGTTCCTAAATCTCCATCTGCAACACCCTCTGGTTAAAAATTGTTCAGGATGCAATGCAAAAATGTAAATATAGATTATCTGGTGTCGCTTAATTATTTATTTCTTATTTGTCCCATTTTATTTCAACCAATTTAAAAAATGAAACATTCCAAATGTTTTACCTCACTTAAATGAACAACATAAAATTAAAATCAATAGAAAAAAAAAGTTACGTTTGTTTTATTTGTAATATTGAAATTGTGAATTACGGAATATATTTTGGTGAATTTGAATTTTGTTTTGTTTTATTTTTCTTCTATCTCTCAATTGCAGGTCAGTGGCCAATGATGTACGCATGCTGTTGTCTGTGGTAATCAATAATTGACAGACCTGATAATTTTCTTCTTCGAATGTTATTAACTGGATTTTATGGCTGTAGAAATAAGACACACAACCACCCACGCAGGGTAACACCATTGAAAGTCTTGGTGCTGTTGCTGAAAATTGCAGAGCTGCTGAAAGGAACATCTTCCTGTACATGGGAAGCATCAAGGCGTTTCCTTCCTGATCCATGTAGGAAGGCCTATCGGGCACGGTAAGGTGTCATAAACAGCTTACGTCAAAAATTATATGCGATAGAATTCTGCTCATCACTAGTACGACCAAGTGATGTTACGCTGCCTTGTCTTTTGTCAACTTGTCTAACCTCCCTGTTGACTTAACCACACCATCCTTCACAACCGTACCCTCGCAATGCTTGCATACAACTCTTCTTATAAGCGAATATCGAACAATTCTATTTATGTAAATCTAGTTTGGTTTTGGTTTGTTTTGTTTTACGGCATATCAACCTCAGTGGGTCATTTAATGCCGATAAATTTTTGAAATAAATCAATTCTTCATGGATAATACAATTTTTTATAAATACATTTTTCTATTTAACCCATAGATGGGACCCTAATAGATACTACCACTCCGGGTCAGAGTGGACCAGGGAGCAATGGTGATGAATGTGTGCTCCACATTCCCCAAACCTCAAAAACTGGAACCTTACCATCAGATAGAGTTTAACGTCATTCCCAGGACATGTAGACCCGCAGCCACCGCCTTCTAGCACCCATATGATAAAAAGGGGTTGGGGCTTGCCATAAGGGGCAATAGGGTTGGGAAAATCATATAGGTGCTAGGGCTTGACGTGACCAGCCGATTGATCTCCGACCGCCCGTCTGGCCCAAGATAGGGCCAAAGTGGAGTATTTATATAAATCTAGAAATTTAGTATTCAGGTGTACAGGGCATGACAGATTGCTTGCTAGTTATGTAACAGGAAATGGTTTTCATAAGAAACGTTCTTGGTTTTACTTCTGAAATCGGGGTGATTGTTTCAGCATTTCAACGCAGAACTATTAGCAATAGCTCTTAAGTAAACCTATCAAGCATTGTAACAATTAAATTATCATACTGTGGTATATATATCCACAGGTCCTGCTAGTTATTATTTATCTCCATGAGTTTTTCACACCCACCAAGCTGGTTGTTCAGTGGAGACTGAATGACAGCAAGTATCCTCAGGTATCCATGACTCTTCTGGGGATTAAGCCAATTTTAACAATGCTGTTGTTTGGATGGTCTCAGTTTCGGATTTACAATACCCCCAGGCTCTTTTGCAATACCTTTGAGTCTGTTCCAAGGGCCTAAATAACGATTTTTACAACGTTCACCCTTATGATCCTGGTCCTGCCCAATTATTTGTCCATCTATTCGTTTTACGTCATCTTCACTCTGTGATCGGCCGGGACAGCAAAATCCACAAGTTGATAAGTTTTCTTCTTGTTGTTATTTGAATCTAGGAGGTCTGGTGTCCTATCTGGGATCAGGTTATCAGTCTGTATCTCAAGGTCCCAAAAGATGTCATGCATCTCATTCTCTAGGATAGAATCCGGTGTTTGCATATACCATCTAGTAGCATGTTGAAAATGCTTTTCTTGTAACATATAGTCTATGTCGTTTCTGTGGTGTAATGTTTTGTGTATTGACATAAAACTCCTTATCTGTTGGTCCATCCGTCGGAGCTCTTGCATTTTAAGAATAGTCCAGTATTATTATTATTATTATTATTATTATTATTATTATTATTATTATTATATTGAGATTTTCAGATCAGCATTAGCTGATGGTATTTCACTGAATCTAAGGGACAACAAGTCTTCTCAGGTATCCAGGACGCTTCTGAGTATTCTAGCCGATTACAGCAGTGCAGTAGTCTGGATGGTCTCAATTCTCCCTCTGATTTATATATCCCCCAGTCTTTTTCCCCAGGTTTATTGGGACCGTTCCAAGTGCACAAACTAAAATTTGTATCACTTTCACTCTCATGTTCCACAACTTTTTCAATTCTCTGGGAAGGTCCAGGTATTTTTTATTATTATTATTATTATTATTATTATTATTATTATTATTATTACATTGCGTAATATTAAAATTCTTTTTAGAATATCTACACATAAACACACCAAAATATAAGAAAATAAACTGATATTTAATAAAATAGTTTAATAAATCTATCAATGAAAAAAGTAAAGCATTTTACTAAATTTGATACTTCAACTAATCAGAACTTTAAGGCATTTACTTTTGAAAGTGTCGTGTTTTGTTTAATACAATTAATATTATACATTCAACTATTCTCCGTTCAGTTATGACTAAATAGTAGGATGTATTACGCTCTTAATGTCAACTAATCAAGGAGAAGGATAAATCCTTAGTCAAACCTGTTGAACCCCACTTAAAAACTGACCCTGTGTCGCATCCTACTCATATAGAGGGGCTGGGAAATATGTATACCGATACTTAGTTGTATAAGTAAAAAGTAAAGTCGTCGGGGCGGCCTAATGTCGGTATCAGCCATACAGTGAGGGAGTCTATCCCCTTTTCACTAGTGCTAGATGAAGGAGATTATTTTAGCATCTGATGTGGAGCGCCACACCTACCATCAGCTCCTCACTTTGCCTCACAGATCCTTGTGCTACTCGTACGCTGAGTTGGCGAGGGCCGGTATCGAACCAAGAACCGTGGATTCCTAACCGAACGCTCTACCGACTGAGCAAAACCGGCCTAACGTTTAGTTGTATATATAATGTATATATAATGATAATTGCACACAATCACTCTACTAATAAGGCAAGCAATGTTAATAATATCTATTAATAATGGAGATTCGTTTCCGGTTTTTGTATGTAACAAAATCGACGTCACTGAATACGTCACACTACATAAAACGTCATAACGTAGAATAACTACACTCAAAATTTGAGCATGCAATGTTAGACATTCCTCATTGTTTTTTTTAAACAAGTTTTAATAAATACATACCTGGTATTATCTATCTATATATAGTTTGTTTTATTTTGATATATATTTAAAGTTATCAGAACTAAGTTTCCATTTCATTTTTTTAATATTTTTTACTTCTTTAATAAATTTATTTTATTTTTTACTCCTTTAATAAATTTGATGATTTTACTTTACTTATGATACAAACTCTCTGATATTAAATTTTCAACTCCCATTCCCTCAGGCAATATTTATTTTACGTCGCCCAGAGGGCGTTTTTTATTTTGCTTGTGTAAATAATATCTAAATGAGATTCAAAATCCTGGATGGTCTGACGTAAATAACTGAGAGAAATTGAGACGTTGGATATGATGTAGTTTCAGTTCTAGACATATAATCTCAATTATTTTCTGTGCAGCTGTACATTTTTTCTGAGAAAATTTTCAATTTTCTTTTTTCATGATCCGCATGAGATACAGAAATTGACCCGGAATTTGGCATAATAAAACGTGGAAAACTTTTTGCAGAAAAAAATTAACTTCTAATAAACATCTGCTTTCCCATATATTTCTGACTTCTCTACCAAAGATATGTAACAAACGAGTCTCGATATTATGTTATTAGGAATTTTTTGTATTAACAAACTCATTTAAACTCAGTAGGCAAAAAATTGAATACGTATGTGCATTAATAAGAGAGTACTGCTCATATATATATATATATATATATATATATATATATATATATATATATATATATATATATAATGGAGGTGCGTGGTGTAATGTCTAGAGTCATAGAGTCTCCCAGAGTTCAAATCATGGGCGATGCTATTGGCATTTCACATAGCGCTAATACCCTTGGGAAAGGTATGCATACAACTACTTTCCCTCCAAATTTGGGTAAATAGTAGGGAGGACTGGGGCATTTAATTTTGGTTAGGTAACCAATCTAGGAGAAGGAAAACTTAATTCAAACTCTCTCTCTGTCTCTGTCTCTCTCTGTCTGTCTGTCTCTCTCTCTCTCTCTCTATATATATATATATATATATATATATATGTGTGTGTGTGTGTGTGTGTGTGTGTATGTGTCTGTGTGTGTGTGCGTGTGTGTGTGTGTGAAATGTTTATTTTGTTTTTAAATGTGCTGTAAATTTTAATTTGAATTATACGGGATGACATCAATTATATGGTTGTTTTGTTTTTTGCCATATCAACACCGTGGTAATTTAAGGCTGAATTATGTCATTTTGATAAAGAAAGCACTGATTGCTTACAGAACTTCCTTCAGAGATATGGGCAATCGAAAAGGGAAATGATGACGATGAAATATACGTAGACCCTGAGATATGGCATAGACATACTCTAGGTTACAAGAAATAAGAAACAGATATATGATTATACATACGTGCATAGACACACACTCACACACACACACACACACACATACACACACACACATATATATATATATATATATATATATATATATTATGGACTGTCTCGTCGATTTTTGACGCATGAGGGTTCACACACACAATGAACACCACACAGTGATTTGTTTATAGTGGTGAAGGCTTGTGTTGGACCATCCACACTTTTTGGCACAGTCGATAGGAAAGAATTGGTGCATCAAGGGTTGCCACAAACCCAATCAACGACCGACCTCAGGAATTTTGAATTCAGAGTTATCCCTCTCCTAGACTGGTTACCTACCCAAGACTGAAGGGCCCAGTCTGCCCTACTATTTAACCCATAGCTGGAGGGAGAATATATGCATTCATATATATATATATATATATATATATATATATATATATATATATATATAGGGTGTTCCAAAATAATGTATACAGTCCTTTTTGTATTCTTTCTCTTGTACCAATCTTATATACAAATCAAAATACATAAATTGAATAAGTTATAATGATTCAAAGAGTGTATACATTAGTTTGAGAAACCCTGTATATATGTATGTATATGCATATACTTAACTAGATTCATTTACTGACCCAATGCACACTATACTATTCCTTTCACCACAACATCATTTATTCTGAAAGGCCTACACACAACAGTTTTAAAAAAATACCAATTTCTCAATTGAGATCTAAACTAATCCCATATTTATATATTGTGAGAGAGGGGTGATTGAACTTTATTTACAAGAAAAAATGAATCCCCGACGAAATGCAATGAATAAATACACTTGGTAAAAATTAAATGGTCATTAGTAAGGGCACCCTCTCACTGACTAATAATAGCAGAAAAACTAGTTTACCAATCAAAATAAGAGCTCAAGGGAGTATATATATAATATATATATATATATATATATATATATATACATATAGTAAACTACAGACACGTGTTTCGAGATATAACCTCTCATCAGTGCAGTTATACCGTTTTTAGCAGCTACCTATGGTCGGGTTCGAGACCCGAACGAACTTACGCTCGCCAATCCTCTTGCCCATACGGCCACAGTCAGCTGCCAAGTATATCAGGCTATTTAATCGCTACATTTCTAAGCGGAAATGAATTCACGTAGAGGTCTCAAACTTTGTAAACAAAGTGAGTCTTAGCTGAACGCCGAATACGGTGAATTTTGCAATTAAATCCCTTCTAAATAAAGTGCTCAACCGAAATTGGGAGCGTATAATAGAGTAAACTACAGACACGTGTTTCGAGGTATCACCTCTCATCAGTCACCTCAGGGCTCCACGACTCTTTTGAGAATTATAGTCATTCGTCACAATGCTATCGTCTGGATGGTCTCAATTTTTTTTCGGATTTCCAATTTTCTTTTTTCCATACACCTATGGGCACCGACTATAATTAGTATCAAGTTCAAACTCATGTTCCATAGTTGTTTCAGCTCTCTAGCCAGGTCCCAGTATTTGTCAATTTTTTCGTTTTCTTTCATTTTCATTCTGTGATCCACTTGGATATGTACTCTTCTTTTTGATAACTAACACAAGGTCTGGTATTCTGGCTGGGATTAGTTTTAAAAAATCACAGTTTATTATTATTATTATTATTATTATTATTATTATTATTATTATTATTATTATTATGTGATTTCTAATATTTTATGTGTGCTACTATCTATCTTACTCGAAGTTATTTTATTCTTATATATATATATATATATATATATATATATATATATATATATATATATATAATAAACAAATTCCACTCAACACAATAACTATTAGCACACAAAGATAACACAACTGCCATATCCTCTGCTGTTGATCTTATAAGCAGAGAGTGACCAATGAGATGCGACGTACGTCACTTCCCTCTCAGTTGTGACAAAATAAAAGGTAAACAACTAAGAGCTAGTCTTTTTTTTCCTTCTGGATCGAACATGCTGTAAGGCGCCTGATCGCAAACAACACTGTTCACTTCTAAGTAACAGGTAAGAATTTTCAACATTCTTCATCTACTCACCGTTTTTGTTTTTCATTTACTCCCTCACCGTTTAAAAAATAATTCTTCAGAAGTATCTCAGTAGTCATAGTTCGTAGTTAACCTCCATTGATCTGGGTTTTTTTAATCCAGAACCATCTTGAATCTTTTTCCGCCCATTCAGAAAACGCTTCGATGGCCCTTCTCTTTTTTTCTCCCATCATTCCAAGACGACAGAGTTTTGCATAAAGACCTCCTAACAAAACCACGACAGCCGATGCAAATGGAATGACATGCTACCATTTGGTCGTTCTGCATTTTTCTACCAGCTACTGGTATTTTTCGAGCTTCATTTCAAAGGCTACTTCATAATTCTCTTCCCCAAGGGACTCTAAGTTCAAGTAATACAACTTGCTTCATGTCAGTTAACCAGATAACTAAATCATAGCTCAGGGAAGTTGTTGCTATCCGGAAATTTCAACTGCTTTCCGAGATCTACTATCAATTGTCAGTTTTTGGCTGACGAGGGCATGCAGGTATTTGGTTTTCGCACTCAAGGATGAGGTGGGGGCTTACACCAGCTCTGACGAAATAAATCCACTTCAGTTCTGGCCTGATATAGCTATCACAGATCGCTAGAAAATTCTTGGTAATATATATATATATATATATATATATATATATATATATATATATATATATATATATATATATATAAGGGTTGGACCGAAGATTATTGATTTTCTGTAGATCCTTCTCGGTAAACCTGGTTGGTGACCTTTTACTGATTTGGTTCCCTAAATGATGAGAAGTTTTCAATATTCCTTGAAATTCTGACTCATTCGGGTTCTTCTTTTTTTCGACAATAAAATAATGACTCGTTTTTTTTTTTTTTTTTGGGGGGGGGGGTGTTTTTTTAAATTTTATATTTTGGTACAACCATTCTCTCTCTTCAAAATATTATATATATATATATATATATATATATATATATATATATATATATATAGCCTCATCGAGAATGGGATTCAAAAACAACATTATTTATATTGGAGCAACAATATTGGAAATGTTGGGGAACAATGGTTTTATAATCATAAATTGTCTTCTCAAAATAGACACCACCGGAACAATGTCTAAATATAAATGTACATTAAAAGATAATAATGGAATAGAACGAGAAATCCCATGAAAAGTCCTAATACAAATCGCCCGCCTGCTACGAATGGTCAAAATCCTGTAGATTGCTTCTGTAGGAGAAATTTAACAGAATAGGTCTCCCTTAATAAAAATCAATTGCCCAATAAACAATGAATACTCTCCTAATGGGGAAATGAAACAAAACAGTTCTTTTCAAAGCTGCAGCCTGTGTTAATACATTTTTAGATGGGTTAAATCTAATGTATATTTACCCTCCTCCAGGTTAGAATGCCATAGTAGTTTGAACAGTCTGCATTCAGTTTTCCTTTTCCTAGAGAGGTTGCCATCCTAACCATTAAGAAGCCAATATGCCCTACATTTCTCATAGCGTTTATTCGCTCGTGAAATGCAAATCGCCAAATACAGAATTTGCACTTTTGTTGCCAAGTCGATTTCCCGCGACGATAACCATTACACACCGAGTTCCTTCAAATCCATGTGTAATCTAATAATAATAAGAAAATGTGTTGATGGCATGAGTAGACTAGAGTATGCGGCCTACTTTAACAGAGGACTTGTGTTTTAGAATATGCATGCCGCACCAATGTTTCCAGCACATGACAAGCATTATTATATTTAACGAAAATATTTAAAGTGGAAACGAATTACTTAAATTATTTACGCCTCCCCGAAGATTGAAATTTATCAAACCCGAATCAGAAGACTTTTAAAAAATTATATGGCTCTACTTTTAAAATTTTAAGTACTCTTATTTGTTATTTGGTTTTAATATCTTTTTATTATTTACGAGTTTTTCACTCATGTTTTACTGTCTTATGAGGAATTCAGTTTCACCCTTTAGGTTCTGCTGTCTTAGCCATATCCATGTTTTCGAGTTTGAAATCTCTCCAGTTTATTACACTGAAATATCGAGAGAATTGTTATCTTCCCATTTCAGTTTACCTTCATTGTTGCTTTTTTTCCGTTTGATAATATTTTGCAATTGCTGTTACTGGATGCTGTCATTAGTCTTTATTTGCCCTTTTTAGTGTATTCTTCGAAGCCTTCAATTGTCATATCTACGCAACCCTCAATGTTTCTTCCTATTCTTGACACATTTATTGTGCATATGGTATCTCTTGGGTGTAATGTCTTATGTATTGTTATCAATTTCCAAGTTCTCTGGTCTACCTGTCGGAGCTCTTCCCTTGTCCCTTTTAAGAATGGACCAGCGCATCTTACAAGGTGGTAGACACGTGTTTATTCTTTAGATGGAATTTCCGCTGCAGAGCTTGGTTTATATATTTTTCTTGTTCTTCTGAGGTACCATTTTCTTACCTTTTCTCTCATCTGTTTTATGGTGTCGGCTTTCAATATTCCCAAGTTCTTGTAATTATTTTTCCAAGTGTTCTTATATTTTCCTGATTTGGTAATTCTATTTCTTCACTTGTTTCTCTTTTCTCCTTTTCATCACAAACATGACACTTCTTTTTTTAAATCCAAAGGTCCATTCCATATCCTGGCTGTATTTTTGTATGATATGTTCTAGGGTTTCCAATTCTTTTTCCTTTTTTAGCAAAAATCCTATCTGTGTACGTAATGTGGTTTATCTATTTATTTTCATTTTTATTTTTTATTTTTTTATTTTGTAAATTTGTAGCCCCCTGTATATTTGCTAAGAATGAAATTGAGTGTCGTCGCTGTTATAACAATTAGAAGTTGAAAGAGGGAATCTCCATGGAAGGTTTAGCTTTGGAATTTCACCTCTGCTATGATTTGTTCACCTGCTGTGAATTCCACTTTCCTGTTCTCAAGTGTTTTGTGATGAAATTTATGACTGTCACATATTAGAACGTTTTCGCACATTCAAACACCCACGTTTCTAGGACGATATCATAAGCTTTTCTTATTCAATCTATAACTTGGCTAAATTGTTGTGCCTTGTTTTAACCTACTTGAGAATACAATGATCTATAAATAATAAAAATATAATTAATTGTAAATGATAACTAAGTTGTTCCTATTGTTTCTTTGCGGCATCCTTTCTGTTCTTCAGGAAATATATCCTGGCATATAATCGAGTAATATATTTCTCTTATCTATGCGTCTAGAACTTTTACATAATAGATATACACGTTAATAGCCTATTACTTATGGGAATTATTATTTTTTGTAGGTCCTTTTGAATCAGGGTATTTTTTTTATTTGTCATCAATTCGAATATGCTTGTTTCTTATAGAAATTTACTCAGTTGTTGAGACAATCGGTCGTTAAAGGAAGTGAATCTTTTAAAATAGAATACATGTCTAC